>ML682033.1:1095559-1158509 GCA_007922195.1 Podocnemis expansa
CTGGCCAGCGCCTGCACAGGCACCGGCGGGGTTCAGCGCTGCCCAGTACTGCTCCCCGCAGTCGCGGCGGGTTTGGGGGCAGACCGAGCTTTAAGCCCCTGGGGAGCAGCGCTGGGCAGCGCTGAACCCTGCCAGTGCCTGCAGCCCCCTGTGGAAGTGAAATAACAAGTTCACAATTTGAACCTACTATTTCGTTTCCCACCTTTTTCCTTATTTTGAATTAACATTTTGTTAATTCGAAATAAGGTGTTTCGAAATAAGCGTTATTTCGATATACGGTTGTTGCGAAACAACCATATCGAAATAACTGGCTGTGTGAGAACACAGCCCAAGAGTCTTGTGGCACCTTAAAGGCTAACAAATGTCTTTGGGCATAAGCTTTTGTGGGCTCCAACGCACTTTGTCAGACGCAAGGACTCTTCACTTGGTTTCCTGAACTGGACTAAGGATGTGTTCACACAGCATTCTTATTTCGAAACAACAAGGTTGTTTCGAAATAAGAATTGCCACGGCCACACGACGCACGGCCATTTCAAAACAAGTAAACCGCTTGTTTCAAAATGGCCGCCGTTCTTTCGGAACGGCTTAAACCTGGTTTCCCCATGAAAAAGGTTGTTTCGAAACATCTCATTTTGAAACAGCCCTGTGCGGACATGTTGTTTCGGAACAAAGCACCCTGGGAGGAAGAGTTACCCCCTCAGCACCCTGGCCAGGGTGCTGAGGGGTGTCCTCTGGCCGGCAGAGGGGGGCTGCAGGCACCCGTGGGGTGAAGTGGAGCCGCGCACCTCACCCAGCGGGCTTTAAACCCCAGGCTGTCTGGAAACGCTGCGGCAGGATCGGGGGTGCCCCGCTCAGCCCCCCAGCAGGAGCATCTGCGCCGGGGATTCCCGGGGCCGCACTCACCCCGGCCTTTGCAGAGGGGGCTGAGTGGGGCGCCCCCGATCCTGCCGCAGCGTTTCCGGGCAGCCCGGGGTTTAAAGCCTGCGGGGTGAGGCGCACAGCTCTGTTTCACCCAGCGGGTGCCTGCAGCCCCCTGCAGACACCCGCGGGGTGAGGCGCAGCTCGGCTTCACCCCACGGGTGCCTGCAGTCCCCTCCCCAAGCAAAATAGCATGTCCACACTGTGGACATGCTATTTCGCACCCTTATTTCAAAGACACTGTTTTTGTCTTTCGAAATAAGGTGTTTTGAAATAAAGAGTTATTTTGAAACAGCTTGTTTCAAAACGTCTTGTTTCGAAACAAGCCCTCTGTGTGTGAACATAGCCTAAGATGGCTACCCCTTCAGAAATTGTCTACATAGAATTAATTTAGTCAGGAACATCAGAAGTGTAACAGGGTATAGGTATGAACAGCTGTGATATTAAAATACATAGACCTAAAAGTATGAGTGCTGTGTTGAGGGCTAGAACGGAAGTCTCCACTTTCCAAAGAACAGTTTGTGGAAGATCACAAAATCTCAGTGGCTCTGCCTACATTTACAGTTGAGTTTGAATTAATGATGATTAATTCAAACTAAATGCATGGCTACACTTGGTTTCATTACTTCAAACTAAGGAATTCTTTAGGTCAAAGTAATGAATGCTTACTCTGAAGTTATGAAACCTCAGTTAACTTTGAAGTAATGGTTAATTCAAACTTATTAGTTTGAATTAACCCAATGGAGCCATGTAAATTTGAACTAACCGTTCGTTCAAATTAACGCCGTTTGGCCTTCTCTGTGCCAAGGTGCCTTCTTCTTTCTGTGTATTGAGTGGGGGCAAGGCCCTTCTTGGGTGCCATGTTTCCACACTTCCCGTGGTTCCCCTTCCAAATCAAACTAGCAAGTCCTATCCATGGACATGCTAGTTCAATTTGGGTTTCTAGTGGGGCCATGTTAGTTTGAATTAATTTAATTCGAATTAACCATTATTAGTTTGAATTACTTAATTTGAACTAAGTTAATTTGAGTTAACTTCTTAAGTGTAGACATAGCCAGTGAGTTCATTGATCACAATCCTAAATTGTCTAGGTATCTAGAAACTGCATTTTTGTCCGTGTTGTCTTGCAGGGACAGTCTCCCATGACAAACAAGGAGTCCTGTGGCACTTTTAAACACTAACAAATTTATTTATTGCATGAGCTTTCATGGGAGAAAATCCCACTTCGTCAGATGCTTGAAGGTGGGGAATTTTATGTAAATAAAATAATAAAAATCTGTAAATAAAAATAAAGTAAATTCTCCATGTTGAAGCATCTGATGAAGTGGGATTTTCTCCCATGAAGACTCATGCACTAAATGAATTTGTTAGTCTTTAAGTGCCACAGGACTCCTTGCTTGTTTTGGTGAACTAGATTAATGCAGCTGCCCCTTTGGATTTTATCTCCTACGATGTGTCTGTGCAGCTCCTTATCCAGTGAATCCCTAAGCTCAATCTAGGACCTACCAAAATAGCAGTAATCAATGTTAATGATTATTAGTGCTAGTCTTGCCTGTTTCATCATCAAAGCACCCCACTGCTCTCTATTAATTAACAGTTGGTCCTTTCCTCTCACACTCTGGTGAATCAAGAGTGACTCCAGCTCAGGACGGTTAAGTCAGCATAAGACTGGGTTGGGAGAAGACTCAGAAATTGGCCCCTTGCGTCTGTAACAAATCTCAAGAGAACAGGCATTCGCCACACTTTTGCAAGCCCTCTCATGCCTGCGATCGCCATGGAAATAGCCTTTTTCATGTGGTTTCAGTGCTTCCATTTGTGGATGCAAAAAGAAGCAGAAAATGAGGCAGCAGCCCTTTGCCCACCCTTCCCCTAAAATGGAAAACAACAGAAATAAAATCCTCCAAACTTCATGAACCAAGAAAATGTTTAATTCAGGTTCTATTCAAGCCTGAGTTTGGAGACAGGCACAGCCCAACCATAGAGGTGAACGAGGTGGTCGCCCAGGGCTCCAGGCTTTAAGGGGTGCCAAATTAGATGGAAGTGAATTTTTTTATCTGTTTTAAAAAATATATTAATATGTTATCTCATAATATGGAAAGGAGAGGTGCCAAAATCACAGTTGCCTAGGGAGCCAAAAACCATTGGGCCAGCCCTGGTTGGAGGTTGGAATCAGTTTTTTATTGAACTCAATTTATTATGTGCAACAGATTGGCAGACAGTGTACCTTATTCCCACTGCGAGACTGGCCCATGAGAGGAAAACAACTTACTACTGCTACTGTCCATTGGAGTTACTCCTTCGTCTCAAGTGGTAGCAATCTCTGCTGTGGTTCTTAAAGTCACTGGTTTAAATCCTGTTCATAATCTATTGAAGGGATCCTTACACTGCCCATCTCTGGATGTAAACTCAGCATTCAGTTATAGGGAAGTTCTTGGAGTTGCAATGGAGGGCACAGTTTCCATTTTCCCTGTTACCACAAATAGGTTCATTAGATTAATTCAAATGAAGAGACCATCACAAGTTACGGGACACTAGACTGTAAATCTGATTTGGACTCCATTCTTGCCTCTGTGGTCCCTCACTGTGGCACCTTAGGTAAGTCAGGAGCTGGCTGTGCCTCATAATTCCCCTCTGTTAAATGGGGATCATGATACTTCCTCTCCTTTGCAAACCAATTTGAGATCTACGATGGAAAGCGAAGCTAAGCAGTGGTTAAAGTATAATTTGAAGGAGCCCAGCACCTTCCTAATCTCTGGGCCCCCTTCCTGTATTGTCCGGGCCCCCTTCATGCATGTGTGGGCCCGATTTTCCTAGATTCTGGTGTCTGGGCCCCAGAACTCTGGCTCGTCTAGGGTTACCTGCTACCAAAGCCTGGAAAGGAGGACAGGGAAGTAGAAAAAGGAGGACATTGGAGGACACATGAAGAAAATGTAGTGTTAATGTCATACTCTTTTGTTTTTAGGGGGCCTTGGAACACTTCACCCTAACAATAGGGTGTTTCAAGGCATTTCAGCATACTTTAACCCCTGTAACTTAAAAGCCAGACAAAATCATGTATTTTTAAAATGCCTGCCAGACAGAGGCCGCGAAGGTAAAAAGGAGGACATGTCCTCCTTTTGCCTGACATCCAGTAACCCCAGGCCCATCAGATTTGTGGGCCCCGGAAAAGTGCTGCAGGGTGTTCCAGCTTACTTTAACACCTGAAGCTAAGTGTTGGTATCATTGCAGTCGACTTGTCAGCAACTCCTGGTTTTTGAAAGAGCTTCTCTGTTTCCCTCAGCTGTAACGATAACTATACTTTCAGCATTATTTAATCTCCGGGTGTCTCTCTGCATTGCAAGGAGGTCCAGGCAGCACGCAGTGCCTGGTAACAAGGCAGACGAGTTGGAACTCAAGCTGGTGGAGGCATATTTGTTTCTTTCTTTCTTTCTTTAATAAATGCTTCCCATTGAGCATGAACTGTGATTTCACAGATCACTCGGCTGCCTCCTTTAGTTTCCATCTCCACAAATCTTATGCAGGAGCATGGCTTTCCCCCAGTCTCTGCCTTTTTATTTCTCTTGTTTGTTTTCTTGTTATTATCTGTTACACGTCTGTTACAAACTATTACTCGTAAAGGGGTTTTGCAGAACAATTTTTGTGCAGGCCTGTCATGGGATACACATGCATGCACCCCTAGGTCATGATCTGGGTAATTTTTCTGTTCACTTTTGTAATGGGATTGTATGGTTTGATGCCAGTTCTGCCATGCCAAGTTCCCTTTTGAATGCTTTACTGTATTGTTAGGGTGTCATGTCTCCTGCAGTATCATGTGTGTACAAATGTGACAGGTTACATAGCTCAGACCATCAGGGCTATCTCTCAGCATGGAGGCTGGAGAGGTGCATGACAAAAGAAATGTAAATTGTGCTCCCTGGCTGGGGGGGGGGGGATGCAAAGAGAATCACAGGGTAGCACAGAGAAGGTGGAGCAAAGGTGGAGTGGTAATTGTAAAACAAATACAGACAGTTTGAAGAAGGGGAGGCTTTTGGCCAGACAAGGACAATCTTGAAAACAACTCCAGGAGACTTGGCCTACCCACGTGGCCAGGAGGATCCGGGCTAGCTGAATACCACCAACAGCAAGTTTTGTAGGTAAGAATGAGAAGAATAGTCTAAAGCGTAACCTTGGAATAGTGTTAGTATAATATCATGTGTTTTACATCTTTTATTTGCTTGTTGTAACTCCTGACTCCTTTATTAAATGATTGTGCATTGATTTGCCATATATCCACTTAAAATTATATCCTATTCAATAAACCAGTGTTTATTTTATGTAAAGCTGTGTGGACTTCTGAAGGTGTGAATGAGTGAGACTGGGCCATCTTCATTGTCAAATGGATAGAAAAGGGTCTATGAGTCCACAGCAATTGGGGTAGGGTCTCCATCTCTGTAGGACATTTGTTCCTGGTGCAGTATCTGGGGCAGAAGGTGCTTGCTGGGGAACCATCCCCTGCCTGTCCAGGTGGTGCACACCTGCTGCCTGGGACCAATTGCATGCAAGAGGCTGGAGTGGACTAACTCAGGAGTGAGTGGTCACCTGGCAAAGTGGGGCTAGATCAGGGGTCAGGAGTGAAGCTTGGTGAGTCACAACAGCACACCAGACCAGATTCTGGGAGGGGGACGTCACAAGGCCATTGCACAGGATGATGCTATATCACACTACATTGTTCTGTGAAAACTATCTTGGGTAGTAATTGCACAGCTCAGAGTCAGACTACCCCAGGGACCTTAAGGGGAATGAACCATCCATGGGAGGGATATAGTGTCCATCCCCTTTCAAGCTCAGCCAGCCTTCCAGAGCAGTATATGGAGGAGAGGAAGGCTCATGGTCCTAATTGCTCCCACGGAAATATCCCTGGACAGGGCTCTGCACAGGTTGAAACTGTGAGTAGCCTGCAAAAGCTGTCTGTGCGTCTGCCTGACATGTCTGTGACAGTGGTAGCCCTAACTTGTCTCCGCCAAGCTTGCTCAAGCAAATAACCTAACAGAACATATATAGAGCTGGATCCAAACCCTTTGGCTTCACTGGGCCTTTGATAGGCCCAGAGCAGTGGCGTGCCATGCAGCAATGGTGCCTGACGGCCAATGATTGCATTTGAGGTCCTTCCACCAACTCCCCCCCATGAGGGCAGGAGGGATTCCTGGCTCCCACCACCCCCCAGCTGCCCCAGGGATGGGGGGTCTATACCTGCGGGGGACATGCCACTTTCTTGCTGCACTCCTGCACTTTCTAACACTCATGGTGACAACTCCCATAGCTCTGGCCAGTCTCCACCACTGTCCAGCCCACCGCCCCACCCCACACTTACCTGTAGTACGTTGCCCATCTCTCCTGCTCCATCCCCACAGCCCAATCAGATCTGGGGCTGGCTCCCTCTGCCGAGCAGAGCAGCTTCAATCGCCGGCCAGTGGGTAGCAATTGGGGGGTTGTTCCTCCTCCCGGTTACCCACAGCTCTTTGTCCTCCCTTGCCCCTGGGCTCCATTTGGCAACCCCGCAGAGCCCTCTGCACCCTTTACACCCCCCTGCACCTCTCTCATTACTTGCTGCATCAATCCCCTCATCTGAAGGGACAGGGCCCCCACCCATCCGCCCAACTCTCATCTTTACCCCTCTCTGATGCTTTCTTGTCTTGAGAGAGACAGAAACCCAGTCACAGTCTAGTTGAACTTCAGATGCCAAGGACCTGATTCTGATGGGACTCCATGACTTCCCTGAAGTGGCTCCTGATTTAAGCCAGGGGAGCTGAAAGCAGAATCCAGTTGCTGCTGGGAAGGAGATAAAATAAGTTGTCTTCACGAGGCATTCTAATGTGGAGTTGTTTAGAGACTTTAAAGGAAAGTGACACCTTAATACGACAAGTTTGAATGATGTGCTTGGCCACGGAGGCTCATTGTCACTCCAGAAATCTGCCGACACAGGCGAATCCCTAAGGGACAAAAGCTTCATGGTGCTGTGTGTCCCCAGGACCTTTCATCCTTCCCTGCCCCTTGGCAGCACTGAGCTGTGATGAGTCACGTTGGTTGCAGGCACAGTTCGGCGCTGCAGACACGCAACTGCAGGGATGTCGTTGGCACCCGGCATCCCTTCCTTTCAGATAGGAGAGTGGGGTGCTGGGGATGAAGGTCAGCATGGATCTGGACTCCCCCACAATGCTTGGACGGTTAGAAATGGAGAGTGGTTTTTGATCAGGGCTCTCATTCCAAACCTCACCTCTCCTGTTTGCTTGAAACAGAGAGTGGACAGTGGGATGGTTGCCCGTTCTGTTTATTCCCACCTGGCTTTGGCCACTGTTGGGAGCCAGGACACTGGACCAGCTGGACCTTAGGTCTGTTCCAGTCTGACCATTCTTATGTTATGTTCTCTTGCAAACACCACACACCACCACAACCACCCTGCTGTAGGGGTAGAGAAGCAGCAGGAAGATGCAGCAGCAAACACAAGGGGCAGAGGGATGGGACTTAATATCCAAGAAAGCAGGAAAGAGTCATAAAAAATTAATTAACAGAATAAATTAATTAATCTGTAGCCTGTTCACAGTCCCTTTCATCTGGCCAGTGGTCCTTATTTGCATGCCAGCTGGAGTCCATGCAGTTGCCCCAGCTAGCGGGGAAAGGGAAAGAAACTGCTTCACTCTTGGCTGAAATGCGGCCACTTCTGGGGTGGAATGAGGCTACTGCCTAGCAATGCAATGCTGCACATGAGATCAGTGAAGAAAAACGCCATGTTCCTCTGGTGTCCTGTCAGTAACAGGCCCTTTAGGGAACATGGGCCCTCTGACTTCAGTTCCACTACTCATGATACATCATCCTATTTTACAAACATTGTAATATATACATTGAAAATGAATACACGACACCCAGAGCTGCGTCCTTTTAGTCAGAGGTTGTTAGACCACAGCCGAGTTGCTGCCTTTTCATTATTCCTGACTCTCTGGTTACAGAGTCTTTGAGATAGTCTGGTATCCTCAATAGGCGACCACACAGGGAGTGATCCATCTTGTGTCCCATGACACCTGTCTCCAAGCCTAACAAACTCTCTCTCTGGAGTCTCCTCCCTCCCTCTGGGCTCGGCATCTGAATGGTTCTTTGTCCCTCCTGCGATGACCTCTGTGTCAGGATGGGCAGTGTCTCTGCCGGCTCCTAACTGTCTCCTGTTCCTTCGGATCGCTTGTGCTTCTTGCATTATCACCTCATCTGACCTGGGCGTCTCTGTATCCCTCACCTTGTCTTTAGTCCACTCCTTTTGTATTTGGCTGGTTGTTGGTCCTTGACTGACCTGTCTTATCCTGATGTCTTCTTTCTCTGACTACTGGCCATCTCTTCTCAGCAGTGTCCCAATACTTCTGGCTTCATCAAGTCTCTCCTTACTGGTTTTTGGTCTTCATCCCATCAATGCCTGCAGGTCTGTTTTGATGCCCATGGGGTGAGGCATTCCTGTATACTAGCAGTGTTAATAAGCGGTCTGAATCCAAAGAAACAGCCTCTTTTAACCGTCCCTTGGCTGTTTTCTCAGCTGATTGCAGCTTGCCATTACTCTGGGGGCATGGTGTGGAGGAGGTGTGATGGTCAAATTCCCACATGCATGCAAATGCCTCAAATCCTTCCAAGACAAACTGAGATCTGCGTTGATGAATACAGTGTCCTCAGCACCCTGTCTCGTAAAGCAGGCCTTCACTTTGCCAACCACTGACTTGCTGCGTGTATCAGGGCATCAACCTCCCAAAAATGTGAGTCATAGAGACTCACTGCAGATAAGTCTTGCTTTTCCTTGAAGGTAAATGGGTGCACTCCCGCCTTCTCCTGTCTCAGGTGGACAGCTGTTGTCTTTCTGTGATCAGTTTTCCTACAGCTGGCAGGTGTTACATCCTTCTATCCAGGAGCAGAGATGTGCATCCATTCCCAGCCAGTGAATACACTCCTGTGCTCACCCAAGACAGCAGTCAACGCCCAGAGGAGAGGCATGTATTTTTTCTATGACAGCAAACCTACTGTGGGTTCCCCAAGGTGTCTGGGGCGAAGCGCACAGCACGAATAAGCCTTGCCTATCTCCATCAGGGGAAACTCTTTTCAGCACAAGTGCTTCTCTCTGGGCTCCACAAACCTGTCTCTCCCACCCTTCCCAGGGCAGGTTTGCAATCTACACGCCCCACTTTATTCCACTTGTGTGCACAGTCCCGTTTCTTCTGGACATCCTCCATGTGAACTGATGGCACCTCAGCTCACCACATTCCTTAGCACCAAGCACTCCAATTTCAGTATGATTTTGCAAGAATTATGTTTATTTGACAGAGCTTGAGAGACAGATACAAATAATACTGCATATAAGGACTTGGAAACATACAGGTACAAGTAAGATAACATAACATGCAAGCTATGGCTCATAATTACTAAAATGTTAGGTCACTGGCTGATAACGCATTTCCCACCCAATGGTCTGACTTTAAAGCATTTGCCCAGTTCAGAAAGCTGGGCTCCACCTCTCATGAGACAACGCCACTGTCAGAGTCTCTCCTCTGTGATTAATACAATTTAGTGTGCTTTCCCCTTCTCTTACACAATGCAGGACTGTTGTCTCTCACTCTAGAGGGTCTCATATTTGGAAACTTTTCATGAGGTTCTTTTTTCTTTGTAAATTCTCAAGGGGGCACATGGGCCAGACAATAAACACAGGGCTGGCTCCACTGCTCTCAGTGATGAGTGGGTTGGCCCTGAGGCCCACCTTGCCACACATTTCACGTTGCAGTTTTGAAACCCAAGAGCCTACATTACATATCTCTGAACTTAGTTCTCATGCAAACCTCTTGCTGTAACCCTGACAAGCTGCTGGTTCTTAGATTCCAGCAGAGAGAGACCACACGCAACCCCCTTCAGTGAACTAGTATGAAGATGGCCAGACATCGGGGTGATACATCTGCCTGTGAATGCCTCGTTATGTCTACGTCACAATGAAATCCTTAGATAATTAGGTGGAGAGAACAGTGCTTTGTGCTCGAAATATGATTTTGTCCAGCACACTCATTTCCTATGAGACTTGGCTCTTGTTTTCTGGCCACTCTCACTCTCTTGCCTGCCTGTCGTTGGACGTCCTCTTCCATAGCCTTTGATTTCCAGAGCTTCACTGCTGAAACTGGGAGATAACGCAGAATGTTAATGGATTCAACATCCTGGTCCATCTCCTCCACGTTACTGATGTTGGGTATATATGCCCTGCTGAGGGTGTCAACCAGCAACAGTAGACATCCTGGACAGCACCTGGAGGCAATCTCGTTGGAGCCCTAAGAAGGGATTTGATCTAATTTTCTCTCTAGGTTTGTAGCCTGATTGCACTATTCCTGGGTGGCCAAGGTGCTGGGGTTGTTCCACTCCAAATACTGGAGCCAGATACTCTTTTCTATCTGGGCATACCACTGTTCAGGTGCCCACAAGACTCTGCTAGCATGAGCGACCAACCACTCCTGCAAAACATCTGCACCCAGTCCTTTCTCAGATGCATCACCCTGGAGTGTCAGTGGCTTTTCTGGCTGACAGGACACCAAGATAGGGCATGCGTGGCCAAACTGCGGCTCGGGAGCCACATGTGGCTCTTGAATGAAAAATTGTGGCTTCTGGAAGAACGTCAGCAAATCAATTTAAGAAAGCAGCCCCAGCCTAGGAGTTCAGGACAGGGTCAGGACAGTGGGGAGAAATGTGGTGTGGTCAGGGATGGGGGGGAGAAGTGTAGCATGGTCAGGATTTTAAAAAATTTGCCACTAGCCTGCAGTCTTCTACATTGAGCAGCAGCTAAGTTTTTACTGTATAGGCCTAATTTTCATGGTAACCTTAAGTAATTATTAGAATTTGACATTAGTAGGATCAATATTTGTCCTCTTTTTACCATAAAATTAAAGTGTGCAATGAATTTTAAACTTAGTAATTTTGGAATAAGTAAAAGTATATGGCTATATGCCTCAGTGCGGCTCTCAAAGGTTTAATAATCAACTTGTGTGGCTCTTGAGTTTGGCCATCCCTGAGATAGGGGCATCAGTTATCATGTCAAATGATTGCTTTTGGAGGCCTGCCCAGTCCACTCAACATCCTACCTTGTGAGCTGCTTAATAGGTTCCCTGTACTGCAGTTGCATATGGACAGACCTTGGGGAGAAAATTATCATTCCTGCAAAGCACTGTATTTCTTCCACATCCCAGGCTGGAGATGGCATGTCTCTGTCTTCATCTCACTGGGATCTACTGTAGACAGATGTCCCATCTATGTCACCTCACACTCTTTGGCTACGTTCACACACAGGGGGTTATTTCGATACAAGTTGTTTCGATACAAGTTGTATCGAAATAATGCCTTATTTCGAAATAAGTTAATTCGAATTAACAGTTTGTTAATTCGAATTAAGGAAAAAAGCAGTAATCGAAATAGCATGTTCAGACAACAGTTATTTCAAAACGAGTCACCATTGTTTCGAAACAACATGTTCAGACGGCATTGTTTCGTCCCCACGTGGGGTTTGTTTCGAAACAACACCGTTGTTTCAAAACAACGGAACCCATTGTTTCGAAACAACGGTGCATCGTGTGAACATGGCCTTTCTTATTTCGAAACAACCTCTGTTGTTTCGAAATAAGACTGCTGTGTGAACACACAGTTTGAGTCTCATTTTTTGGCAGGGATTAAGGTGTGTCCCTCCTTCACCATAGAACAGCTTATCATTTTCTGTCATGGGCTCATTCATCTTCTGTATCATTGCCCTCTTCACCTACAGCGAGGATATATCATCTGCAGTTATTTTCCCCCAGGTTGCCCTTGCAGCACTTGCGTAAATCTTCTCTGGAACACCTCTGGGGCTGGGCTTATGCCCATCAGCTTGTGCAGTCAGCTATAGCAACCTGAGTTGGCTGCAAAGGCTGGGAGCATGCTGGGCTCTTTATCCAGGTTTATGTGCCAAAACCCATGCTTCACATTCCAGACTGGAAAGATTCGGGCTCTGCAAGGTTCTGGCAAGATGTCATCAATTGAGAGCAGTGAGTAGTGGCACCTTTTCAATGCCTGCTTCAGCAACTTTGCTTCTATGAAGATGCGTAATTTGCTTCATTGCTTCTTTACTAGCAACGTGGTGTTCATCCAAGCTGTACCGGCCTCTGCAGAAGCTACAAGATCCCTGGATCTTCAGACATTTGACTCTCTTGCATACTGGATTATGGGACCCCTGGATTTTTTCTTTGTAGTAAGCATACTGCTTAATATTAGTTTTCATTTCCTGCTGTTGTCATCCTCCTGCATGGCCAGGTCTGTGCAGCGCTCAAATTCTACCTTCCACTGGGTCCAGCGCTAGGCCATGTTTTGTGCTTGCAAAATCCAGGGCTTTCGACCACATGCCAGGGATCCTGCTGCCGGCTGCTATGCGTCAGGGAATTCACAGCTCTTCTGCCACCACCACATTTCAGTGGCAAAGAGAGATGCTGAATGCAAGCCAGATTAAACAAGTGGGACTTTATCAAATGGTGAGCGCTGCACTGCCCACGCAGTTGTGTTGCCTACAGTGATCTCTCTTCGCCTGTGTTCCCCGGATGTCCTGTCAATAGCAACCCCTCCAGGGAACGTGGGCCTCCAGTTCTGCTGATCAGGGCATACGCACCACAGCTGTCATCCCATCTCTTAGGGAAAGTGCCAGGGGTTACTTAACTCCCAGCAGCGCTCAACACCTGAGATTTAGGTTGTGTCCAAACAAAGACTGGGCCTGAATCTGTTTTTATAACAGAGATGGGCCAGAGTTTCTTCAGGCACAAGTAAACTTCAATGGAACTAGTGCTTTCTACCAGCTGAGGATCTGGCCCTGGTTCAATGGAGTTATCCCTGATTTACGCCAGAGGAGAATCAGGCCAATAAGTGGTTTGTGGGTTTTTGCCATGCAGCCCAAATCGGGGGAAATGTTTGCTGCTCTTCTAAACTGGGTATGGGTCCTCAGTACAACAACGCATTTTAAAATCACTTCCCAGGGAAGAGAGAGAGCTGAGGGGAAGGGCTATGAATTGAACCCTTTCATTCAGGGGCAGCCCTCTGAATCCATCAGGCGTCAACAGCAGCTTTAGGTGGTCACTGTCCACATGGAATGAGTTGGTGGGTCTCAGCCCACTTGCCAAAAACTCCTTTGGGTCTGGCCTCTTGGCGAGCAGTCATAGCCGATGGACCAACAACTGAATGCGTCATGAGCTGAATAAGCTCCGGGGGTGAGTCAAGCACCTTGGCGGTGTCCTGTGATAAACCATGGCATGGCCATCATCTGCTCTGTACATGTTCTGTGGGCAAACAATGGACTAGAGTGTTCAAGGCTATTAATCTAGCACCTCTTAGCAATGCTGTGCTCATTTCAAAATCATTAATTGTCTCTCAGTGCCTTGAAATAACCCAACTCAGCCTGGAGATTTCATCTTCTTTTATGATTCATGTAAGTAGTTAGCCAGCCTGTCTCAGTGAAGCATTTTGTGTTATTGTGCATTAAAAATGCCCCATAAAAACAAAATGTGCTGTGATTTGCATTTATCTCCACCAGGCTAAAGGGGTGAAGGGGTCCATTCTGCCACTGATGGCTGTGTACAGTTCCTGTTAATGCAGACGGGTGTGACGTACTTGTACTAACTGAATGATTGTTCCCCAAATTAATCTTAATGTAAATGGGAGGGAAGGGGTAAGAAGCTCTGTTTATTATAAACATATTTCAATTAGCAATTCCTTTCCAATGTGGCTTTTAGGTGTGTCTAAATACAGGACATTTCAACATCAAATTCGGAAATGCTAACAAAAAAATAGGAGGGAATGGAGGTGTCTGTATACTGGAGCTTCCGATTCATGGAATAATGTTATTTTGCATGTCTGTTGAACTCAGAAACACTTTAGGGACATCCATGAATTATATTTTGTTAACCGCACTGTGCAGGAGGGTGCTATGAGCTGGATTTTGTAGACAGGAAAGTGAGGCACATAGGAGGCAGGAGCAGATGCCTGCATAAGATCTCAAAGCAACTCAGTGCCTACAACCAGAATATGACTTGACAGCCAAAAATATGACAGTTTCTTTGATTGTGAGTGTTTCCTCAGGCTACCCATGCTGCATTGGGAAGACTGGAACCAGCAGAATACAGCAAGGGCTGTATTCTTCAAAGTGCCTGATGAACTGAGATTTTCTCCCATGAAAGCTCATGTGATAAATAAATTTGTTAGTCTTTAAGCGCCACAGGACTCCTTCCTTGTTTTACCTCGGCTACAGACCACTTGGCTAACAGAGGTCCCACTCAGTGTTGAAACCAAAGGTAATCTTGAGGGAACACATACACAGGGACACACTGAGCCAAATAACCCACATAGGAGGATGCACAACACTGCTAAAACCCTCCAACCACAGTGGAGAGGCCTTATACTGAGACACCTGAAGAAGCGTGCGTCTGATGCAATGGAGAAGGGAATGTGAGGCACCATAAAAGCAATAGGCAAGGAACACAACTGGCTGCAGCTGTTTGAAGGGACTCAAGGAGCATGAAGCCAGTGATGTCAACTGCAGACGGAAG
The DNA here is from genome assembly GCA_007922195.1 of Podocnemis expansa. Lineage (NCBI taxonomy): Eukaryota > Metazoa > Chordata > Testudines > Podocnemididae > Podocnemis > Podocnemis expansa. Next base: position 1,110,073 of record ML682033.1, read on the forward strand.
GATGTTATGGAAGATCAAGATGCAAGATCCTCATTTTATTAATATTACAGTACCACCTCAAGGTCTCCCATGTAATCCAGTTCCCCACCTAATGGTGCCCCATGTAATTGGGTCCCCCACCTAAAAGTGCCCCATGTAATCTTGCCCCCACCTCAAGGTCCCCCACGATAACCGGAAGCTGTTTGGGGCAGGGACCATCTTTTTGTTCTATCTTTGTACAACACCTAGCACCCTGGGGTGACTGGGGTCCTTAGCATTGCCACAATACAAACAATAAATACTAATATCCGTTAGCAGTGTTCTCCTAAACTGAAGTTTCTCCCTGCTAACCCCGTCCCCACACCATTTGGAGAGCATGCAGGGGTGTTGTGAAGCCAGGACACCGTTCTGTCAAGTCCTGGCTCCACTCCCCACTGAACTGGGCTAGCCATAGACTAAAGCTACATCTACACTGCACATCTTCCAGCGATCGGCGGTACCTCTGGAGCTGTGCCATTGAAGGTCTCCCATGTTGCTGCTCTATGATGAAAAGAGAGGGCTTTCCTGCCAGCATCATTAAACACCCCACGAGCAGTGTAGCTATGTTGGCAGGAGAGCATCTGCCACAATCCACACTGGCGCTTTTGTAGGTGAGATGCATGCCTGGCAGGGGTGTATGACAAACGCATTACCAAAAAAAGGGTCAGTGCAGACAAAGGGTCTCAAACTTGTGGCCCACTGGCTACATGCGGCCCTTTAAGTTATTTCCTGCAGCCCACAACAACACTTAAAATTTCTCAAATAATCGATAATGCAAAATTTAAAGTGTGTTTACTCACTTACATTTTGTCTTCTTGATGATACCTCCATCATGAACGGAAGTAAATCTTACTTATTACTCTTGACATATATATGTCACTTTTCATTTTGACTGTACTTTGTATCATTCTATGAAAAGGGTTTCAGTGGTGCAGGCCTTGGGCTAATGTACTGGTTCTCGTGCAGCCTTCATGGTGATTTGAGTTTGAGACCAGTGCTGTAGACAAAACTTAAGGGACAGTTCTTGCCCTGAGGAGTTTACAGGCTTAGCAGATGATAGGACAGACAAAGGAGAGACGAGGAAATAGGGAAGGGAAGTGACGTGCCTAAGGTTGCACAGGAGATCAACAGCTGATCCAGGAAAAGAAGCCACATTTCCTAATTATCAAGTCAATGCTCTGCCACCTGGACAACATTGCCTCTCATGCTCTGGCAAAGTCCTACTTAAGTATCAGCTTCAGCAAAATTACCAATGGATTTTCATTCAGGAACAATACAAAGAAAGCCAAAAGTTTCTCTCTGCTCAAGTCCAAAAAAGACCCAGCTCATCACCAGTAAATCAATGCACTTTGTTATGACAGTGCAATGCGGTTAATGGAGAGTGAAATTGGAGAAGAATGTGGGAGATTTGCACCTTTTATCTCTAAAACAAATAGTGAATTCCTCTGGGCGGCTGCAGGAGTGGAACAATGATCTCTTCCATCAGGATTTAAGGTGTTGCTGTGGTAACTTCCAGCCTGTTTGTGGGCAAATCCTAGGAAAAGAGGGAAAAGGAGGAGGGAAACAGTGAAACAAATGTAACTAAGGAGTTCTAAAAGCAGGATTTCCCCCGCTGGGTGGGTTGATGTTTGCTTGGAGTGGAGAGATAGGCAGTGATCTATGGGCTATTTTCATTTCAGTCCAACAGACCCAAGCTGAACCACACTGAACTCAATGGAAATCTTTCCACTGAATTCAGTGACTTTGGGATCAAGCCCAAAAGGTCTGGCTCAGCTGGCCGGGATGCTGACGGTCCCTACTTCAGCAGGGCAGGAGAAGACAGAAGAGCCCAGGGATGCTGCCAGCCTGGTGCTGCTGTTGAACTGCAGCCTTTGTGATGGGAGTTACATAATTTGTAAAAGCAGCGTTGTGACTTCCCACTGGCAATGACTTTGTAAAAGAAACGTCTATTGAGCTGCAGGGGTGAAAGAGACATGTAGAAATTCAGGCCTCCTCAAACGGCTACTTTCTGCAGCTGACACTGCGTCTAGCCGCCCGCCTGCCCTTCTTAAAGAACGGCTTGTTTATGTTTCGCATGCTTTTCTTTCTTCTCTCCCCCCCTTTTCACATTACGCAAACATTAATTAGCACTTATGAAAGGGATGGACCAGGAACACCGAGCAGCTCCAGGGTAGGCATGGCAGATGCTGCATGGCAAGTCCCTGTAGTAAAAATTTAGGGTATGTCCACACGAGTCTTTTATTTTGAAACAACACTGGTTGTTTCGAAATAAAAAACTGAATATCCACATGATGTTTTCTTATTTCAAAATGACAGGCTCTGTCATTTTGAAATTAGAACTGTCATTTTGAAACAGCTTAAACCCCATTCATTTCAAAACGGCTGTTATTTTGAAATGGTTATTTCGAAATAAGGCCATTTGGACATGTTGCTTCGAAACAACACCATTGTTTTGAAACAACTATTTCAAAACAATATGTCCAAACGGCCTTATTTTGAAATAACCATTTCAAAATAACAGCTGCTTTGAAAGCAGGCTTTCCCTTAATTCGAATTAACATTTTCTTAATTTGAATTAACTTATTTCAAAATAAGGACTTTATTTCAAAATAACTCATTTCGAAATAACTTATTTTGAAATAATGATGTATGTGTGGACATAGCCTAAAAGTCTAAAAATAATCAGAAATGGCTGGGGAGGAGGCCTAGTGAAACAGGCCAAAAGAGTACCCTCAGATGGATAGATGGTCAAGTTGGCAGGAGGCGGGTTGTAAAAGTCTGACCTCACTGAAACTGGCAAGAAGCAAAATGAAACTCATACGAATGGGAAAGTACCTTAAAGGTAGGAAGTGTCAGCTCCACCTAGGATCAAAGAGGTAAGAAGGGATGTTTCAGCCAAGTCATGACACCTTGATGGATGGAAATATTTAGTGGTGTGTGGACCAGATAAGTTAATAGATGACTTTAAGAAAAGGGTGCATGAATCAAGCAAGGTAATTTTAGACACCTAAGATAGTAGTTTCTCATGTCAAAAGGGCCCAGTGAATGGTCCAAGCGGTATATAAAAGTAGGAGGCCAAAAGATCAGATTTTGTGCAGATGAGGGGGTGATGGAGAGTCCTGCCATCAGCTGAGCTGTTCTCTTGCATTGAGACCATGAATGCTGTCAGCGTACTTGTTGATATAGGTCACTTTCCATTGTACTACGTTGCAATAAAGCCTAGCCTGGCAGCTTCATTTCTACAAAGATCCATGGTCTTGTCGGGTTCTTCCATCATGTTACCTTAGATTACCTCGAGCATGCTGGCTACGCCTAGGCTGTTTCCAAAGGGATAGCCGTGTTAGTCTAGTCCAGTTTCATTCCTTTCTGTAAGTTCACCCATCTTCGAAGCATCTGAGGAAGTGGGATCTTCTCCCACGAAAGCTCATGCAAAAAATAAATCTGTTAGTCTTAAAGTGCCACACAACTGCTTGTTGTTTTTTTACGCCTAGGCTGTAGACCACACGGCTAACGCAGTCCCCTCTTGAGTACTAAGCCGGGGTAAAGTGTAAAGTCACACACACACACACACAGTCACACAATCAATCCATGTCAGACACACATCAACACTAATAACGCTGTCCCTGGATGACAGTCCCCACTCAGCTGTGCAAATGCCAATCCCACCCATCCAGTTCTGCCCCTTCAAACTTTGCTAGTGCCCCCCTCTGTCTTGACCTGCTGTTCCAATCAACTGAATTCAGTCCAAGCAATAGTCTAGTTACTCCTGTTATGTAGCAGAAAAACTTCAGGCTAGTCTGGACTGAGCTCATTTCTCTTGGGAATAATTCTGATGTGACCCAGGTCTCAGGCCTAGTTGTATCTACATCATATGAATAGACTCTAATATTGCAGTGTTATGCACCAGGTACTAGCAGTTTCTCAAACATATATAGAGACACAGTTCTTGCCCCAAAGAACTGACAGTTTTGACCCTTTTACACTGCAGTTTATAAATCACTTTGAGATTATTCAGTATGGAAAGTGCTGGGTAAATACAGTGTAGTTGTATCCTGCGTATCTGATATACGCCAAAGGTTGCCCCTGGCATCAGCTTGGTTCTTAAACTACACTGCTGCTGGAATTGCTTCGGGAAGCTGCTCCTCTAACCTATACATCTGCGCAATGTGCTGAATATGGAAAAAGTTTCTTCCACTCTGTAGGATGGATATATGATAGGATTATTATTACTACGTGGCTTAGCCAACAAAGGACTCATTTGAGACCAGGCCCACATTGCACTAAGCTCTACAGAGGTCTATCAGACACTCCCTGTCTAAAAGCACTCACAATGCGAACGGACAAAAAGTGGAACCCTACAAGTACCACAATAACTGTTGTAAATATGGGCAACTGAGACTCTGCAAAATCCAGTCACCTGGCGTCTGGGACACAGCTGGAAACTGAACCTAGGTTTCTTTTGTTTCATTTCAATGTCTTAATGACACTATCCTTCCTGTTGTTATCAACCCTGAAGCTTCCATGTGGATATCTGCAAGGGCCTTGTGTTGCTATTAGGATTACTTTACGAAAGAGTTCCCACTTAGGAAGCATTATGTATTTCAGAGTATGCAAAAGTTTCTGGCCCTGCATGAGGGGCATGCTCTACAATACAGGCCAGATCTCCTGATTAGTAGTCTGGTGCTTCAACTACTGCCCAAAGTCTCCCTAGTTTCTGCCTTGAGCCCCTCTGCTCCTCCTGGCTTGCTAACCTTCCAGGTTTTTTGTTTGGTCCGTCCCCGTGCCAACCCCCCAGCTCTGGTTCTGAATGCTCCCTTCCATTATGTCCTCCTTTCCTTGGAGTTATCTGCCAGCCAGACGGCAGCCTGTAGATATGTTTGCCTTTTGCTGGGATCTTTTTACCTTCCTGAAATAGCCTCTGGTTATCTTGACCCCCGGGGCAGCCCATGTTCTTCATTCTGTTACTCATCCCATAGGTAGCAAGTTGGTGCACTTCATCTCTTCCTCCTCCCTAATCCTGAGTCTGAATTCCAAACCTTATTACTTTGGGCTCTTGCACAAATAAGATAGGTGATGACATTCAATAAAATTGGATTACTGGGAAGCTCGGACAGACAGTTAAATTATCCAACCCTGGATCCCAGCCCAAACTAAGGAGTTCGTGCTTCCATGAAGTACAGGTTTTCCTCACTAACTGCATGCTGGGGGAGGCAAATACTGCAATGGTTTTGTCAACATCAGATAAATCTGACGGCAAACTTGTACGCAGCCCTAAGTGAATTTTGCAGGACGAAGAAAGCAGTGCTCTGTTAGGTCATACTGCCCTTCTCTGCCTGAGGCAAGATTGTTCCCTGCCTTCTATTTTCCCATGCTTTGTCCAATCGACTTGTAAATGCCTGAAGTAATGAGGCTTCCACCACTTCCCCTGGGGTGACTATTAATAGATTGCACTGTTGAGAAGTTTTTCCTAAAATGCAGCCACCCCTTCTTCTCTTTGTAATTTCACTTCTAGCACTCTTTCTCTTGAGCCACCATTATGTCTTCCTGTGTAAATCCCTGTTTCACATCCCAGTCCTGCAATTTCACAGAATCTTTAACTAAATAAATAGAAGAGGTTTTTAAAGAAACCTCTGTGTGTACACATTTTCTAGACTTCTTCATACCCTACAAAGGAAAAAAAGGCCAAAGTCCATTTATTTTCCCTTTTGCTGGTCACCTCCAAAATATACTGTTTCCAAATGAAACTGGCTTTTGTTTTCCCAAGAAGTGAAGGATTTATGTGCTCTGGGATTGTAGCCTCCAGTTTGACTGCACTAGGGTAGACTAGTGTAAACACAATATGCACGGGTGCAGCTTACTACAAACTATGCTGCATTGAATATAAATTGTGTCTCCACTGGGATCCATTTGGTGTAATCTGGTGTTGCTCCATGGCAGTCAGTTGAGAACCTGCTATCTGGCCTCAACATGGACACGGCCTCCTATTATATTTGTGTCACATTCAGGAACAGACATCTGGAAAAGGTGAGCCATGCACTGATGAATCCCAGGGAGGAAGATGTTCATGAAAGGCGTCCAGAATATTTGGCCATGAAAGGGTCTGCTGCACTTTAGGATGGCCACTAGATTCCCTATTGCCTCCTTTTCCCCCACCTGTGATTTCAGCCTGTGACTTTCAGGGACCCCTGGAGAGCGACAGATCCTCAGGGTCCACAGACTATGTCTAAAGGAGCAGCCGAGTTAGTCTAATTCAGTAAAACAAACAAGCCACAAAAGCTCATGTGATAAATAAATATGCTAGTCTTTAAGTGCCACAGGGCTCCTTGTATGTCTAAAAGGTCCACAAAAGCTTGTTGTTACCACAGAACAGTAGTTTACAAACTATGGTCCACAGACTATGACAAGATTTCCAAAAGGGAACACACCTCCATTCAGAAACATTTAGGGTGCGAGACAGCACAACACTCGGCCTCAGCCCTCACCTCAGGCACATTGTTACCAGCTTTACAACATAATGGTTGAAACTCATCCCCTGCTCTGCACAAAGCCAGCAAATTTGCAAGGCTCTTCTGCCCTGTACACAAAACTCCCAATTAATCCATCTAAGCAGGTTTCCCCCATTCTCCAGGTGCACATGGAGTAGAACGACTGCATCATAAACACCTCATTTCACAATATACAGCTGCCTTGTGTGCCATTTAATTTGTGATTTTGAAACAGGCCTGCTTTTACTGCCAGCAGATATTTGTCCTCACTGTGGTCTGTATTTGCATTTTTGCACCCTCAAGTGCCATTTAAATAGTTCAATTAATCATGACTGCCAAAAAATGTTAGCTGGTGCAAAAATTCTGTCTGATCCTGTAGCTCCCACACAGGCAAATATCTCAGCATCTTCAAAATGATACATACAGTGACTGGAACCTGGTGTGATTCAGGAGCAGCTGATAAACATCATGGCACAGTTAAATACAGGGGGGCTGATTCTACGCTGCATAGATCCAGGTAGGCTGGCGTAGCTGTACTGATCGCAGTTCACGTCCTCCCAAAGCAACGTGACGGTGATGACTCAAACGCAATCCCGTTCTGTGAATTCCCCATCTTCAAGAAGCTGACAAGGTGGGATTTTTCTCCCATGAAAGCTCATGCAATAAATAAAGGTGTTAGTCGTTAAGTGCCACAGGACTCCTTGTTTGGTTTGCTGAACTCGATTAAAAAACAACAAGCAGTTGTGTGGCACTTTAAGACTAACAGATTTATTTTTTGCATGAGCTTTCGTGGGAGAAGATCCCACTTCCTCAGATGCTTCGAAGATGGGTGAACTTACAGAAAGGAATGAAACTAAATGCAAGGGGGTGTAAAACATAGGAGCAGGTCATAAAGTAACAGCAAATCAGAGCAGTTTACAGGCTCAAACCATGGGAAGCCTGACCCATCTTCGAAGCATCTGAGGAAGTGGGATCTTCTCCCACGAAAGCTCATGCAAAAAATAAATCTGTTAGTCTTAAAGTGCCACACAACTCCTTGTTGTTTTTTCACTGGACTAGACTAACACGGCTATCCCTTTTGAAAATGAACTCGATTAACCCGGCCACCCCTTTGAAAATGGATAGGAGTGTTATCATCTGGCACAAAAAGACTCATGCCCATTTCAGGCACTAGGAGGCCCCGATTCCCACTAGAGTCAATCTGCATAGCTCCATTGATTCTGGCCCCGTTTAAACACTTTCATTAAAGAGGCAACTGATGCACACATTGTGCTGCTACTTTAGTGGCGTTTTGGGCTGGAGTCCCCTAAATACTCTACTCTTTCTTTTTTCTCCTTTGATCTTCTTTCTTTTGTCTTCTCTTCATCATCTTAAGTTGGCTTTTGTTACGTCTCCCCATGGATGCATCCAGAGCAGTTGAAGATAAAGTCCTTTTGCAAAACTATTGAGTGTGCCAGTGCAATGGATCTCTCTGACACTGTACCACAAAGGTGTTCAGAGGTCTTGTCTCCACCAGAAAGTTGTGTCAGCAAAAGGTGACTTTCGCTGAGAAAAGGATGCCTGAGGGCACACTGGGATGCTTGTTTTATTGGCAAAACTCTCCTATTCTGCTGATAAAATAATACCAGCTGTGCAAGAGGTGTAGTGCTTTTTTTTGCAAATGCTTTGGCACCAAACAGTCAGTGTGGATGCTGATGCTGTTTTCTGTTACTTTAAATGGCCTCTAGAAATATCCCACAATCCCAATTCTGACCATTCTGGTCTTCCTCTTGAACTCTGCTGCTCTACAGCAACCAGCCCCTCCCTCTTTTAAATATTGGGAATTTTTAAATTTTCTTGGTTCCACTTCCTGTTTGTCCGGCATGAAGAGCTAGTGTCTTGCTTTCCCAGTTGACAATGGCGGCTCTTCTCTGTTGTTAAGGATCCATACAGAGTTCTGTTTCCAGACTTCGTTTTAAAGCTCTCATCCTTCTGCAAATTCACCCAGCTGAGTCCAGACTTTCCACACTGGGTCTCGCCCAGAGGTGATATTTCTTCTAGTCTGAGGACAAAAAGCCAAACTAAAATAAGCTCTGATTCATAAAACATTGAGATGTTTTATTTGCTCTCCAAATGGTTGATGAAAAGCTCTCAATCCTCAGCATCCAGTTAGTCCTCATTGAGAAATAATGGCCTAGGAGAATTAATGCTGCTGGCCTCTTGCCCTCTTACGGCTTGTCTTCATGTACAGCTTACAATGATGCAGGGAGTGATTCAGCAAAGATGCTCCGAGGCCAACAGAAGAACGTCTCCCAACAATTTAGTTAATCCACGTCCCTGAGAGCTGGTAGAAGCAGCTCTCTTGTCAATATAGCAGGGCTACAGGGGAAGAAGGGGCTAGGTCAGCATAACTACATTTCTCAGCAGAAAAAGTTAACCCAGTATCTGTCTGTAGTGTAGACATGATCTAACGCTGTTTAGAAATAATCCAGATTCCCTGCAGAGACCAGGGTGAACCACTTGAACTGTATGAGATGGCCAGACTCTCAGTCATTTATTTGATACTGGAAAGAGGTTGGGCATAAATATTTGTAAGTTCTCTAGGTTTCTTCGGGGTTTTTTTTGTTATATATGCGTACTGGAAATACGCTGAGGCTAATAGAACAGGGCCCTAATCTTTGATAGGTGGTGATTAGGTGCTACCTCAGTACAAATAAATAACTAATAAGCATGTTTAATTTACTCACATCCCCCTTCTCCCCACTGACACCTCAAATACATGTCCTTCATTCTCAGGGCTTGTCTACACCTGAAATGCCACAACAGCTCTTCATTACGGACACTATGTATACCGACTGGAAAAGGGAGGAGTCCTCCCACTGGCATAATTAATCCACCTCCCCAAGAGATGATTGCTGATAGAGGTAATCCACCGAGCACTGTCTAAACCGGGGTTAGGTCGGCTTAACTGCGCTGCTCAGAGGTCTGGATATTTCACCCCTTGAATGATATAGTTAAGGTAACCTAGTTTCCTCGTAGAGACCAGGCCCAGTGTTGTGAAAATTTTCCAAGGACCTCCCGGAAGAGTAAGTATACGAATAGCCTGCTTCCCAGGCTGTAAACATTTAATTTCCAGTCTGTATGGAAATTTTTTACATAGGGAAAAAGTAGGCATATGTTAAAACATGGAAAACATTATAGGAAAAGAAACCTCTTTTGAGCAGTGACCCCAGACTGGGAAATGCGTACCTCCATCCTATTAATATTGATGGAAGCAAGACAAATTCAGACTGAAAATAAAAGGAAGATTTGTAAGTGACAGTAATTAACTATTAGAACGACGTACCAAGGATTGTGGCGGATTCCCCTTCTCTGGCAATTTTAAATCAAGATTGGATGGTTTTCTAAAAACATGCCATAGCTCAAAGAGGAATTATTTGTGGGGAAGCTCTAAGGCCTGTGACATGCAAGAAGTCAGACTAGATGACCACTGGGGTCTCTTCTGGCCTTGGCATCTATGAAGTTATTAATTACTCATTATTGATTTTTATTGCAAATAGCCCCTAGGAGACATAGGACCATGAAATCGTTGTATTATTGTGCTAAAATAATCATGCTGAAGTACAGTTTGGGGCTGATGAGTGCCATGCTCTGGGTCCTTTGGAAGGGTCTCAATCTCACCTCCACAGACTCATGTAATCTGGGGTGGCCTGAGAGGTATTTTGCCATTTACACTTGTTCAAATCTATTTATTCAAATAAAGAGGAATTTTGCACTATGTGGGATGGAGGGTAGGTCTGGATCTCAGACAAGGTACGCTTTAGACCAGTGGTTGTCAAACTTAGGGTCGGGACCTAGTACTCAGAGCCGTAACGCTGTGTTTTGCCGCCTATTGGAACGCGCCCCTTCCCACTAGCGGTCCTCAAAGCCATCGCCGCAAAGCTGCCTCTTTAATAGCGCGGCTCTTTTGAGCTGCTTCGGGCTGCCCAGAGCGGTGCCCGGTCGGCCCCGCCGTAGTTATGGCCCTGCCAGTACTGGGTCACGGTGCCCCCTGCCACCACCCCCAAAAGACTGGGACACATTGCTCAAAGATGGAGCTGTTGGGGTGCAGGCATGACTGATTTTTTTCAACTGGGTCCCAAGGAAAAAAGCTTGAAAATTACTGCTTTAGACCATGCATGTGAGCATTCGTTATTTGTTTGTCATAGGCCCTGAAGGAGTGTCACGGATCCAGCCCCCCATCGCGCTCGGGACTGTACAAACATAGATACAAGTCCTTGCCCCAAGGAGCCTACAGCCTAAATGCCAGCATGGCTAGGTTACCAGATACCAAAGCATGGAAAGGAGGACAGGGAAGTATGGAAAGGAGGACATTGGAGGACGCATGGAGCAAATGTAGTATTAACGTCATATTCTTCTGTTTTTAGGGGGCCCTGGAACGCTTCCCCCTAAAAATAGGGTGTTCTGGGGCATTCCAGCATGCTTTAAGCCAGGGGTCTCAAGCTCAAATCACCATGAGGGCCACATGAGGACTAGTACATTCGCCCGAGGGCTGCACCACTGAAACCTTTTTTATACAATGTAAGTTCACCCATCTGCAAAGCGGGATTTTCTCTCACGAAAGCTCATGCGAAAAATCCATCTTTTAGTCTTAAAGTACCACACGACTCCTTGTTTTTTGTGCAGGACTAGACTCACACGCCTATCCCTTTGCAAATTGCAACTATCAGCAGCACTAGTAATTCCCAGAGGGGTAGCCTTGTTAGTCCGTGTCTAGCAAAAGCAGCCAGAGTCCTGTGGCACCTAACAGACTAACAGATTTCTTCCAGCATCAACTAACATGGGCTTCAAGCCGCTTCATTGGATGCAGCCCACTTTAGCTCGTGCTGGAAGAAAGCTGTTTTAAGGTGCCACAGGACGCTCGCTGCTTTTGGTAGCCATGGTGTTGTTGTGGACTGCAGGAAAAAACTTCGGGGGCCGCCCGTGTGAGTAAAAAGCCAGCCAAAGTCATGCTTTTTTAAAACAGAGGACATGTCCTTTTGCTGCACATCTGGTGACCCTACACATGGGACAGTTCCCTTTCAATGAGTGTGCACACAACTTTGACATTGTTTCACACTCGTCTCAGCTCACTCTTCAAGCCCCCAGCCTTCTTGCAAATTTTGCACCCCACCAAGGGGTCAAGCTGCACCCCCAGGACCAGGCTGCTTGGCCTCTGCAGGCTTTAAAGCAGAGGCAGCCCCAGCAGCAGAGGCAGGGCGGTGAGTGGGCGGGGCCGGCGAGGCCAGCAGCCAATGGCAGCGCGGCGGGGCCGGCGGCTCACCAATCGCGCGGCGGGGCTGGGCAGTGGGGCGCCGAGCGGGGCCGGAGGCGGCTGCGGACAGCGGCGGCTCGGAAGGCGCCGGCGGAGCCGCGGGTTCGAGACCCGCCTGGGGCGCCGGAGCCCGGATCGCGGGGTGCATCCTGAGCCGGGGCAGGGGGAGCCTCCCCGGCACCCCAGCGGACACCATGCACGGGGCTCTGCTGCTTCTCGTCCTGCTCCTCTGCAGGGGTAAGTCGGTGCAGGGCTGGCACTTTGCTGAGGCCTGGCAACTCATTGCATGAGTGGCGGTGCAAGATCGGCGTGAGCTGTTGCAGGCGGGGCGCCCTGCGGCCCTTTTGCAGACTCTGGTTTCTTTTCCCATCCCAGCAGCTCGTTTGGCTTCAGCTTTTCTAGGGTTTGAAGCCCAACAGCTGCTCTGATTGGCTGTTGCAGTGTGCCCTGAGCCCCTATTTTGCACCCCCTTGCATTTCTTTTCATGCCATTCTGTAAGTCCCCCCATCTTCCAAGCATCTGGCGAAGCGGATGCGAAAAATAAATGTTAGTCTGAGTGCCACAGGACTCCTTGATTTAAAGACTAACTCATTTAAGGCGTGAACTTCCCTGGGATTGAGCCCTGTTTTTTGCAGCATTGCATGGGCAGGGGGGCAGAAATAGGGGGAGATGCAGTCGCAGACGGGGCAGCCCTGCTCTCTTCCAAGGGAGGAAGCAAATGGGGTTTAGGAGCAAGGGGAGCAGGTTTCCCTGGCCCCATGGCTCCCCTGAACCCGCAGGCACGATGCTGCAAACCAGCCTGGCTTTGCTGAGTTGCAAGTGGAAATGGCCCCGCCAGACAAACGGATGAACCGCTTACCTTGCCTGCATAGCAATGACTTGCGGCTGTGCGGTGCTTTTCACCCCAGAGGAGTTCAAAGCACTTTGCACCGTTATTCAGGGGTTGTTACCAGCATCCGTTCACCCCAGCAGGCATCGGGAGGGTGGGCATGAAACGGCGGAGCACCACAGCGCAGGGCAGGAAACGAAGAGCACTGCTTCTGATTTGGATCTTGCCTCCCCGCTCCAGTTTCACACCCCACTGACCGGACTGGGGTTTTCTTTTTACTTGTGTTGCAGTCTGAGCTAGACATCTCCACCGCGGGGAGGTGGAGTACCTGCACCCCGGGCAGAGCTCGGCTGTTGGCAAAGAGAGCGTCTCTGCTAACGCTGCAGCTGCAGAGCTAAGAGACGGTCTCTGCCCTGCAGAGTGTGCATTGCAAACCGGCAAAATAGATAAAAAGTAGGAGGAATAGCCGGGAATAGGATTGAATTCACTGATTCCCCACTATGCTGCCTCTGTTTGCTTACCCCTAACTTACACTGGCGTTAGTGGCTGGCGCTGGAGTCAGGACCACCGTACAGGGACATTTTTATGAGGGAAAGAAATAATCCAGACTTGGATTCACCCAGCGCTTTGGGTTTAACACTCAGGCTTTTGCAAAAATTGCTGTGGGATCTTAGGGCGACCAAGACATCGGTGGTGTCACAGCTGAAAGGGGTGTGTAAAATACACTCTTGGGGGAACCACCATTTTTAAAGAAAAAGAGTCGGAAGGGGCATTCCCCCCTTTGTCGTGAAAGACGGGAAGGACTGGGGCACCCCAAGAGTGGGAATATTTCTTGACATTAAGAGGGAGAGAGCTGCCAGCTTGTGTGCTAGGTGAGCCCTCTGCCCGTCTGAGGTCTTGCCTCAATGCTGAAAGAGCGGCTCGGTTTGGTTTGGTTTTAACCTTGTGGTGAGTACCTGGAGTTAAAAGCACAAAAGTTCAGCCGTAGACAGAGAGCGAAGGTTGAACTCAGCCAGTTTCATCTCCCCCTAAAACTGAAGTTTTTACCTCAGTAGCCTTTGCACAGTGGTTACCCCACGGTAAAAGTCACTCCTGCTGCGAAGACAAGCCCCGAGTCAACACGTGCAGGGATGTCCCTCCTTTATGAAAGGCTTTCAAAACAAATTATTTCTCTTGTTTAACAAGCCAAAACTTGGTCAAATTCTGATGGCTGGATAAATTAGGAGTCACTCCCTGAAGTCAATGCAACCACTCACACTTTAGCCAGACAGAATCTGGCCCGGTGACATCTCAGAATAATATTATTTTTCCCCTGCAGTTTCGAGTCAAAGCCATTTTGAGTTGTGTGATGTGGGATTTAAGTTTGGGCTGTGTTGTGGGGTGTTGATGGGGAGGGGAGGTGTCCTGATGGCTCCATTGTGATATTTGTCAAGCGATCCTGTTGGACCCCTCTTGAAAGTCATTTAATTCTCAAGTTTGAAAGAAGTCCACCCCAGATACTCCTATAACTTCCCTTGTTTTGAAAGGCTGATGATTGTGTTTTAAAAGGGGCAGATTGGCCCTTTACTACATTAACTTCAATTTGCAGCCCAGTTTATTCCATTTTATGCCATCTGAGGATTGTGCCAACTAAACTGTGCTTAACTCCAGAAGCAGAACCCATCTTACTCAGTGGGTGCCCTGCAGGAGCAAAGATGGGCACGTTGGGAAGACTCTGTCCCTCCTTCTCCTAATGGGGGAGGATTAGGGGAGGGGATGTTAAATTAAAATGTGTGAGGTTTTTTGGTGTTTTAAAGAAAAAAAAACAGCAATTGACAAGCACAAGCCCCTTGCTGTGCACATTTGTGCACAAGGGTTGTGAAATGCTGTCACTGCTGCACACAAGTGGACAGCTCTGTTTGGGGACTCTTCTACCTTTCCAACGAATGTTAGCCCAGCCTACAAGGTGGGTCAGCATCAGGCCTAGGGCACTGCAGTTCTAAAAATGCATCTCAAAAGCTGTTTTATTTTGTAATCTGGCTTGATTCTGAACTCACACTGGTGTGATTCCCTGGCTTCAATGGAGCTACTCCTAATTTACACCAGGATATGCCGGATCAGAGTCTGACTGGCACAGGATACTCCTTGACAAGGAATGAATCTTTACAGAGGATGACATAAGACACCATTAAGCCTAGTAGCCTCAAATTCTGGGATTGTGGTGAGAAAGGGCCCACGTGTTTGTTTCAGCATGTTCACGGGACTCTTCCTAAATTTATTTAAGGATCCAGGGGTGCGGTTTCCCTGGGAGCAGAAATCTGACCCCTTTATCTTAAGAGTGGATGAAAACAACCAAAGCCCCAGTGCAGGACCAGAGCTTCCCAACAGATCTGTTGTCTGCTTAATCCAAAACCATCACAGTCGCCATGTCCAAGATTTAAGTGTCTCTAAAACTCTCCCTCTTGCCTCAGAGCTGCAGCAATCCCACAGCCGCTGTATGTTGGCTCAGTCTAAGGGGTCTGTGCGTGAACTGCTGAAACGTGTAGCGGGATCTCGCTTTTCATTCAGATAGGCATGGTTATTTCTTGCATTAGATGGAAGGCGTGACAGGCCTCCTAGGTCAACTCTTGATGCTGACGGGTCAAAGCAGGACAGTCTCTGGAAAAGACTGGACTAGGAACAAGGAATGGGTTTTTTTTAACGTTAGCAATTGTGTGGTAGCTAACACAGTTAAACCCCAGTGTGGACAAGCCTGGTTATGGCTGTACATGTCTTAGCTGGTGGAAATAAATGCTGTGGGAACTGGGATGCCTGTCACCTTTGCAAGTGGCTGAATTTGCCCTGTGCTGCTGATTCCCCAATACTGAAGTGGATACAATAAGGACACCCCACTGGGCTGTTTGGAGGCTTAATTCACGAATTGTTTGCAAAGCACCAGGACATCCTTGGATCAAAGAACCCGTTGCAGTGTGACATAGGCGTGGTTTATTTTAATCCCAGAAGGTTTCTTTGAAATATGATTATTATTATTCATTCCTGGGTTTGAAATGACACGGCAGCAGGTTTCCAAACACTGTCTGTGAACCCGGCACCTTCTTTGAAGCTCTGTTGCTCTTTGGGGCTGTGGTCCCAGTGTTCGTGACATACGCCCTGTGGGTCTTGTGTGTGGAGCTGCATGGCAAGCATACGGATTAATCAGGGCCTATGAGCTCTCCAAAACTGAGGAATAGTTCAGAATAGTTTCCCCTATCACGTGTGACATTAAAACCGAGCGTGCTTGCAATCAACAGATGGATCCTTCAAAGAGCAGGTGGGGGGAGACCCACCGAACTTGGGAAATGCTGCAGATCCTGGGACTTGCAAAAGGGGTTTGGTGCAGGCAAGTTACTTCTCGGGGGTTCCCCCTTCTCTTGTGGCGGCATGGCTCCTTTGAAATCCACTGTGTATATGTGGAGGAGGCGGGGGAGTATATTGGGAGAGGGCGACAGCACAGAAGACTGGACCTCGTCAGTCCCATGCAAGTGTCTCTGTCTCGGCCCAGCGGCTGTCCCTGCGTCTGAAGTCATCTGTCGCTGTCCCCGAGCTGTCACGTTGTCAATTGGCTGCTGTGCCAGCCTGGAAAGGGGACTGGCAGCTGTGTGCAGAGCATGACCAGGCTCTTACAGAGCAGGGGAAACCCAGGCAGGCTGTGGGGGGAGACGCTTTGAGCCTCAATGGAGATATTGCCCCCTTTCGAACCTGGTGAGTGCTGCCCCTGGGGTAGCATGGAAGGGCACGTGGGGGGGTGCGGGTGAGGGAGGAAGGTGCCAGGTGCTCAAGGATCGGTGCAATAAACCAGCTAGCCTGCATGCGCAGTGCAGCCCTCTGCTGGATGGAAATGCAGAGGCCCAAATGCATGTCGTAAGCCCTATTCACCTAAGTTGATTTGTCTTTTAGTTCACATAGAAGGAGATTATGTGTCTGGAGCAGAAAGATCTGTGTTTTTACTGCCCCCGGCCTTAGTACTCCTCATCCCTCCTAGCCATGGGACCCGTTCTACACCCCAGCTGGTTGCTTCTGGGGCCACCTTCCTCTCCCAAGCAGCGTGCTTTCGTACCATCCCTTTCCTTGCTACTGGCGTCTATCTCAATGGCTAGACAAGGGGGGCCGATTGCATGGGGAGATTGGGCCAGCTTTGCTGGGTGTCATAGACCCTGTATTGTTAGGAGCCAATGACGTGCAGAGCAACAAAGTCCAGAGACCATGACATCTAGCTTTGTTCACTGAAACCCTGGTACTTTTTCCCTTTTACCTGCTTGCTCCAGTGCCTTTGTTTTCTAAAAGCCTATTTATACCTATTGCTCCTGTTGCTGCCCTAGGTAGCTTTTGCCATAATTAGCCACTTTTCCATTTTAAAAAATTGTTTCTGAATTCCTGCAGTGTCTGCCTTTTCCTTTGGGAAGAGTTCCCAACCCCACCCTCTTGTTATTATCATCAACAGGGACGTAAATAGCTCTGGGGCGCCTACCGTGTCCATTCCCCCTCTTGTGAATTCTGTGCACCTCGCAGAGCTTGTCTCCTAATCTCCTGTTTTCGGCAGAATGGTGACCTAGTTTCTTTAGCTTTATTGAATTGCTAAGATTCTGGAGTATCTAAATCAGTTAGGTTTTCCCTCGCTGGCCACAATCTTTCTTATGTAATAGGATGAGCTGAACTACTCCTCACTAGTATCTACCTGCTGTTGAATCTTGTGTTCAGTCATACATGCAACAAAATTTACAGCATTAGAGAAGGACAGCAAGTATGTAACGCTGAGTGGATGGGAGACATCTGTGTTATGAGCATGTAAGTTATGGAAGCTTATAGCATGGATTGTGCTTTCCACACAGGCAGACATGTTACATATAACCGTGTCCCGATGCAATATGTTTGGCTCTGCAGATAGGCTCTTAGAATAATATTCACAGGTAGCAGCTGCTCCGACTTATTTTTCTGGTTTCTCTTGTGATATTCTTTGCAACAGTTTAATGTTATAGAGAAAGTAAACTGGGCATCCCTGTTAGCTTTTTATCCTAATACAGGAACGAGAGGGCAATCAACAACACTGAAAAGCACCAAACTTGAAACTAGCCTGGCAGCCTGTGGAACTCACTGCCAAGGGAATCTGTTGATCTGTAAAAGAAAAGGTTAGACATGGGTATTGGGCACATCCATGGTTATATTAGGTAGCATGACAATGATGAGGGTTATATAGCATCATGCTTCAAAGCATAACCCAGTGTCTCCCTGGTAGGTTAGAAAGAAACATCTCCAATTTCCACTACAGGGATTTCAGCGCATTCTTAGATACCTGGCGCTGGCCATTGCCAGAGGCAGGTAAACAGCATCCAACCAGCTGCTGGTTTGATCCTGTTTGGTGGTAATTATTTTTTAAATCTAGCATTTCTTCACTGCTTTGTTGCCTGAAGCCAGATATATGGCCTAAATTTGGAGCTGATTTGCTCTGCCTTTTTGTTTGTTGTTTCATCCCCAACCCTTTCCCCCAATATTATCATCAGATTTGTTCACTCGCAAAACTAAATCTTTTTGATCATTTATATACAAGATACCGACCATTGTGTTTGCTCCCCTATACCTGCTCTCTTCCCCCTGCTTTGAATAACTGCCCCATCTGATTGTTTCGCCATTCCCAGGACTGTCCTCTTTACATTTTAAAGGGCAGTGGCTGCCAGTATAAGTCACCCTCTGGTTAGCCAAGGAGTGGGCAACCACAGGGTAAGTTTCCCTTCTGTTGTCCTGCCAATATGCCTCATCTTTGACTTGCTGGAGGGACCATCTGGAAGGGTGGCGTGGTCATTTTTCATGGCTCCGGGGTGATTGCTTTGTAGATGGGCTCTGCTTGCCAGCCCTACCGGAAATGCGGTGTGGCTTTCATGCCCAGATATAGGTGTAGACTCCTGCACAAAACAACTTGGAGGTGACAAAGGATTAGATCTGTGGCTAGCCCCTCGTCAAGAGAAGAGACCAATGTCCCAGCCAGTTATAAATGGACTGAAGCGTTTATGTGGACATCCTAGGGGACCATGTGGCTGATAGACGCTTTCGGTTGCATGGGGAGCGGGGAGAGGTTATGGACTGCTAGAACCTCTATCTGGATTTCCTGGCTACCTAGAAATGGCTCCTTTAGAGTGCATTATGCTTCTTTATTTTTATTGTGGTGGTACCTGGAGCTCCAAGTTTGGGTTTTGGGCCCCGCTGTGCTCCATGTTTCACCATCCCATAAACAACAGACATTATGCAGCTCTGTAGGGCCATAAGCCAAGAGAACCCCTGTTGTGCATCGCAGATGCTGGTGACAGCTTGATGACAGTACGTCAGGGTGCAAAGAGAGGGCAAATGAATTATAAAAATTATCTCTCTTCCACTTACTGTGAAACACAGCACTCAAAGGGCCTGGAGCAGGAGATGGGCACGATAATGATTCAGAAGAGGTGTCTTTATTTTCAAGAACGGGCAGCCAGTGTGCCAGAACATCTGTTTCTAGGGGTGCATCCATAATAAGGCGTCTGTGGAAGAGAATATGCTGTTGTGCTAAATGATCTTGCTTTGTTCCCCTAGGTTGCAATTTGTCTTTCAGTGCCTATCAATTTGTGTGTAATTAATCTCCAAGAGAAGATAGCCCCTTTGCTTAGTTCCAGCCTCCTGCTACCTTTGGTAGATGCTGTGGGTTTGAGTTTTGCCTGACAGGGGTGTAATTCCTGACTGCCTGGGAGTTTGTTGCAGCATGAGTGCAGTGGAATTGAGCCTGTGTTTGAAGTATTTTATATTGGGGATGGCTATTTTAATAAAGGAGAGGGTGTGTCCTGTAGCTGGATCGGTTTTCATGATTTTATTGCAAGTATCACAATTTTAGTGTTTTTCGTTAAAGCCCCAGCTGCTGGAATCATGGTACTGCCAGAGAATGACAGCTTTCGTTTAAAATAAAGTGATTTTTCTAGCCCATGTGATTTTAGAGAAAAGCTTGAAAATGGGATGCAAACTCTCCTTGACATCTGAAAATCCAGATGACAAGTAGATTTTTTTTTTTTTTTAAATCTCAAGGTTTCTAAGCCAATCTCATGGTTTTTAACTGTTTGAGTTTGGCAGTACAGCATCCAGTGTTTCCCAATGGTTGCCTTTTCCCACCATGCACCAACTGTGTTTGTCATGCTCATGAGAATTGCCAACCTTGTAAATGAATTTCTCCATCAAATTACCAAAA
Organism: Podocnemis expansa; assembly: GCA_007922195.1. Classification (NCBI taxonomy): domain Eukaryota; kingdom Metazoa; phylum Chordata; order Testudines; family Podocnemididae; genus Podocnemis; species Podocnemis expansa. The sequence goes on from ML682033.1 coordinate 1,129,917, forward strand.
GCAAGCAAGCCACATTTTTGTCTGTCTAAAAAAAAAAAAAAAAAATTGAGCACCGGGGCCTCCTGGGTAGTGAGAGGGTAAATTCCTGTGTGCTGCAGCAGTGTGTCTGATTTGAATGCACTGCTGCTATAAAGCCCAGATTGCATTCTGGGACGAGATTCAGAAGGCAACCCTCTTTCCACATGAGGATTGCAAGGTAATTTACAAATATTAGTGTATTGATCCTTGCATAAGAATTATTGTCTCCATTTAACAGATGGGAAAACAGAGTTAAAGGGCGGGGCAGGATTTACTTAAAATCCCACAGTGAATGCAAGGCAGGCGTGGAATGCAAACCAGCTAGCTTTTAGCTCCCCTTCCTCCGCCCTGTAATCACCAGACCCCGCTACCAGCTCTATGAACTAGCCAGAATCAGTTTTCTTCTAGATGCCCACTCTCACCAGCTAGTTCTTTTAATATGTGCTGTTTGATTTGCGTGAAACAGCCAGGATAAACGCAGCACATTTTGCTTTGCTAGCATAAATTTTGGCTGACCTAGAAAAAAGTCAGAGGAGCGAAGCAGTGAGGTCTGCAGTCTGAGAAGTGGACGAGATGCAAAAAGCCCCTGGGTTCTATCATGCGCTCATTATGTGGCCTTAGCTAAATGCCTAACATTTCTGGACAAGTCAGACTAAGTGCTTTGTGCCTCAGTTTCCCAGGCTGGAAAGTGGGGATATATTGCTTGCTCAGTTTTTCAGGGTGGTGCTGGAGGGATTTTGCAGTTTGTACAGTGCTCTGACAGTGTTATTGGTAGAGTGCCCGTCCTCGCAAGCTCTAGGCACTGTTGTTGGCCTGGGATGGGTTCAATGTTCCCTCTAATTTTTCATCGGCTATGTGTGCAAAAAATTTCTTTTGTGCATATTTTTGGAGCCAGTGTGCAAATTTGTGCGCACTCCAGGGAGTGTGGTCAAACTTGTGAGTGCAATGAAGTGAGTATGATGCAAATAATATCTAAATTTTATTTTGATCTGGTGATGGAAATGATATTATAAATTACAAAACCTTATTTGAAACATGTTACTTGAAATCACCTTCATAAAGTAGCATAAAAATATTAGCACTGTTGAATTTTTTTGTGCACACTTTATTTTGTTGTGTGCGTGAGTTTCACAACCTCTGTGCGTATGCACAGGCGCACCACTTAGAGGGAGTATAGGATGGATTCACTGTTATGTCATGAATTGTAGAGTTCAGCAGTGGGTGATAGACCAGTTTAGAAGCCATAGTGAGGCCTGGTTTTTCAGGGTCTCTGCTATTCCTGCTGATTTATTCCTGTGCAGAGAGGAATCTGCCTGTCTCAGCGCAACTGCGTTATATCTGGCTTGCACAGGTGCAAACAGGGGTGCGAGGCATGTGGAATCAGACATTTTGAAGTGAATGAAATGTGCCTGATTCTGCTCTCGTTTACACTAGTGTGAATCAAGAGGAATTAGTGGAATTATGTTAGTGTAAAATTTAGTGTTTTAACAAGGAGTCTGCGGGCACTTTTAAAGACTAACTGGACTAGACTGATACAGTTACCCCACTGGAATTTAGTGTATTAGTAGCTCACCCTGAGATGAGTGGAGGTGTCTTGTATCTTGCAGTGGGATGATGATGATGCTAAAAGGCCATATGCTGCCTCCCAAGTTGATTTCATTGGGTTGGACAGTGGAGGGAACTTGGCTTAAAGTTACCAATACGGTATGGCCTTTCTCCATTGTTTAGAGGCATATTGAATCTATGCATGAATTTTTATCACAATTTAGCAGGGAGACTGTCAGGGAGTTGATTTAATTGGCCTCTACTGTGCAGGGTCCAGGTGCATCTTGATGAAAGGAAAATTGCTAGCTTCTGAATTTCTTAACAGGAAGGAGTCTTTAAAAAAAGATACACAGAGGCATAAACATTTTGAGAAACCATTGTGGGAAGATTTTCTGTTTGAAGCACATCATCAGAGTGTTTTTCCTGGTCCTGGAGAGTGGAGTGCAGGTTGAGCAATCCCAACGTTTATCCAAATGAGGGGCAATTTGGGAACTTTAAATAATGTGACCCCGGTACTTTACTGACTAAAGCAAATGGATTGTTTTAGGGGTGGCCATCTTGTGTTGTCTATAGGAATGGCTCTCAAGCATGCATATACACACATATATACATATATACACACACACACACACACACACATATATACATATATATATATACACCCCAAGTTTTACCTCATTTAAAAACTTTGCTTTCAAAATCAGACATAAAAATGTCCCAGCATACAGTTCCTGAAATATTTTAGTTTATTTTATGATATGGTAAAAACAACTGCTATATAAATACTGTACAGTACTTAACATTTCCATGTGTAGTATGTGGAACAGTACAAACCAGTGTTTCTCAACTGGTGCTCCGCGGGCAGAGTGAAGGTGTTCCTCGACCAGCGAGTGGAGGGAGAGGCTGAAGGAGGAGGGAAGAAGGAGCCACAAGGTGAGCTGACGACTGCTTGGGAGATTTAAAAACAACAAGAGTCCTGTGGCACCTTAAAGACTGACAAATTTCTTCAGGTCTGCCTTTGTGGACTGCACCCCACTTTGTCAGGGTTGCAGCTTAGGAAAGCTTATGCCCAAAGAAATGTATTAGTCTCTAAGGTGCCACAGGACTCTGGTTGTTTTTGCCATCTACAGGCTAACACAGCTACCCCTCTGGGTGATTTAAAATGTTCCAGCTGCAGCAAAATTTCCCAGGTCTGTGTCGGTGTTCACCACCACCTTACTCCTTTGCTGCAGCTGGCACATTTTAAATTTCTGTCGTCAAAATGGCTAAGGCAGAACTTTCATCGAAAAAGGTCTTACCATGGACTTTAGTACAAGAATAGATGAACTTCGAACAAACATACAGGCCAAAATTCCCATTAAAACTTGAGTAATATTTTCAGTTTTAAGTTGTGTGCATGATCAGTCTGTATCTAATATTTAGAAATAAACATGTTCTATTTGTAAAATTGTATTTAACTTGGTCCCCTGAATTGTTTTCGTAGGCGTGCTTAGTACACAAATACTATTATCCTCACAGATGGTATATACCAACTTTTTAAAGAGAGTTTTCATCAGGCGTTCTGTGTAAAGTAATTAATACTGTTAGGTGTTCCCCGCTCCACTAAAGGTTGAGAAACGCTGTTAGAAACTGATGTCACGTGTGCTTTTTATGTAGCTTGTTGTAAAATGAGGCAAATATCTAGATGCGTTGATGCACCTCCTGGAAGAGCTCTGCATACCCCCAGGGTATTTCTATGCCAGGTTGAGAGCCAGTTGTCTACAGCAATGTTATGAAGGCCGTGTAGTCCTAGTCTAGACACAGCCCCTTCAGCCTGGATGCGGTTGTGCTGGTATAAAAAGGGGGATAGCTAGCCTCATATGAGAAGGCACTAAGCTATATGGTTATAAAGCACCTTTTATATTTTATATTCGAATAGCTGCATGCATGCCAGGGCTTTTTGTGCTGCTACTGATGTAACTACGTTGGTAAACGATTCACACCTCTCATCAAAACAGTTACAGCAGGATGAGCCTTCTGTTTGTTAAAGACCCGCCATCAATATGAGCCGTACATGCTCTGTGAAAGGTGCTGGCATCTGACTGCATTGTTAATGATGTGTTGGGGAATGTGCCACCGATCAAAGGCTTTTAAAAAATATATGATCTAAACCTAAATGAAAATGCTCTCACTTGACACCTTTGATCACTTGAACTGTGGAAAGAATGTGTAAAATTGCATTCGCTTGGATCCTGATCATTTCCCTTATGTGCTTTGCTCATCATGAACAGTTTCTCAGTCTGTGTCAGACAAGGAGTCCTGTAACACTGCGAAAACTTAACGAATTTACTCTTTAAAAGTGCCACAGGACTCGTTTGTTTTTCTGAACTAGATTAATGCAGCTACCCCTCTGGAACTCAGTCCATGGCATTTTCCAGTTCTTCACTCACACAATGCTGTCCATCATCTTGTACTTCTGGAGTTGGATTTGTTTGCTCCCTTCTTCTTTTCTTCATTTTGGGGGAAGAGGAGGAGTGGTGAATTTTTAGCTTGAGTTAACTAACGGGGTGAAACCCCAGTGAAGACAAGGCAGTTTGTCATCTTCACACAAATTAACAGGGCAAAGTAAATCCTAGTTTATGTCATCATCTTTGGCTGTGTTCACACAGCACTCTTATTTCGAAACAACAGAGGTTGTTTCAAAATAAGAAATACCCGTTGTTTCGAAACAACAGTACCCGTTGTTTCGAAACAATGGCATTGTTTCGAAACAACTTAAGCCCCATGTGGGGATGAAACAATGTTGTTTCAAAACAATTGTTTCGAAACAATGCCGTCCGAACATGTTGTTTCGAAACAACAGTGACTTGTTTCGAAATAACTATTGCCTGAAACTGCTATTTTGCTTTGAGCTTCTTTCCTTAATTCGAATTAACAAACTGTTAATCCGAATTAAGTTATTTCGAAATAAGGCATTATTTCGATACAAGTTGTTTTGACACAACTTGTATTGAAATAATGCCTGTGTGTGAACACAGCCTTTGACTCAACCTGCTAATTCAAAGTCACAAGGTGTTTTGTTGTCGCTAGGGTTTTACCTTGTGTTCTTAATTGGGTTGAGAACACATCTGGTTTTCTGGTGTAGCAGCAGCTGTTTATCTGTGCGATCAGGGGCACAGCAGTATGAAGATCAGTGTTTCCCAGGGTGTAGGGAGGGAAGGTAAAAGGACTAGCTGGGGACGAGGATGTGGAACGCTAGCAATGAAAGTTTCTCCCTAGCTGCCCTTCTTGCCTGGTAGAGGGACGCAGTAGAGCAGCTTGTTTTGCTCCCTTGAAGGGTGACTCAACTTACCCTGGTTTCTCAAATGCTGGTGGCTGGGGCCAGATTCGGCGCTGCTTGGTGTTGTAAATCGGTACCAGATCAGACAGCACTGGTATAACTGGCTTCCCACGTTGCAAGCCGGGGTAGCCAATAGGCGGACTGTGGGCCAAGTCTGGACCACCAGCTGGTTAGGATTGGACTGGGAAAGTCTGTGGTGTGGGGATGGTGGCTATCAGCAGTGAGTCAAGGGATGGTGGGGCAAGTGCAAGTAGAGGAGTGATGGCCATGGGCTGTGAGGAGCTGGGGCTGCGGAGGAAGGTGGAGTGGCTGGGCGCTGAGGTTTGGGGAGGGTGAAGAAGTCTACGGGGAAACGAGGGGAGTCTGGGAGGGCTGAACTATAGCCTATGGGTTGTAGGGGCCTGAAGCGATGGGGGCTGGTGGCATGTGGGGCTGCATTGACGGTGAGGTCTAAGAAGAAAGGTGGATGCTGCGAGGGGGACCTGAGATTGGTGGTGTTAATAGAGAAGTTGGCTGAGCTGATGGGATGGCAAAGATGGGATCTGGGGGACAGAACTGAGTGGGCTTGGATGGAGGCGTTGGGAGACAGGATTAACTGCTTGGCGGGAGGCAGAGGTGGAAGCAGCAGGGGTCAAAATCTTGCAGCAGGGGCCAAAATCATCCTACTCAGTACATGCAGGACAGTGGGAACAGCAGTTTTTATGGGTACGCAACCTGGGTATGGATCAGGAGTGTTCAAACATCCAGAGCCTGATTTAAAGTTCCCAATATAATATATTTTCTTAAATCTCAGAATTTGGGGAGGGGGGTTCAAAACATGATTTTTGATCTCTTTAAGTTGTCAATACTGAAAGGGGAGGTCACAGACCCTGCACATAAAATGGAAAGTTTTGATTATGTCTATCATTTTATTTGACAAAACCCAGGTTAATTGCCCTTAGTAAACCCAAAACAAATTCATGGCTTAAAGCAGTTGTCTGAAAGTGTTTCAGTGCTCATATTTGCAGCTATTGGACATGTTACATATGTCCTTTCTGAAAGTCCCAGATGTGCTTTGTTCCATCTTTCTGGGGGGATATTTATAGGTTATACAATGGTTTGTTTTTATTTTTCATTTAATGCACTGAAAACATAAGCACTAGGGGGTGCCCAGTGTTATATGTCTTTACTGAACAGGGCCTCCTGTGGTGTGAGAAATGTTCCTCTGGAGTCTGGATCTTCACTATAGCTTGACCAAAGAATGAGGAGCGTGATAAAAAATAATAGATTTTCCCTGGTGCAAGGCAATAGAGAACTGGACTTCCAGATGGGAGATCTCCCTTGAAAAACTCAGCTGCTGCAGAAGGTGATATTGATTACTCAGCAGATGGCAGGCGTCCTTCTGGGGCTGTCCTAAATTGGGGTCCTGTTGTGGCGTGAGTGGTCATGGACATACTGGTAGCTCAGTAGAGGTGTGTTGTGTTGCTCATTGAGTCAGTGCCGCAGCATGACTTAGGGCCTCGCTACTGGAGATGCTTCATCTTCCCAGTATACAACAGAGGGCCTGTGGAGCAGGCATAGCATCCCACAGCCCCGCTGGGATAAGTGCATTTCCTTAAATTGTTTTTACCTAAGAGCAGGATTTAGTAAGTGGCTAGAACAGGGAAATTGGAGTCAGGACTCAAATCGTTTACTTTCTTTGTCCCTCTTGGTTTCCCCATCTGTAAGACTGGGTAGGAATCCTACTACACTGTAATAAACAAGCAAGGAGTCCTGTGGCACTTAAAGACCAACAAATATATTTATGGCATGAGCTTTTGTGGGAGAGAATCCCACTTCGTCAGATGCTTTGAAGATGGGGGAACTTACAGAACGGTAGGAAATAAATGCAGGGATGTTCAAGTCATGGGATCAGGTCACACTGTAACAGCAAATCCAAACCTGCGACTATGACTTACTCTTCCCTGCATTTGTTTCCTACCATTCTGTAAGTTCCCTCATCTTCAAAACATGTGACCAAGTGGGATTTTCTCCCATGAAAGCTCATGCCATAAATAAATTTTGTTAGTTTAAGGGCCACAGGACTCCTTGTTTGTTTGCTTTACTGAACTAGACTAACACGGCTACCTCTTTGGACCCTACTACGCTATGTTTGTGTGTTACTCAGTGAACGTGTGTTGGGAACGTCTGATGGAAGGCGTTTCGGGTATTTATGCTGCACGTGTGGGCAAGCAGGCTGAGGAGTGACTCAGGCTAACTATGACTGGAACAAACCGTGGGAGAAATGGTACCTGCCCTTGTGTTTTGTGTGAGCTCAGAAAGAAGGAATCCTCCTCTGTTTGATGACCCGAATTATTGTTCTGAACAGTCTCTTCTGTACATATTGTATTTTTCCAACTGTCAGGAAATAATGTGAGCTCATACCACGGTGACTAACGAAGGCCACTGTCAACAGATAAAGGCAGAATGTGCAGAGACATGGAGAGCTGTGTGTGAAGCATTACTTAAACTGTTCTGCCCACCTTTGTGACTGCTTGTGATAGAAGAATGCTTTCCTTCTTTCGGAAGATGGCTGTCATCTAGTCACAGCCCCAGGAAAGAAAAGGCAGGTGCTATGAGAGATGCCTGCACCATTTGACCCAGTGATTCTTCCTTTATAGAAAAGTCAGTGGAATCTAATAAAAATAGATTTAAAAAAAAAAAATATTTCTATAACGTACAGTAGAAAGCTATATCATTTTTTTGGAATTCCACTGAATGGTTCAAAATGCCCCCTAGAAAGATCTTCTCTATTAAATTCCATAAGTTGGTGGAGTAATTTTTATAGATGCCAATGAAATGACAGTATAATCCCATTGGTTTAATTACATTTTATTATCTGAACTTTGAAGTCTTTCCTCTTGCTGGTGGGTTAATGGTTAGAAGTCACAATCTGACCTTCTAGGGCCCCACCATAAAGGCCTGTGTGACAGGCTGCCACCTCCCAGTGTTGTTTTGGGAAATAGCTCAAGCAGGTGCTCCATCCTCGGCCTGTGATTCATTATTCCCTTGATGTTCAGGTGGGTGTCCGCCTCTCTGTCTGGGCCCACCACGGCTGCTGGCCTCAGCCTTCTGACTGACCCACAACCTGTGTTTTTTCCCCTTCCAGGGGGTTTGACAGTCCTGGCTTTTCCACTTGCATCAGTGGCTGCTGTGGTCCACCACAACCACTGTACTGATGCTCTGGGGAAGGCAGGGAGGGACTTCTGGCTGGTTCATAGGCCAATTCCTGCAGTATTTTACTCAGTTTTGTGGTCAGCAAAGCTCCCAGTTGGGAGGTGACCATGTAGGAAGCTTCCCAGATGGTGGGCTTCCCAATGGGATTGTTATCTGTTTAAGGGTTTGACCCACAGTTGCCCATCCCACACCGTAGCCTTTTCTATGTGGGCGGTTGTACCTAAGGATAAGGTTTGCCAGATTGTAGCTTCAATGGGGAGGTCTTAGCTGTGGGCTACACAGGCAATCACAGAGCTGGAGGGGACCGTGAGAGGTCATAGAGTCCAGTCCCCTGCACTCACGGCAGGACTAAACACCATCTTGGCCAACGGTTCTCAACCTTTTGCAGGTCGCGATGCACTTGGTCGTGACATGCCACTCTCCAGGACGCACCAACCAAGTGCCCCCTCCAGCCAACGCGCCCTCCCCTGCCCAGCCAAATCCAGCCATCTCTCCGGCTCTCTGCGACACACTTACCCTGTGTAGCGACACAGTAATGTGTCCCTACACAGTGATTGAGAACCACTGATCTAGACTATCACTGACAGATGTTTGTTTAACCTGCTCTTAAAAATTTCCAGTGATGGAGATTCTACAACCTGCCTCGGCAACTTATTGCAGTGGTTAGTCGCTTGGAGAAATAGGAATTTTTCCCTGATGTCCAACCTAAACCTCCCTCGTCATCATTTAAGTCCTTTGCTTCTTGTCCTGACATGGGCAGTTAAGGAGAACAATTTTTCTCCCTCCTCCTCGTAACAACCTGTTAGGTACCTGAAAACTGTTATCGTGTCCCCTCTCAGTCTTCTCTTTTCCAGACTAAACAAACCCACCCCTATCAATTTTCCCTTGTAAGTCATATATTCCAGACCTTTAATCTTTTTCATTGCTCTTCCCTGAACTTCAGTTTGTCAACATCTTTCCTGAAATGAGGTGCCTAGAACTGGACACAGTTCTCCAGCTGAGGCCTGATCAGCATGGAGTAGTGTGCAAGAATTACTTCATCATTAGCATGTAGGGCAGTGTTTCCCAACCAATGTGCCGTGGCACACGGGTGTGCTGTCCATTCTCACCAAGTGTGCCACAACATTTTTTTTTGAAAAACTATTCAAAGAGCTCTGGATTGACTCATTGCCTCATGAATATTCATAAATTCACTTGGAAACTGTGTGGGGTGTACCTCAAATTAATTAAACATAGCAAGGTGTGCCATGGCAGAGAAAATGTTGGGAACTACTGATCTAGGGACCCATCCCTGAAAGAATGGCTCTTTTTTGATTGTCGAGCTTCCGCCCACTTGAAAATAGGTGTGTTCCCCCCTTGCTGCATGTACTTGTATAGGACAGTCTCTTGTTGGGGCTGGTGTCATCCCAGGGTCCCTTGCCTGATGGCTCCTGTTGTGTTTCTTCTGAAGCGCTGATTTAAAACAGAAATCTGGGATGCCTCAGTGGGATCAGAGCTGTCCTTTTGGAGGAGGAAATGACCCAGACAGAGGAAAGGGAAGGAGTGGAGTACCAGGAGTTGGTGGAAGGTGTATAATAACTTCTGTCATTGTGGAGGATACTAGTATACATGGGGTCATTTGTGACTGGGTGGAGAAGCTGTCCATACAAGACTGACGTTGTCTCTCAACTGCCAAGGAACGCCCAGTGTCCGCGTGTGTGGATATAGTGGGAGGAGAGGGCTGGCATCCACTAGGATAGGAAGAATTGCAGTAGGAGAAAGAATCATTTCCATTATCTGGGAGAAAAATGCAGGCCAGATCCTCAAAGGCATTTAGGGTAGGTGCTTGGCTCCCACTGACAGGGATGGGAGTGAGATACCTAAATGGTTTGAGGATCTAATGCTTTGTTCTCCCAGCTGTGAAGTTTCTTCCTTGGTGGCTGACCGCTGTGGGTAATTAAGTAGACAATCAAAGTTTAAGACAAGTCACAGCTACTCCCCAGTGTCAAACAAACCAGGAGTCTGGTGGCGCTTTTAAAGAGTAACAGATTTATATATTGCACAAGCTGTCATGGGAGAGAATCCCAGTTCGTCAGATGCTTGAAGATGGGAAACGTACAGAATGGGAACTCGGCATCACCAGTGTCAGGGGACTGTGACTGGAACTGAGACTTTTATGCCACTGATCACATCAGAAACAGAGATTATGGCTAGTTCTGATCTGGGTTTTTGCAACTAGCAAACTTGCATGTCCTATGAGCTGCTCTTCAACTTTGGTTAAATGCATTCAGGCGTGACTGCATTTGATCTCATAAGCAGGGTTGGGGCTGGTCACCGCATAGATGAGAAACGTGCAAGGAAACCTAGCCTATTCAGGAAATGGTGTGAATTCATCAAGAGGTGATGTCAGTAAAGAACCAATGCCACAGCAGCTGAGGGGGCGGAGGGCTGCTGTAAGCACCATCTTTCAAACAGGACAGAAAACTCAAGCCCTGATTGTTTATAATCATTACAGATCTTATGGCACTTTCCACAAGTGAAGGAGTGTTGCAAAAGGCAGGCAGAATGTAATGATCCCTAATTTCCTCCTGCAGTTTCAATTGCCCTTGGTAGTCTTGTCTTCCAGTCCTAAACTGTTAAATCCCTGCCATATTCTACCTCGGAGGTACTTGCACTTTACCAACTCTTGTTTACATATATTGTTCTGCAGGACAGGTGCTGTCAGCTGTTAAGGGGTTGTTTCTTTTATCTGCTATTTTTCACTCTTGCTACTGCACCTTTCAGCATGAGCATCCCCAGTACTGTTGTTCTGCAGAATGAGATGAGTAACAATTGCCTTGAAAAAAAAAACAGCACAAGGTCTCTGAAATCAGAATTGCAGCCTAAAAGCTGGCTGTTCCTGGAGAACACCAGCAAATTAGAAATACTTCTGGAACAGCCATGCAAAAAGAATGCCAGCTATTTGCTTTTTATTTGGGTTCGAGTGGAGCAGAAGGAATAGGATTTCTGCCCGCTGTTTTGTTTTTCCTGTGGTTGTTTTCGCGGTTCGCTCGTCCTCTTTGCATATGTGGTGGGACAACTCCAATCCGATTAGGAAGGGGGCTCCTTAATCAGGGGGCTGCAGCAATACAAAGCCATAAGCCGATTGCTTCTTGAGCATGCTCAGGGATCTGGGCGCTAGGATGAGTCTCAGTACTGGTTCCCTCCTGATCCAGTTGAGAAACAATCTTGGGGCAAAAGAAGCAAGGAGTCCTGTGGCAGTTAAAGACTAACAGATTTATTTATCGCATGAGTTTTCATGGGATTTCCCACTGAGGTTGGTTTTTCTCCCATGAAAACTCATGCGATAAATAAATCTGTTAGTCTTTAAGTGCCACCTGACTCCTTGCTTTTTTTTGCTGAATTAGACTAACACAGCTGCCCCTTTGAATCTTGGGGCAGTGCCTTATCTCAGTCTCCGCGCAGAAACTCAACAGCCTAAGACAATGAGGGCTCTGAGGCGGGGATGTTCATGTTAACAGCAGCTGTGTGAATGGGGAAGTGACTGTAAAACTGCACCGGCTAATTTACTTTACGCCCATTTTTTGTGTCATTTTTAGTATTATTGTTTCATTCCCATCCTGCAATTTGACCCTTCCATGAGCAGCACAGCAGGGAACGGATTTCCATGCTTTCAGAAACATCTGTACAGCTGGAACAGATGTGCATGTACACTGTCAAACCACGTCGTTAGAGAGAGAATACCAATGAGTAACAGCTTTGGATTTCTGTAGTAATTTCCCTCTGAGCATCTATGAAAGCTAAATAGGAAAGAAGGTGCCCTCCCAACCCCACTGTGAGGAAGGCTGAGACAAAATCTGACTTCTGATTTTCAGTGTTAACTGATAAACACCAATAAACAGCCCTGTGATTAAAAATAATCAGTGTTTATCACATAAACCTTGCAAATGGTTCCTTGTATCCAGGACTTGTCTGCACAGAGCAGTCGTATGAACTTTGGGGATGTGATTTCTCCAGCACATTCACATGTTGCTCATGAACTGGTCCATGTTGGTGCAGCTGGTGCACAGTCAGCATTCCCTAGCGCTCTTGAATGTAGTATGGTTTGAAATGGTGCCGTGTTTAGTGTGCATAGTGTATATTACTCACTGCAATAAATACAAAGAGAGAGCCCCAAATTTCAGATTTTTTGGACAGCTACGTAAAACTCAAATCTTGCTTAAAAATAAGCCCAGAAAAATGAAATGAATAAACCCCTAAAACCAGACGCCCTCAGAATTCTTAGCTCCATTTTATAGATGAGGAAACTGAGCCACGAAGAGGGGAGGTGCCTGAGATCACAGAGGCTATGTTCACACACAGGGGGTTATTTCGATACAAGTTGTATCGAAATAATGCCTTATTTTGAAATAGATTAATTCGAATTAACAGTTTGTTAATTTGAATTAAGGAAAAAAAGCTCAAAGCGAAATAGCATGTTCAGACAACAGTTATTTCGAAATGAGTCACCGTTGTTTCGAAACAACATGTTCAAACGGCATTGTTTAGAAACAGTCATTTCGAAACAACGTTGTTTCATCCCCACATGGGGTTTAAGTTGTTTCGAAATAACGGTGCATCGTGTGAACATGGCCTTTCTTATTTCGAAGCAAACTCTGTTGTTTCGAAATAGGACTGCTGTGTGAACACACCCAGAGGGTATGTCCACGTCTCTTTTATTTTGAAATAACGCTGGTTATTTTGAAATAAAAGAGATTAGGTCCACATGACGTATTCTTATTTCAAAATGACGGACTCTGTCATTTCGAAATAAGAGCCGTCATTTCAAAATAGCTTAAACCTTTTTTAAATCGAAACGGCTGTTATTTCGAAATGGTTATTTCAAAATAACACTGTTCGGATGTGTTATTTTGAAATAACCATTATTTCGAAATAACACTTTTGCCCTTCTCCTTCCCAGGATGCCTTCATTTTAGCCTATGTTGGGTGGGGGCATGGCCCAGGGAGGGGGCCATGTTGCCACACCTCCCATGGTGCTCCTCTCCTAAAGCAAAATAGCAAGTCCTGTGTTTCGACATGCTATTTCGCTTTGAGCTTTTCCCTTAATTCGAATGAACTTATTTCGAAATTAGTACTTTATTTCAAAATAACTCATTTCGAAATAACGATGTATGTGTGGACACAGCCAGAGGCAGTTACCAGCAGAGCTGGAAACAGAATTCAGAGGTGCAGCTCTGTGTTTTAGCAACAAAAGGGCCAGCCTCTCCTGTTCAGGACAAGGGTATGTTTAACAGCAGCCAGATATGAAGACAGGTGAGGAGCTGGCAGGTACACAGCCTGGATTCTTGCATTTAGAGCCCTGATAATTTAGGTTTCGTCCTAGCTGCAGCACCTCCAGGTGCATAGCGTCAGTGGGAAACTAATTGTCCAGATCGGTTCAGTCTGAGCCCTGTCTAGTGAGTTTGCCAACAAGAGGTTCGATTAGAACCGAACAGGCTGGTAGCTGGTGATAGAGGCAGCTTGGTTCCCGAGTAAATGGACGGGGACCAACAAACTCATTTTGCGTATAGGCTCCGACTAAGTAGCCATTCAATGGTAACGGCTTTTGGTTGCAGCCGATTTGACCTGACTTGACCCAAAGCTGAGCCAGCTTCCTATGAAAGGCATCATATCTCATTGCCAGTTCTCTGAGACTTCAGGCCAAGTTCTTCCCTAGTGTAACTCTGCTGACACCAGTGGAATTACACCAACAGTGAACTTGGTCCATCAAGTCTCCTGTGCTTTACAAGCGAACTACATTTCCTGACCTTCCACCTCTGTCCTATTCATTTCTGCTTCGTTTGGGGAAGTATATTGAAGCACTTCCTTTGCTGTCTGCGGCAGTGAAAGAGTCCAGATGTAACTCTTTTTAGATGAGGAAATCTCACTTGTTTGCATCATTGCTTGTTCTGCAACACAGAAGATCCCAGCGCGTAGCTAGGTGAAGATGAATGAAGCACCTAGCCCTGGTATTAGAGAGGATGAGCAGATCTAAATGTTACTCTCAGCCTTGCTACAGGTAGGTCCGTCTAGCGCATGGCTGGGGCAGTGGCTGAAGAAGCTGTTTGTCTGTCCGTGGACAGGCAAAATCAGTCTCCTAGATCAGTGGTTCTCAGCCTTTTGCAGGTCGTGGCACACTTGGCAGCATATCACAACCCTACAGGACATATCAGTCCACCCACCCCAGGCCAAATCCAGCCATCTCCCTGGCTCTTCGCAGAAGTAATGTGTCTCAACACAGTGGGTGACAACCACTGTCGTAGGCTGGATTGATCCCCAGCAGCGTGAAATTCACTGACAAAATCAAATCAGAAACTGGGCTGTAATTAATAACTGCCTCTTTGAGTGAGCATTGTCTGAAATAGCCTCCTGGCATGGGCAAGAGATGCATGGCAGACCCTGAGAGAGGGATTCATTTAGCTTAACAGGATTTTACAGTACTAAAAAGTAGTGGAGGCCCATGAGGATGGGCTGATGATAGTCAGGAAAACTACTTCAGATGGGAAAAAAAGGCCTCCAGCTCTCTCCCGAAACTCAAATCTTAACTTCTTTGGAGGCCCGAAAACATAGAGTGTCACCTTCCTCTTGTTTTCTGACAAACCTCTGTCTGCTTCGACATGGGAATGGAGATGGACATGGAGAAGAGGCATTGCACTGGGAGAGTGGTTCGCGCAGTTCCGTGATCGTCTGTTGATCGATAAAGCGGAGTTTCTCGACCAGTGTGGCATGACACACCTGGCCTGAGCGGGTGTGCCATGGAAGTTTTGGAAAAACTAGACAGGGTTCTGGATTGGCTCATGAATATTAATGAGTTCATTTAGAGACTATACGGTGGTGTGCTTAAAAATAATTAAAAGTAGTCAGGGATGGTTTGGGGGGGGAGAGGGGCAGTGTGGGGCCCATACCGCTGTCCCCCCCCATGGCTGCACTGTCCCCTGCCCCCTTCCTGCTACCTTTGGTGTGGAGCCGAAGGCAGTGCCGTGGGGCGCTGGGAGCGCAAAACCAGCCTCTGCTCACGGTGGGCTTACCTCGCCCCCAGGACAGGGACCAGCCGGCCCAGGGGCAGAGCGGGCCAGCCCAGAGACCGGGCTCTGCTCTTTCACCCATCCCTTGGGCCAGCTGTTCTGCCCCGGGGGCAGAGCGGCTGGCTTGGGGAAGGACCAAAGTGTGGGGCCAGCCTTTGGGCCAGCTTGCCCTGTTCCCCCCCCCCCCCCAAAGGCTAATTGGCCCCAGGCCCCACGTCCCTCCCTTGTGACAGCCCTGATGGTATTAAGGCGTGCCATGACCGAAAAAACATGGGGAGCTACTGGATTAGAGGATGAGAGTCAGAGAACTAGATTCGGTTCCCAATTCTGCCACCTGCCTGCTGGGTAAACTGGGGCACATGCCCGTTCCCCTGTCACTCTTCATCTTGTTTGGTTAGATTGTAAGCTCCTCAGGGCAGGCTGGGTCCCTGTGAGTTTGTACAGCACCTAGCACCATCCCTGCTCTCAGCTGGGTGTCTAGATACTATTGAAATAAAATACTTCATTTTTCGTGCCTCCATTTTTTGTGTATGGTTTGAGACAGTTGAGGCCTGGTTTCTAGAGCATCCACAGCAACTCCTGTTGGCATCAGTGACAGTTTCGCCTGAGTAACAGTTTAATGACATGGTGCTTTTTTAGCAGTGGTACAGGTAAACTGTGTTGCCTCCCTAGGTGTCTGACTGATTAGATCCTCATCTGAATGTTTTGGGGTTGTCCCAAAATGTATTTCAGATTCCACCCTGCCATTCTTGGGAAGGCAGTTTTCTGCCTTGCCTGTCGTCTTATAGTGCTCCATAATTTGTTGCAACGAAGTGCATATTGGTTTGGTGAAGAATCACTTAAGGATATAAGAACGGTCATAGTCGTTCAGATCAATGGTCCATCTAGCTCAGTTTCCTCACTGCCGGCAATGGCCAAGGCCAAAGTCTCAGTCTCTGGCAGATCAGACATTGCCTTCCTGGCCTCCGCAGGCCTCAGTCTCTCTGAGCAGGTATAACTTCATAGCACTCAGTGTGTTCAGTGTAATGTCCAGCTCCTTTTCCACTGAACGCATGGGGTATGTCTACACTGGAAGCTTAAGTCAACTTAACCAGGCTTAAGGCAACTTAAGCAACTGCCAGGCCACATTTGGAGTTCATTGAGTTGACTCAAGACCTCTCACCCATAACGTCAACTTAACAAAACGTGGCCATTAAAATTGACTTAATAAATGGGTCCGCTGGCTTCAGTCGACTTTATAAAGTCAGCTTAAACAAATGGGGCCTCTACCTGAGCCCTCCTGAGTAGACATAGCCTCAGAGTTAGCAGGCCGTTTGTTTTCAAAGAAGCAGTACATACCAGCTTGTAAGATCCACCTCAGGACTAGCCCTTTGCTTAGCACCACAGTTCTGAGATACATTTATAGTGAAAACAAGAATAAGTTAATCATCAAAGAACAGAAATTCAAGTGGAACTGAGTAGGGTTATGTGAAAAGTGGTTACGTCTAAAATAAAATCATAACGCACTTTCTAGAGACTACACTTAAGAGGCTAATCTTCTGCTCTGAAAATGTTTCTCACCTGAAGTTCTCTCCAGAATTTTGAACTGAGGCTGGTTGAAACACCACTTTCCTGAATGCAAATGTGCTGTCTGTTTACTTCCTAGGTGTAAGGAGCCCAGGTCTCTTTTTGCTCCTAGAAATACCTGCAAAGTTTATTCAAAGAACTCAAAGACGGGATCAACCTCCCCACCTTGGCTTGTTTCTTCCTTTGTTTTCCTTTCTGGTTGACTTCACATTTCTTGGTTAACGTTTGCCTTCATACGTAAATGGATATCAGTTGCATCATCTTGTTTAATGTGTGTCCTGAGAGAGACACATTTCTTCTTGCTTTTTTGCGGAAACTGATCTAAGGCACATCTTTTAACCTACTTTTAACGTACATGTTTAAGAATGCCATTTTTTTGATCCATACAGATATGCAGCTCCTCACCTAGTACCCGTATGGACATTTCACAATGATACCGATGGTCAGTGTGACAACGGCTTTTGTGTGAGACCTCACAGAAAGGTCTTCGGTGACCCAAAGGGCACACACCAGAATTAGCAGACTCTTGTAACCTCTCTGGACGCCCCATCAGCGGGTCATAAACACAATGGCTGTTTCAGGCCGGAGGGCCCCACACAGTACTAGCCATGCACCATACCCCTGATTGTAAGCACGCTGTTTTATTCCAGCTACGGACCCTTGTGTTGCCTGGTCTGTGCACCCGCCTGCAGCCCTACACTGCTATCCCAGCCTTACATTCCTTCAGTGTCCAGAAGGAAATATGCAAACCTATGCTGTTCGTATTTCACCGTCATGCCGAGAGGCAGCAAGCAGCTGGTAACATCTCCAGAGTGGAATTGTTTAGATACCTCGTCAAAGCCCAGTTACCCTGTGGCTGTGAGCTGCGGCCCAGTTCGTGAGCCAGCTGTAGAGGGTGAGCTGGGCGTGGAGTTTGCAAACCAGTCAACTTCCCAGAAAAGAAGTTTACCTTCGGGGTGAGGGTGGTGCTCTTCCATTTCCTCTCCTCTTTCCTGTGTCCTGTCTGGCCCCCCGTTCCCTGTGCTGCCCCAAAGCACTCCTCCTACAGCCCCATATCCCAGTGCGAAGGAGAGGAATCTAGGGACGGGGCAAGGAGAGAAGCGCTGATTCTTTCTACTGCTGCCCCTGCACATTGTCTAAAAGACACCAGAATTGTCTTGGGTGGGTGGGCGCTGCGCTGTTTCTAACCCCTCTTCATTCACCCATCTCGCCTACCTCAGTGCTTCCCGGACACCACTCAGCTCCTCCTGCCTTGCACAAAATGTCTCTCCTAATGCCCAAACTCTGCCAAGCTGCCTTTCCTACCTGCCCAGGTGTTGGGCTTATGTAGCTCTCTCCCTGCATGACTGGAGGCACTGGGAGCTGCAGCCAGCCCCACTGTGCCTGGATCTCCTTTTATATTGGGGAGAGTGATGCTGAGCCCCCATCATCTATGAAAGCTAAGATCTCGCAGCACAAAATGCCCCATTAAAATCCACCATCTGCCTAGGAGCCCATTAGGTGCTGCGTTCCCTCGTGAGCTCTGCTGCTTGGAGTGTGTCCCAATTCCTGCGTCCAGCTGCTGGTTTAATCTGCTCAGAAAACACGGTCCTGTATATTTCATTCCTCTGACTCACGATAATAGGGCAGGGAGACTGGGCAGACGCTGTTCAGGAGCCGAACAGCAGCGAGATCTGATTTCAGGCTCGTCCACTTTGTCAGAGCCCCACTTAATTGAATAATTAAAACAATAGCTAATTCTTGGGCAGGATCTATCATTGGAAAGATGGCAGGAACAAACCATTATTGGGCCATTACTCAGGTCAGTTGGTAGGCGAAGAATTAATTAGCAGCCTCTTCCTCCCCCTTCCTCACTACCTGTCATGCTGCCCCAACCCAAACCAAGACCTTGGTCCATGGGCAGCAGACCACTCGGATGAATCAGAAGGGAACTGGCCCATGGCAGTACCTCTGACTTGTCTCAGCGGGAAGCCCCTCTGCGCTTCTCGCAGGGGAGGTGAAGGGTATCAACGCACAGGGGCTGTTTACAGCAAGAAACTGATTCTAGGTGCCTGGGTTTTATTCTGCCACTGATTCTTTCTGTGACCTTTGGCAAATCATTTAACTTCTAGCTCGTACTCCCCTTTGCAAAGAATTTTGAGATTCTTAGATGAAGGGTGCTTCATGTGTAAAACTGGGAGAATGACACTGACCTTTGCAAAGCGTTTTGAGAGCTACTGATGAATAGTATTATGTAAGAGCTAGGGTTTTTTATAATTCTTATATATTGCCTTCAGCTTACCCTAGGGCACTGCCTCACGTACCCCCAAATGCACTGAATGCAATTCTGAGCCACCTTTATCAGGATATGTTTAAAAACCCAGTTTTTCTGGATCCCTTAGCAGTTGCTTGAAACAAATTTCACTCTGCATCTTGCTACTGCTCATCAGGTCTGGCTGAACATGAATTCAGTGAGTATACGCATGTCATGGCTGCTGTCACAGCCCTTTAGCACAGTGGCAGCTTCTTTGCAAGGTGTCCGAACAAGGAAGGGGAGCGATTGTCTCAGGGGAAGGCATTGAAGAGCTGCCAAGAAGAGCCACAGTTCCTGAGTTAACTGAACTTCTGAGTCCTTGGAGGCTCTCTCCAGGTTGGCAGATTTAGGTCTCAGGCCGCTAGCTGTCACCTTTCTTGGAGTGATGACCTCTCTCTTTATCCATGCCAGGGACTTGGTTTGCAGGCGTCTGCAGGTCCTGGTGATTAACTGAGCATGCCTGACTTCAGCTCAGCATTCGCAGTCCTGATCTGAACAGTGACCAGCCAATCTTCGTAAAGCAGAGTTCTGTTTATTCAGAACAAAAGTCATAGAGAGAAACAGAGCTTTAAAACTATCTATGTCGGGGGTACCAGGCAGACACTCCTCTTCCACATGGAGACCCTGCTAGGCGTCGGACTCTGTTTCAGTTGGTCACCGTTTCCCATCTGTTCTCGGCTTGAGTGTGAGTGACGCTCTTATCTGGTGAGGGCTGGTATTTTGTGCAGTTTCCAGTTCTTCCGCCGTCAGTCCTCTTGAACCAAGTCAAACCAAGCTCTGCTGTTTCCTCCTGGGAAAGAACTTCATGGATGTCATTACCTGCCTTGTTTCAGATTAGGGAGGATTTACAGTAATTGCCCCCTGTGACTGTAGCTCATCCGTCAAGCCAAGAATGCAGTCCTTAACCGACCCATAAAGATGCAGACATTTGTAAAATTGACTTAATAATCTTTGAATTTTCCACATTTCCAAAGCATTGCCACTGTCACATGGCCCAAGAGATTGTTTATGCATTATTTGTATGACATTAGCACCTAACCACAATTGAGGTCCACTTGTAGCTAGGGACTGGACAAACATATAGTGAGAGACAGTTCCTGTCCCCACACTCTTGCAGTCTAGTTTAAACAAAGCATTATCCTCCCCATTATATGGCTGGGGCAGTGGGGCACAGAGGGAGAGGTTAAGTGGCTTACCCAAGGCCTTACACAAATTCTGTGGTGAAGTTGAGAACTGAACCCAAACCTTAGTTTAGAGCTTTAAGCACAAAACATCCTTCCTCTTGTGGAAAAGGTGGCAGATGTCCCTACACTTGTGATATTTGCACCTGGATTGGAGAAAACAGTGGGTGTTAGTGTCTGGCCATAAGTGCTGCCTCAGGGCAGGCTCTCAGAAACAGGCCAGACACCCAGATTGGTGTTATGGTCTGTAATGAGATTTCGTGACTCCAGTAATGTGAACGCCTGGGTCACTCTATGAGTCTTACCGCAGAGTCGCAGGCAGTCCCATTAGGCTGTCTGGTCTATCTTGCCACCCAGGCAATCTGGACTAAGTGATAAATGGTTATTTACTCCAAAAATTCACAAAGTATTCAGCTTGCTTCCTATCCTGAGAGACCAGTTGGTACTCTAGATCTTACATTATAGACCACACATGTAGTCAGTCCTGTAGTAAAGTATCTAGAGCTGTGTTTCCCAATTTGTGGCCAGGGTCTTTCACAGTGGTCTGCAGCTCCTCTCCCGCTGGTTGCAGAAGGGAGTAGGGCAACGTGTTTTGCCTGGATCCATAATATCGGGGTCCCTGCTGGAGCCAGGTGAAGGGAAGCACTGATCTCCCATCTCTAGCTGCAGACGGGAGATTTCTCCAGGCCCAGGTGGAGCGCACAGAGCTACAGGACAGGTGTGGTCTCGCTACTGCAGCCAGGGGGATGGGAGTTCAGCAAAAAGGCAGCCTCCTTCGGTGAATTCCTTCCGTCTGGCTGCAATGGGGATAGGGGCTGCTGCCGGAGCCTGGTGGTCCTTCAAGACTGTAAAAATCATGTCTGTGTCCCTCAAGCCAAAAAGGTTGGGAGCTGCTGATCTGTATTAACTAGGAAAAAGAAAAGAGAGCGTTAGTTACAGTGTAAAGCAAGCAGTGTGGTGATCTGTCAATTCAAAATCAGTGTGGCCAGCTTCTAGAGAGAAAATCATGAGTCAGCTCCACCACAATCATGAGATTGGAAGTGAGTTTTCTGAAAAGGGATTCCGTTGTGGTTTTAGTCCAGTCTCTCGATTTTTGAATTCCCTCTGCCCATCCCTACGGTGTGGGCCTGTGACAATTGATATTGCCCAGTGTCCCACTTGTACTAATGGGTAAGGTGATTTTGGCGTCCGCTGCAGAAACTTTCACCTCCACCTCTACAGCTCTTCTGTCCAGGCATTAATCCAGGCACTGTTCTTTCTAAGCTGTGCGCATGTGAACGCACACACAGGTCATGAAACCTGCGCACACAACAAAATAAAGTGCGCGCAAAAAAATTCAGTCGTGCTAATAGTGGTGCTCACAAAGAAATGTTTTTGCGCACACAAAGAAATTGTTTGCACACACAGTCTACGAGTAGTTAGAGGGAGCATTGAATCCAGCCCCTGCCCGCTGACCTCTCATCAATTCTGTTCCCAGCCACTACCCCCATCTTCACTGCCCCATCAGTTCTGCCCCCCAGGGGCATCGCTTGCCCCTGGCACATGGGGAACATGCCTTGAGTCCTGCCACCAGTGCCCCAAATGGCTTGCACGGCCTCTGCCTTTCCCGTCCCCAGCCGGAGATCCCAGGCCAGGAGACCCACAGCGGCACCAGCCCTCCTGGCCTGGATCCACAGCAGACACTGCCTCTCCCAGCCCCAGCCCCAGCCAGGGATCGGGGACTGGGCTGGCAGTGGCAGGAGCCTGGGGCCCCGATCCTGGATCGGGGCCAGGGGGCTGACCCGAGACCAAGGGGGTGGCCCCGGGCCCAGGACTCAGGTCTTTTCCTGGGCAGCGACACTCTTCTGCTCCCTACTTCATTGACCCCCGCAAGCCTCAGTTCACCCTCCCGGCACTCACCCCATCTATCCAGTGTGACCCTCCCATGCCTGGGGCAGCCACTAAGGCTGTGTTCACACAGCCTCCTTATTTCGAAACAACGGAGGTTGTTTTGAAATAAGGTTTCGGCTGTTTACATGACGCACGGTTGTTTTGAAACAAGTTAAACCTAGTCTGTGGGCGAAACAACGTTGTTTCGCAATGGTTGTTTCGAAACAGTGCCGTGCGAACGTGTTGT
The DNA here is from genome assembly GCA_007922195.1 of Podocnemis expansa. Classification (NCBI taxonomy): domain Eukaryota; kingdom Metazoa; phylum Chordata; order Testudines; family Podocnemididae; genus Podocnemis; species Podocnemis expansa. The sequence goes on from ML682033.1 coordinate 1,152,193, forward strand.
TTCGAAACCATGGTGGTTTCAAAACAACTTGTTTCGAAACAACCATCGTCTGAACATGTTGTTTCGAAATGATGGTGAGTCGTTTCGAAATAACTGATGTCCGGAATTGCTATTTCCATTCCGGCTTTTCTCTTTATTTCGAAGTGACTTTTTTGCTAATTCGAAATAAGTCACTTCGAAATAAGGTGTTATTTCGATACAAGTTGTTTTGGAACAACCGTATCGAAATAACCCCCTGTGTGTGAACACAGCCTCAAATGTCAAGAGCAAGGCAGGCTGCAAAATGAGAACCAAGTCTCTCAGTAATTATGAGTGACACTAAAGTTAGGCTTCCCAGTCAGCTTCTGACCCCACACACTGATTATCGAAAAGCTAAACTGACATATGCTTAGCCCCCTTTGCTGCATTTCAGCCTCTGGCTCCCAGTCAGACACTGTGTCTAGTAAAGAGATAAGTTACTGGAAACTCCAAGCTCTTTACCAAAAGGGTTCTCCTGACGTCAGATGATCAGCCACATCACCAGAGCAATAGAGTTTCGGATCTTACCAAAATGCCACACTATCGGCCAATCTTTTAGTAACTAAGACTAATGAAGTGGGTTGGAGCCCACGAAAGCTTATGCCCAAAGAAGTTTTTGATAGTGCCACAGGACTCTTGTTGTTTTTAAAACTAAAGGTTTATTATACAAGGAAAGAAACAAACTATAAGAGAACTGTTAAAGGCTTAATGCACTTAGATACATACAATGATGCATCAAGTTTCCAGTTGAATCTGGAGTTCACAGGCTTGTCTAGTTCCTCTGGTGTACATCCACTACCTCGCCGGGTCTCAGTCCTTTGTTTCCCAGCTTTAGCTGTAGATGACGAGATCCACAGGTAGGTGTTGGCTGAAGGCTGTAGACCAGAAGACAAGATGGAGGTGGTACAGCTGCCTTTTCGTGTTGTCTGGCCTTTTCCAGGATGTTTGTGGAAATTTTCAGAAATAAAATGGAGTCCAGAGTAACATGGACAAGTCCTAGTGACTCCTCAGCTCTCCCTGGGTCCATCGTACCTGAGAGTTTTCTTAATGGGCCACTGAGCAGCCATTGAGTCTGGGCTGTGGCCCTGAAACACAGCACAAGTTGACATACGGACACGTCAAACAAATCCGTAACTTCCAGTACAGATGTGACACATGCACATAAACTATACAATCATTCTTAGCAAGCTCTAACCTGTTCTGGTGGTACCTAGCATGGCCTGTCTCATGTGGATTATTGCAATTATTGACATATTGATGCTAAATTATATTATAAATTGTCCCCAGACAGCGTTACATCCAGAATCCATCATCAATATAGCCCTCTCCACCTCATCAGCCGCCACCCTCCTCACTTTAGCTTCCCCCCATGATCTGTCCCACGGGAGAATCACGGCTCTAGGTCTCAGCCCTCTCTGATTGCCATGATTGTGTGTATTATGTTAAAAGGAGGAAAGAACAGAAGCTCTTCCACAAATGACATGCTGGTCCAGCTGTTCCTTTTTCCAGAAATAAGTTAATATAAGTTTCTATTCCTGTAATAGCCATTCTGTCACAAGAGTTAAATAATGAAGCCGTTATGAACTTGCCAACAATAGAAGTTGATCTGATTACGCAGATTGAAAGCGAGATCGTCATAGGAGCCATTCACTGGGAAGGGACTTTTGTGCCAGTCTTTAAATAGTCTTGAATAGGAGAGAGAATTGGCCGTGTCCTTCCCTTCCTACACTCTTCCCCACCCAAAGAATGGCAGTGAGACTCTTGCCAAGAAAACTGTGTCCTGTCAGTCCTGAAGGTTCAGAGTGCATAGCCTTTAAATACGTTGCATTCAAAACTGAGGGGGTAAAGCTGACTGCTAGGGAGTCGTGGGTGGGGGACTAAAGACAAAAAGGTGGGACCTAAATAGCATCGACAGACAAAAGACTGCACGGAAATGGACAGCCCTCCTGTAGACGCTAACAGGAAATCTCCAGGCTGAGATAACTCCAGTTATGAAGGGTTATTAAACAATGTGACCCTTACAAAGGGCCTGATCCCGTGGAACCAACTTGGAAGACCTCCCATTGACACGTTGCTGACATGAGGGGTGCAGGATCAGGCGTCAGGTAGTTTAGGTTTGCACAGAGTGCCTTCTGTCCTAGCATATCCCCCAAGTGCTTCTTAAACTCGACTGCAGCAAAAATAAGTGGCCTAATAAAGCTGGCATTGAACTCAGAATTAAACAACATTTGATCAAGAGCCTTTGAGTTGCTTTAAAATTGTCCCTTAGTTACAGAGTTGCCTATCAGGGGACGTTCCTGCAATATTGGTTGCACTGTTTCTCTTTATTGATCACTGTGGCTGCCTCTGGGGTAGAACGCAGCAGCGGTTTAACAGTCTGGAGGAGCTCTACACAGCACTACAGGGTTAGAAGTGGATCCATTTGGAGTTTGGGGAGAAAAAAAATGTAAATACACATACATTAGAATTCAGCCAGGACACCAGAAATTCTGTATCTTAATCATAGGATTTCCTTAATCTTGTGTAAGTGCCCATGAGGTCTAATGATCAAAGAGGGTCAGTTCGATGCTTAACTCCATACGACAGTTAACTCCGTAACACCCTCTACTGTAGGACATGATTCAGGTCTGACTGAGGGCGGATTACCACCTACAGAACCACCCATGAGACTTCCTGCAGAATCTGAGTTAGCAAACAGCATGCCCAGGCAAAGGAGAGCGGGAAGATGTTTGCCATTCAGGCACTGCTATGAGGAGGAGGCTGTGAAAGCATTTTTGGGCTGTAGCTGAAGGCTGGAGAAGTCAATATACTCCACCACTACCATCAAGTGAGAATCTGATCTTTATTCTGTAAGCTTTCACCAGGAAAATGGAGCAGATCAGCATGAGGCCACAAGGGCAGCCAATGGAACTCATCATGACTTAAAAATCGAGTCAGACTGTGGGTGTGACAGGATAACGGGTTGGGGATGACAGCATCATTCGTCAGGGGCAATGTGTTTGTTGGTGGGGGACTCCTTATCTTGCCATCTTCTGCCTGATGCATTCTCCTTTTGCACACACACCCCTTCTTGCCCTGCAGTACACAACATGCTCTCATGTTGTATTTCATTGTTTTGCATCTCAGGCAATCACAGCAGGGCAAAGTAAGTCCTGGAAGAGCAAGGCAGGCATGGGTCAGGTCCCCTGCCGGCCAAACCACTGCGAAGGGACCCTGCCTTCCAACTGACACCTATACGCTGGGCACCTGACACTGGACGTGTAGCTCATTTTAGCATTTAAGTCCCTGCTGAATTTAACCCAGACACATCAACAGGAGTTTTACCTGCCTTTTCCACTTTAATGGCTCTCTGTGTATGGACCCTTTTCCTTTATCTCTGGTGCATTATGATCAGGCAGTTGGGAAGGGACTGGCCACTGCTAGGTGAGTGATACGTGTCCGTAAATTGAAGGGCTGAGGAGAGGGAGGTACAAGGCTGGTCTTCTAGAGAGAGTTAAATGCACATGCTTGGCTCAGTGGACAAGTGGGTTGCGATACCATGGAGGATAGTCTTCCATGCCAGGATTAGTGAAGTTCCCACCCACCTTTTATTTCTTCTGTGTTTGAGCTACTAGAGCTGTCTTGTAACGTGTTAGCTGTGTGCTGTCGCTTCCTCCTCTTTCAGACGACTGCTGTGCCAGAGCTCAGCAATCCATTGTGCCAGGTCTTGCATGAACCTGTTGTCTCCTTCCCTTCCTTCCACCCCATCCTTATATATTGTGCACATCAACAACACCAAACCTGGGAAACCTACAGAAGATGCTTCCTATATGAAGTCAGTCCCAGCAGGTAACATTTCCAGCACTGTTGCTTTCTAGGGCTGGCTGAAGAAAGAAGAATCCTGTTTTGTGAAAAGTTGTGATGTTTTGGGCAAGATCTTTGAACTTCTCCACAAAGAGAGAGGGTGAGAGAGACACCCACCTGCTGAGCCAACAGCTTGGCGGCTTTGGCACCTGCCTGTGATGGGAGAGACCCAGATTCAACCCTGTGGTCTACTCTCTTCACAGCAGGGAGCTGAACGTGGGTCTCCTGCTGAGTGCCCTGACCACTGAGTTGTTGTGGGTGGGCCTGTCACTTTGACCAAAAATCCCCTTTGTTTATTTTATCTGTTGTTCCCATGTTTCCCAGCTGAGCCATTGGTCCCCTCTGGCTTTCCTGATGGACTGCTGTCCAGATTCCTTAGAAAGGGACTCAATGCTAATTGTAGAGTGCCACCATCACGTCCCCATTGGTCTAACCCATGGGTCTCAAACACGCAGCCCGTCGGCCACGTGAGGCCCCTAAAGCTATTTCCTGTAGCCTGCAATGACGTTATTGTTACCGATATTTGCAGTGTCGTTGTATGAAAAGATTTCAGGTGTGGTCCTCGGGCTAACATACTAGTCCTCATGCAGCCCTAGTGGTGATTTGAGGTGGAGACCCCTGGTCTAATCGCTGAGGCCGTGTGTGGGCTGCAGAGTTCGTTTGCATGATCTCAGCCAGTTTTCCCTCTAAGCTGATGATGCAGCTCAGCAAGTTATGGATGTAACTGAGCAAGTTCCTCACTGGGCAGGGTTACCAGATGTCAGGCAAAAGGAGGACATGTCCTCCTTTTTACCTTTACGTCCTCCATCCAGCAGCCATTTTAAAAATACATGATTTTGTCTGGCTTTTTACTTACAGGGGTGAAAGTATGCTGGAATGCCCTGGAGCACCCTATTTTTAGGGAAAAGCCTTCCAGAGCCCACTAAAAACAGAAGAATATTACAATAATACAACATTTTCTCCATGTGTCCTCCAATGTCCTCCTTCCCTGTCCTCCTTTCCATGCTTTGGCATCTGGTAACCCTACCACTGATTCCCTGACCCACACCAGGCCCCTTCTCCACTGCCCACTGGCTCCCGAAGTGCATCAGCTGCACCATCAGCTTAGAGGCAACATTGTCCTGGACAGTGTCCATCACGGAGGTGCCCAGAGCAGAAGGCCTTGGGCTGGCGTAATTCACCCTGCACTGTGGCCTGGCGGGGGGAGAAGGAATACTGGGTCACCTTGAGAGGGCGAGGGAGAAATCACCTTGGGGGAAGACAAGAGGAGGCACCCATCTGTCTGTCTGTCTGTCTCCACCCATGAACCTCAGCTTCATCAATGACACCACAGACCAATTCTACGCTGCCCCCCCACCCCAGCCCTGGTTATGCTGCTCTCACAAATCCTCCCCATAAGCTGCACAGCCTATACCCTAGATAGATGAAATCATCCCCTATGTCTATGGTTTGTCTGGCTACGTTATCCTTCCCCAACACTCCCCCAAGAGCCAAGGGGAGAACCCTGGAGTCCTGATTCCCACCCTCCCAGCTCTAACCACTAGATCCAACTTCCTTCACAGAGTTGGGGTCCCTTCTTGTGCCCCAGGACCCCGTGGCTGATAACAAGGGGGCTGGAAGCCAGGACTAGGTCTGGAAGAGGAGTGGGGTCAGGAGGGCAGAGTGTGTATGGTTGGGACACACACTGCAGATCTCATCCTGTCTAGTAAGGGGGCTGGCAGCAGAGATGGACACACAAATCCAGGACAGATGGACTCACCCCTAACATAACTTTACGCTTGGCAGAGAAACAGGCACTGTCCAAAACTCACTACCCATCCATCCCCCCAACTACAGAACTACACACACATAGATGCCTATAAACACAACTACCTACCCTATGCTGCAACCTCTGGTAGCTGCACAGCCACAAACGAGCACACAATCACACGCGCCTTGCTGAACACACTCACTCAGAACAAACACAATTCATAAATGCATTCCCACCCAGATATACACAAAATCTGGTCCAAGAGAAAAACCACAAACACCTCCCGCAGAACCCACCCCCACTCGCAACCTCTGCCAAATACACTCACACCACAACACAGTCAAAGCCACAAACACACTCATAACACATGCAACATAACATACACAGCCACAGTCAAACCTGCCCACACACACACACACTATAATGCACGCAATACAACATGATCAAAAAAAGCCAGAATCTCACAACACAAACATGTTCACACAACACAAACATGCTTACAATACACGGCTCAAACAAGGGCACAGTCAAACACTCACACTTAGGATATAACACCGCCACACTCACAATACACAAAAGAAACTCCCTCACAACAACGCACTCAAGTACTCAGGGCCACAAAAGCAGTTGTGGTGCAGCATGTAGTGTACGTGCATGAGTGAGGCTGTGTGTGTGTGTGTGTGTGTGTGTGTGTGTGTGTGTGTGT
>ML682033.1:1158519-1264408 GCA_007922195.1 Podocnemis expansa
TGTGTGTGTGTGTGTGTGTGTGTGTGTGTGTGTGTGTGTGTTGGCACTCTGATGGCTATGGGTGTGTCCCACAAATGCCCCCAGCACCAACATATTCTCCCTTCCCCAGGGGTGGAGACCAGCAGGGGTCAAGGGGAAACCAGGTATCCAGGGGGCACAGTGGTGCCCCCCCATGCTCCCACATACCCCCTGCTCCCCACATTCCTCCCAGCTCCCTCAACACGGATCCAGACAGGCCTTCCCCAGCTGCCCGCCGGCTTCTTGCCGTGTCCTGGGAGCACCTTCCTCAGCTTGCCTGGTCCCTGACCTCTAGCCAGCCTGACCCCTCCCCAATCTCACCCTGCTGCTGGCTCACTTTTCCCATCTCTTTCCCCAAGCCAACCTGAACCCTTTCACCATGGCACAGGCTCAGGCTGGGTGATTTAAAAACTCTCAGCCCGGAGCAGCTCCCTACCAGCCAGGAGACTGCGTGTTGGCTGTGTGGATGAGCAACGGGGGCTGCGCACCTGCGCTGCCGTGCAGCCTACAGGGAACATTGGTCTCAGCTCCACCAGTACCCATCGCGGTGTAAAGTACTTTGCACATGTAGGAGGGACATGGATTTACAGAACCAACCTTGGAGTCTCTGCGTGCCAGATCCTTCACTCGCTTGTGTTAATGGAACTCCATGGGGCCCTGCTGCTTCGTTTCTTGCAACGGTGATAGGACGCTTGAGTGTTTCCGTTAAGAGGCAGCCACATGCAGTCTTAACTGGCTGGCTGATTTCCCACTCTCAAGGCTAGGTACAGGGGTGGTTAGGACATGGCTTATTGCACTTACCTGTCTCAGCTTCTGGTTGTGGGTTCCAAAGGGGCAGCTGTGTTAGTCTAGGGCTATGTCTACACTATGTGTTTAAGTCAACTTAAGGGCCCTTAAGTCAACTTAAACAGAGCCCTGTCTACACTGCAGGGCAATGAAGTTGACTTTAGGGTCCAGTAAAGTCGACTTCCTAAGGTCCACGTATAAAGTCGACTTTACCGTTAAGTCAACTTTATTAAGTCAACTTAAGGCAACATGGACTCACTAAGTCGACTTAATAAAGTCGAGTTAGTGCAGTGGGGCCATTCAGTTGACTTCATAAAGTTGAATTAAGCCAGGGCACCCATTTAAAGTCGACTTTATAAAGTCAACTTAACGTAGTGTGGACTCACTAAGTCGACTTAATGAGGTCCACTTAAAGTCAACTTTAAGTAGACTTTATTAAGTCGCCTTAATAAAGTCGACTTAGCTTTTACAATGTAGACATAGCCTAGTAAAGCAAAAAAAGCAAGGAGTCTTGTGGCACTTACAGACTAACAGATCTATTTATCACATGAGCTTTCGTGGGAGAATATCCCACTTCGTCAGCCGCTTTGAAGAGGGAGAACTTTGTGGGTTGTGTAACTTAGAGCAACCCCGCAGCTGCTCAAAAGTCTGTTAAGAGCCATTTCAGCTAGTAGTTGGCCCAACATCTGGAGAGAGCAAAGGTAGTTTAGAGCTGCCTTCCTCAGCCAGGTCAATAATAAACTTAGGGGTTCAGTGAGTTACCCTGGTATCAGTGAGGAATGAGACCAGGTTTGGTCTCTTTCTCTGTATGTATGAATAGGTCTCTCTGCCTGTGCAGAGCTTAGGAGGTATGATGTATTTAGCTCAAGAACTCTTTAGCTTTTCATTCTTTTCTTTAGAAAAACAAGCTGGGAAATTAAAACACAGCAACATCTGGTAATGTGGCATTGAGACCATTTTTTCAACACTCCAGAGTCAGGAAAATGCCAGTGTTAATGCAGAATCCTTAACAAAGAGACCTTTTCCCCTGGGAAAACCTGAGTTAAGTCAGTGTTAACAGAAACAAACCCTGAGTTTTCAGGGGCTGCAAATCAGGATTGAACTTGAGATTTTAGCCAGTCCGAATGATCTCAGTTAATTTAGTCAGACTTGCATGGTGAGTGGATGTCTTATCCTACCTCTTCTCCAGTCTCCCACAGAGTACTTTAGGCAGAATGGGGTAGAGCAAAGTTCACTTTCTAACATAAAAAGTGAGCGGAAGAACCCACCCAGCTGCCTCAGTTTTAAACAGATCAACCTTTCAGGCATGCAATAAATAAATTTATTAGTCTTTAAAAGTGCCACAGGGCTGCTTGTCTGTTTTGATGAGGAAGCTCTGTCATCTAGTGAGTGGGACCAGAGAAAGAGATCAGACGTGTAGAAGCTCATGCAATAAATCTATTTGTGAGTCTTTAAGTGCCACAGGACTCCTTGTTTGTTTTGCTGAACCAGACTAACACGGCTGCCCTTTGGAATAGAGGAAGACGGTTGGGTGTCTGGTGGGGCGTTGTTTGGTGTTACACATGGAGTGCAACAATGGCTGTGTTCACACACAGGCATTATTTCGATACAAGTTGTGTCGAAACAGCTTGTATCGAAATAATGCCTTATTTCAAAATAACTTAATTCGAATTAACAGTTTGTTAATTCGAATTAAGGAAAAAAGCTCAAAGCGAAATAGCAGTGTCAGGCAGCAGTTATTTTGAAACAAGTCACTGTTGTTTTGAAACAACATGTTCGGAGGGCATTGTTTCGAAACAACGTTGTTTCATTCCCACGTGGGGCTTTAGTTGTTTCGAAACAACGCCGTTGTTTCGAAACACCAGATGCCGTTGTTTCGAAACAACCGTGTGTCGTGTGAACAGGATATTTCTTATTTCAAAACAACCTCTGTTGTTTCGAAATAAGAGTGCTGTGTGAACACAGCCAGTGAAAATTGGTGATCAGGTTGCAAATGGACAAACACAGGCCTAATGAGCGTCTAATATTGGTCTCTACATACTTAGCACAAATCTCTTTCCTACAATGTTGCCTGTCGGCTTGCAGCATAACCTGTTGCTCCTGAAATGGGCACAAACCCAATTTTTCTAAGCCTGCTGGAGGACGACGCAATGAGACTGTAGCAGTTGGCCTCCGTAGCACCAATCTCCTGATTTGGGGGGGTCTGACTCATGATTAGTGTAACATCCTGTGTGACAGAGGTAACCAGGCTCTACCTTGGTGGGGAGAGTCTTTTCTCACCTATCTCAATAATACTTTGGCTTACTTGGAAATGCTTTCCATGGCCCCCGCGTAGAGTATTGTCATCATCAACCCCTTCTGCAGCCACTGACTTTAACAGCAGAACTCCTCTTGTGGCTCATTTACAAGAGGGTCATTTTATACCAATTTGAAATAGAGATACATTGCACCAGCTCAAGCCCTGCTTAATTAGATTGTCCAATCATGAAACCATGGGATCAGAAGGTGTTGTAAGGGTCATCTAGTCAAACCCCAAATGCTCCCTTGTGGCCTCAAACACTGTGAAATTATAAGAAGTTGGCATTGCTGAGGCCACGTAGGAGCAAACCCCCTAAAATGACAAACCCACAGAAGGATTTAAAGCCAGGTCTGTTGTCATTATGGAGTCACAGTGAGGGCAATAAATGCAGCAGGGACATGCCGGTTTGCTGGGCTGCATTCCTTGTTTTTCCTGTCCAGTTCCTCTGTCATTTCCTGAGTGGTGCAGTTCTAGATAGACACGATTTTTATTTTGGCTGTGCAGGGTCCCTCGCTGTTTCATTTAGCAGCCTGGGAATGACAAAGAACTGGAACAGGGGAAGCTGGATCAGCTCAAAATTGAGTCATTGCATAGTGAAAGCATTAGAAGAATTTTCCGAATGACATAGCGGCTGAGATGCAAAATGAGGGGGGGGGGTGCACACGCGCGTGCGTGTTTTCCTATTCAACAAGTGTGTGGAAAACTCTGTCTATCCCTCTTTGTGTAGGTTAGGGTATTGATTTTTGCCTCTTCTCTTCACTATTTAATTTGGCCTTGTAAGTTCAGAATGCAGAGGGAAGTAGGATTGGAGAAGGGCCCGGCAGTCACAATGTGGTGAGTTGAAATCCTGTATTTATCTATAGGACAGCATCTATATATGCTCCCACAACATTATTCCACCAACATCCCTCAACCCTGACAGGAGTCAGCCTGTGTTCATGCTGCTGAGGCTGCAGTCAAGGGGGCTGGGTGGGACACTGTACTACAGAGCCTTCTTCATCAGCCTCTGACCTGAGACCCACAAGTCTCTGAAGCGCTATCTGAGGAGTCCCTGTTTGTCTGGCCAATGTGACAAGGAAGGGGCTTGCTACTACATCCACCGGCTTTTAATGCAGTTTTTCTATCCAAACTTAGGTTAGTTAGATCAACAAAAACCCACTTCCTCACCTCAACCCTGTCTAGATATCCCAGGGCTTTTCATAGAAGATGAGGGTTGGAAGGGACCTCCAGAGGTCATCTTGTCCAACCCTTGCTTAAGACAATCCTAACTAAATGTCGTACGAACATGCAAGAGGCAGGCCCTGCCTTCCCAAGAGCTTGCAGCACAAAGCAGAGCAAGGAAGAACAGTTGGTCGTTTTACAGGCAGGATTGTGACACAGAGAGACAAAATGACTTTCCTAAGGTCCCACAGGAAACCAGTGGCAGGTCTGGATCTGGGTCCTAGTCCAGTGTCTTAACCATGAGACCAGCCTCCTGAGAGCATCCCATCCCTTTTCTGACATGGGGAGATATATTGAAGAGGGCTGACTGAGTGCTCTGATTCTTCTTGTGGATAAATGGCCCCTTTCAGGGTTGTGAGCATTGCGGTTTAAATCATTCCTGTGGCGCCATGGTGGCCTGCCACATCCATCAACCTGTTGAAGGGGGTGATCAAAAAAGGGAGAAATTGTCACTGCAGCTGGTGCCCATTGAAATCCAACCCCGTGGCTACTGTTGCCCGGCTCTCCATCTGAACTGGGATGATAAGAATGGGACATTTCAGATCTGAAGAATGCCGTGTCTTTATCTCTTCTTTGATTCAGACAGTCAGGGCTTATCGGGTGGGGCCTTCTGGGCGACAGACTATGGACAGAATGCATCCTCCCAGCTTGTTCCTATCTGATAGCAGAGAAAACACAGCATATTTTGTTGCCTCCATCTCTCTGTGTCGCTCACACACTAGCTCTGAACAGCTCCAACTCAAAAGCCAGCTCTTTATCAATGAGGCCTTGTCCCAGTGGGGGGTAAAGAGGCATCCTGCAGAAAGCGAGTCCTGTTTCTCTGTATCTGAATCTAGCATGAATCCTTCCTTCCCTGAGGATGTTGTACTTCTCATTGTGTCTGGGTGCAGACGCTATCTTTTAAGATTGTACAGTGCAATAATTGGACTGCTGAACTCTGTAAAGGGGTTGCTATGTGTTGCCAAGTATCAGTGTTTGAAGAACATCAAGTGTTGTGATTTCTCTTTGGTGTGTAGTATAAGACATGAGGGAGCAGTCGTCTTAGTGGCCTACCCACTTCTTCATCTCCTCCGGTGAGACCAGCTGTGAAGGGATAAGTTAATGTCAATTCATGAGCGTCATGGGGACACCTGCTTTTCTATGGGGTTAAAAGGATTGGATTGTCATTTGCACTGTCACACCGTCGTTGGGCTTAGAGTAGCGATGCTCAGACAACAGTGGTTCAGGAACCGAATTCACGATTAACATTACCCAAAAGAGCCACAGCTATGTGAAGTCATTGTTCCATTTACTATATGACAGAGTATCGTTATTTTATCGACTGCAATAAACAGGAATAACACAGTAAAAACGTTGTGGTTGGTTAATAAATTAGATTGGTCAACAATTAAATCACATGGTGTTTTAAAGTCATGTGCCTCAAAGAGCTGCAAGCGGCATGTTAAAGAGCTGCTTGTGGCTCTTGAGCCTCAGTCAGAGTATCTCTGGTTTGGAGCGTGACTAATACAACTATGGTAAGGAGTGCACTAGCACAGTGCTTCTCAACCACGGTGTCACAACACGAAAGTGTTCTGCAGCCCAGTGGCTGAGTGTGCATGAAATCAGCCTGCTCCAAAGCGTCCGAGGAGAGCTGCAGCAGCAGGCTGATTTGATGGCCATTTACGAGCCAAAGCGACAGGTGCTGTCTGTAAAAGCTGCGGAGGAATCAGCTGTTTTGGGTGACGAGGGCTGCTTGTCAAGCCTCCTGATGCCAAAAAATCCCTTCAGAGGAAGATTACTTCAGCAGCGGGGCTACTGCGGCTTGACCTGTCACCAGCACTTCAGCGGCAGGAGGCGGGCCAGCAGCATGGTGTGTTACGCACAAGCTGGGAGCCCTCCCAGCTGTGTTGTGATGGTGAAGGAGTTGAGAACTCGTTCAGAAAAAGGCAGTGTGCTAGATGCGCTGTCTTTCTTCGACGAGTGATAAAGCCGAGGTCCTGGTCACGTTAGTCAACAGTTGAATCACTTGCCCTGGTGCTCTGACTATGCATGAATAATTATATACTGCCTCTCTGATTTCCCTCCCAGTTTCAGAAGGAGATTATATTCTTCACTTCCCGACACAGCTGCTGCCTAGCAGTGGCTGCCTTTCAGTGGCAGATGGAGTGGCTCTTTGTAAATAATGTTTGCAAAACACTTTGGGAAGCTGCAGATGAGGAGGAAAGAACTGAGGAATCTTGAATCTCAGTTCCCTGTTCTACGCCATAGGCTACGCTGCCTCCAGGAGAAAATACTAACGGCTGGAGTGGATTCCCAAATCCCGTCGTCCCTTTAAAGACCTCAACTCTTTGCCTTATTCAAGCAGGAAAGGCTGCTAAGAAGGAAGAAGAAATTTCCAAAGGCCTATTCAGCACCAGTTTGTAGCCTTCCTGCCCGGTAGCTACTTTGCCTCTTGTCACTCTGTTTCCCATCCCGTCTCAAGAGAAACAGGGGCTCTTGGACTCCACCCGCTTGCCTGTCTGAGTGGGGTGTGTCGCCCACAATTTCCTAGGTTATTCTTTTGTGTTTCCTTTTCCTGCTATTAATAGACTCGGAGCCAATCTGAACTGTTTCAGCGAGGGAGTTGGGGGGCAGAGGAGAGTTACAGAGATAGGAAGTGAAAGGTCTTGAACTGGGAATGAACCTAACAGTGGGAGCTGTGGGAAGAGATGGCTTCAGATGTTATTGGGAGAGGAAAGGGAGGGAGGTTCCTTTTGTTGGTGCTCTGCTCCAATGTGTTTTCCTCCTGTATGCATGAAGAGAGCTGTGTGCCCTTTCTGAATAAATCCTGCCACACTTTCCCCTTCTCCCCATCTCCCAAGCAGGAGCTTTGGTTTTAAAACTCTGGGCCAGATCCTCAGTTGGTATAAATCACCGTCACTCTGTTGATGTGAGTGGTTGCTGATTTTTCTGCCAGTTGATGACGTGGCCCTCTGTTGGGGTTGAGCGAATGAGAAAGTCCAGCAATGCAAACCACAGAGGAGCAGGATCTCCATTGCCCAACACCTTGAATGGTCGTTCACACCACTGCAAATCATCTGCTCAGAAGAGTAGCATTTCACAGCTGTGCTGCACTTGTATGACTGACTATACGTGACAGGGAGCAATGGAGACCAGGCCGAGGCATCGCTGGGGAGTGAACCTGGCCCTTTCGGCACGATAGTGGCAAACCTGGCTCATTTGACCTGTTGCTAGTGTTCGGGATGAGACTCTTAGCCACACTATAGCACCCTTTGAAGAAGACAAATGATCTCACACACACTGACATAATTGAGTAATGTTCTTAGTCGGGGCACTTATTTCTTTCAGACTCTTGAACCTCAAACTGTTGTGTGTGTGTATGCACATGCACGTATACATCCCATGTGAGATGCGTTTGGTTTCAGGCGTTGGACTATTACAAGTGGCGTTAAGGTGCCGTGACAGTTCCCTCCCAGAGATGCTGCCTCCCAGCAAAACATGGGGACCAGGGTGGTACTTCTTAGTGTTCTCCAGCATGATGCCAGAGATGAAAGTCCAGTTAATAAGGGGTGCCTGGTGTCACCCTTACGCCAGCAACCCAGAATGGGGAGAGACAGATAATTTTCCACTTTCCCAGAAACATGGTTTTCAGGAACCTAACCCTGGTTGAAACGCCAGGTGAGCGTTTCTCCTCAGGCTTCCAGGGAGAGTCTTTCCCCAGAGAAAGGATTGCAAGACTTTAGCATGGAGCGCCTGCAAAAATATTTAGTCTTCTCCTTAGTTTGCGTTGAACCCAGTGGCCTTGGGGATAGTGGCTGTGTCTACACTTAGATTGTTAAAATGATTCAAATTAAATTGCTCTAACTGAATTAAAATAAAAATTGTTAAATCGATTCAAGTTAAATCTATTTAACATGTCCCCATTAGAAACCCAAATTGAACTAGCAGGTCCATGGACAGGACTTGCTAGTTTGACTTAGGAGAGGAGCACCATGGGAGGTGTGGCAAGATGACCCCCAAGAGGGGCCATGCCCCCACCCAATATGTGAAAGGAGGAAGGCACCGTGGGAGGGAGAAGGGTAAAAATTGTTACATTGAAATAACAGTTAAATCGAAATAGCACAGCTACACTGCGTTATTTAAAAATAATAATTTCGATGTAACCATCTTTTTGGCATAAAGTGAGGTTTTATTATTTCGAAATGACCGTTCCTTGTTTTGAAATGAGGGAGCTCCTCGTTTTGAATTAAGGAAAACTGGCTGTTGACATGCACTACTTTAAATCAAAATAATCATGATTATTTCAATTTAAAGAGTGAGTGTAGACGTACCCTACATGTTCTCTGCGAGGGTGAGGGAACGTGGAGCCTGCTTATTTGTTCCCTGCTTCAGGAAACTCATGTTTTTGTAACTACAGAAGGAGCCTGGGAAGGGACACTGGGCAAACCAATCGACATTAATCCCCTGGAAAGGGCAAATGCAGAAAGCCTGCACATCTTGGCAGTATCTGTGCAACAGCTGCAGGAGAACTGCTTGATCTGGTAGGATGTGTCACCACTGGCCATCCAGCAGTTGAACTAACCATGATAGGTGCCTGCTTGCTGCTGCTGGCCACCAAGGGTTACTTTCTCCAGCAGATGGATGGCAAGAAGTGAAGTAGACCAAACGTGTGTCTGGACACAATGACTTCGTACCATCTGAAGGGCTCGTCCACTGCCTGATCTCTCTAGACAAGGCTTAGCCCCAGCTGTGCTTTGCTGGTAACGTGACAGCTTTGTGTGAAAGCTGGGAACATGTCCGGTATTGACAGCACAGCCTAGGCGGTGTAAAACTGAGATGAGACGGAGCAACAGATTTGAGGAGTACCTCGACCCTGGAAGCTGAGGGATCATTTCGGGTTTCTGCTCCGTTCCAGGTGCCAAAAATTGCTCTTCAGAAGAATCAGCCACCCTGAGACCCAGAGATAAGTTGTCTTTGGACAGGCAGAATTTGACAGATGCAGGGCTGAGCTGAGCTAACTTTAAAAAAAAAAGCCGAACCCATCATCTGCTCAAAATCATGAGGGGTGGTGTTCAACAAGGGGCTACGCAAGGGTCCTCAGCATCCCCTCATTGCATTACAGGATTGGTGCTGAAACAAGAACTTACATCAGGGTTAATGGTCCCGCCTAGCAGGAGCCTCTTGGACAGGTCACTCATGTCAGGGCGCTGGCGGGCGAGAGATCTCACTCTCCTCTTGCTCTGGTTTTGTCCTTTCATATCAGCTGCAACAAAGGGGGGACTTCACTGCTTCTGTTCTAACCTGTGTCCCTTCCTACATTTGCTGCCCCCTGTCCAAGGGAGCCTGGATATTTAGGATGAGCCAGCCTGGCCAGGGGTGTTCAAATTGCAGCTCTCAGCCATTCAGCAAAAGTCACAAGTTGCAGATTTTTGTGGGTGGGAATTAATTAACTGAAACTCCCCTCTACGGAAGAGTGTGCGAGGCGCTGGCTGGTATGAAGCTGGAGGTAACATTGACCATTTGGAGTCACTTAATTGGCTCTGGCAGAGTCAACAACCACAGCTTTGGGAGAAATCAGATCCCCAGCATATTGCTATTTATATTATGGTGATGCCTAAATGCACCAAACAAAGCTCAGGGCCTCATTGTGCTAGGCATTTCACATACACATCGTGTCCCAGCCCCAAGAACTGGCAGGACAAGACAGACAAAGCTGGGCAGGGAAGAAAAAGTGGCACAGGAAAGTGAAGTGGCTCGCCCAAGGTCATTCGACAGGCATAGCTCTGAACAGAGCCCAACCCTTGATCCATGGGATGATGACGGCTTGCATGGGAGTGGTTTTTAGTGAGACTCAAGCCAGCAAAGTGCCTGGGCATGGATGTGTGTAAAGTCAATTGGCTAAGAAGGCTGTTGATCAAGTAAAGAGCCATGGGCCGGACTTCTCTTCTCTCCATACAAAGCCCCCTGGCTTCTGGTTGGGGGAGCCAGTCAGGAGATGGCTACGCTTTGAGTTGGCGGTGCGATTCCTAGCTAACGGGCTAAAAATACTTTGTTCCAAATCAGCATGAACAGAGCTGGCCGCCTCTTATATGTTCCTGGTAGCTATGTATTTGAGGCAGCCAGCCCCTACTTCCCCAGAGGCGCTGATCTGCTTTCAGCGGGTGTATACCTGTGTGAGCTGGGAATCACACCCCCAGTGCAAAAGTGCAGACACATCCTGAATCAGACCGTTGGAGAAAGAGAATGGGTCACCTGCAGGAACATGGCTTTGGCAAACGTGTATTATGCAAGGTTTCCTGTGTGGTTTGTTACATAGGTCTGTTTGGTTTTTGTTTTGTAGTTTTTTTAATTTAGATCATTTTTGGTGTTATTTTTTCCACCCCCCTGAACTGGGTTTTTGCTGTTTTCGACTTTCTTGTTGCTGACCTTGGCCACAGTCTTCAACTGTGTGTTCTCGAAGATTGGGTTAGAGGGGAGATGGGACTAAAAGGTGGAGGGATGCCACATGGGAATGCCTGGTATCAAGGGCAAGTCTGTCTGTCTCACATGCTTCTCCCTTGGCTTGTTAAATGTGTTTTCATATATCACCGTCTAGGTGATAGTATGAAAGGATCCACTGTTTGTAAAATGAAACAGGGTCTTCATTAAGAGAACTATTTACAGAGATGCTTTGCCAGCATTTAGAGTCCAGCCATGTGCACGCAGACTGACTGACTTCCCGATGCTTTCTCCAAACGTGACCTCCTTCTTCCGAGTTTCATGCACTTACTATATTTGGGGCATTTTCTGAAATCCCACACAGTGATCGTGTCCTACAGGAGATGTAGGGGAAATGCTGAGTGAGCGTTCTCAGCTGCGAGCAGGGACCCGTCTCCCACCCATTAGTGATTCATGCAGGTGTCAGCTTTGGACATGGGGCATATGAACAGCAAGTGGGAAAAGCAGGATGGATATAGGCCATGAATGCTTTTCTCTGATTTTGTAACCATCTGTTTTTTTGGGTTTTATTTTAGGAGGTGCCATTGGTGAAACAGAGACCACCTCTCAGGGTAGCCAATCCTCTGGTGGCACCTTGCCCCCCACCAGCAGCCCAGCCACCATCAAAACTGATGCTTCACCCCCTGCTGACATCAGCAAGGCGACTCCTGTGCCTACCACCAGCACCCTGCTTGGTACCAGCACCCCACTCTCCACCATTACAAGTCCAGTGCCAGGCATCCCCACTGCTGTTGCTGACCCCAAGAAAGTCACCAGCACCCCTCCCAGCACTGGTACCTTGCCCTCCGCTAGCATCCTGTCCCACACCGATGCTAGCGCCACATCCTCTGCCAGCACCCTGACCCCAACTAACCTCAGCCCCCCAATTACTACAGCTGGATCTACCACCCTGGTCGCAAAGGTGGTGTCCAGCATCACCCTCAAGTCTGTGGATCCCCTCACTGGCACTTCTCCAGGCCCGACGGTCACCTCTGACGACAGGGTCATCAGCTCCTCAGTGGCCACCGCCGGCTCTGTGACCACCCTTTCTGCTGACGTCACTGGTGCCTCCACCAGAACCACCGCCACCGTCGTCCCCAGCTCTACAAGTGCCCTCAGTGATACCAGCGGTCCTGTGTCTTCCTCTCCTGCTCAGAAGCCCGAAACCTCTACTAGCCATTCAGGTAGGAGTAGGACTGCATCTAAATTTTGGTGACTGCGGGAAGGCTGGTTGATGCTGCACTAGGGAGGCTTTCAAATCTAGATCAGGGTCCTGGGTTCAGATTGGGCTCAGGAGCCTGTGGGAGATGGCTCCCAGCCAATGGACAGGTGTCTGTGTCACTGAAGCCACCCCAGCTGTTGTTAGCCCCAGCAAAAGATGCTAAGGATCAAATGGAGCATAGAGGCCGTGCTCCTTGCTCATCTCTAAAGGAGCCTCATCTGTGTGTGTTTGAAAATTTAGCAAGTGAGCCATGGAGGCTGGCTTCATGGGTGAACCAGAGGCAGGCATCAAAATCTCACTTGTGCATGAGCAACGATTGGTGTGGGGGATAGGTTAGGATGGTCCTTGAAAGCAAAGACAAAGAGCTTATGTTTGACACAATGGAGAAGAGGGACGTAGGGGAGATACTCCAAAAAAGGGCAGGGGTGGTTAACACAATGAGCTAGGGCAGTGGTTTCAAACACGCGGGCTGCATGTGACCCCCTAAAGCTATTTCCTGTGGCCTGCAACGACATTATTTTTACTGATATTTACAATATTGTTGTATGTAAAGGTTTCAAGGGTGCGGCCCTCAGGCTAATGTACTAGTCGTCATGTGGCCCTTGTGGTGATTTGAGTTTGAGACCCCTGAGCTAGGGAAATGACCTTTGTAGAAGCCATCTGGACACGAATGGGGGCAAGATAGTGTTTTTCAAGGCCAGAGAGAGGGATGCTGGTGTATTCAAGATGAGAGCTTGGATAGGAGTTTTAGTTGTGTGGATGGTTGGTAAAAGCTGCATCTTAGAGATGTTGTGGGGAATGAATCTGCATTATTTAACCATAGCTTGGACAGGAGGACTGAGACAGAGATCCAAATCAAAGATGATGTGCAGGTTGTAGGCTTGTGAGAAGGTTGGTAGGAGATTTTTTGGGGGGAGGAATTTAAGTTCTTTTAACCACATTGAGCTTGCTCTGAAGTCCAAATGTTAACAAGATGTCAGCGAAGCAGCCTGAGACTGAAATTTGAATAGAAGGAAACAGGTATGGAGCAGACGTAGAGCCATGAGGTACTGACATAGAGGTGGTAGGTTTGTATTTACAGATGAAATTACCCAGGGAGAAGGTAAAGAGGGTGAAGAGATGAGGATCAAGGACAGAGCCTCGTAGAAAGTCAGAGGGAGGATGATGACATGTTAGCAATTAGCATGGAGCAATTAGAGAGGTAGGGGGAGAAGCAGGAGAGGACAGCGTCATAGAAGCCAAGGGAGGATAAAATCCAAAGAGAAAGAAACATGCCTGACTCTGTCAAATGAAGGCAGCTGACGGCTCATGGAGGGTGAGGATGGACAGTTTGGTTCTGAGCTTTAGCTAAGAAGAAGTCATTGGCGATTTTGTCGAGAGCGGTTTCAGTTGATTGCAAGGGGCAGAAGCCAGACTGGAGAGGCCTGGGGTGGAACTGAAGGAGAGGGACCCTAAACAGCGACCCTAGGCTGTGCATTCAGTGAGCTTCATGATGAAAGCGAGAAGGGAAATGGGGTGGCAGTTGGAGCAGCAAGTAAGGTTAGGGTTAGAGAAGACCCACCCCTGCTGACAGAGGGAGGGCAGCAGCTTCAGCAGATGCTACATGCTTAGTACAAGCCAAGCAGCAAATCTGGGGGGACACTTCACATGTCCCCTCCATCTGTCAACTTCATCAGGCGTTTTCTGAAACTGAAGCTTGTTTGTATTGTGAGGGGAAGGTGTTGGAGGGAAGAGCTTAAGGAGAAGAATAAGAGAGAAGATGAGAATAGGCAGGTGGAAGGGTTAGAGGAGGAGAACAGATGAGAAACTGCTGCATCTTTGACAAGGGGAGAAGGAAGAGATAGTTGTAAGAAAGGAGGGAAGGTGAGCTGGGGAGATGAGGGAAGGTCTCATGTTTTGTCAGTTATCTCTTGGAAGAAATCAATGGGATCCTTCCATAAATAGGGTCCATGGGAATCCATTCAGCTGGCACCCTCCTCCCATCACAGCCCCCCTGATTAATCCCCTCCAAGTGTGGATGTAGCCTGGCACAGGACAGACCAGCCCAGGCTTGGAGTGATGAGGTTTCATCGCAAGGAAATACAACAGTCTATAGCAAGATGTTACCTGTCAACATCTTCTAGCCCTCTCTCCTCCACCCCTTTTCTTTTTCCTAATCACCGATAAGGAAATTCCTAAACAAAAACCTCAAGATACAATTAGGACTGTAAATAAATATCTTGTAATGTTCAGGTCAAAGTTTCCTTTTGCAGATCCCTATGAATCATTACTCATGGCAGGTGTCCATTCTTGCATGTTTTGTGGGGCTTCTCTCTACTTTATCCATGTCTTGCTTATTTGTGTCTAGATGCAAGCATTAATGTAGGGAACGATCATACCACCCGCAGTACATCTCAGGCACCTGGGACGACTATGAAAGGTACCACTGAAACCCGAAAAACTACAGCTGCAACTCCAGGGCAGTCTGGTGTGCCACACACGTCCTCTTCAATGTCTACAGCTGTGAACTTTTCCAAAATCAGCAGCTCAACCCACTACTACGCTTCAGTTCCTACTGCCACCAGAGTCTATCCCCCAAATCAGGTAATGGGTGCCTGGAGATAGGTGGGCCCAAAGCCAGCTGGAGAGGCGGCTCAATCCTCTTGCGCAGCCTCAGACTGTCAAGCCATCCGAGAAACTGCAGTATGCTAGGTTCAGTGTGCGTGATCAGGTCTCCTTCTAGTGGCTGGACTATGGAAGAAATACAAGCCCTACTGCTAGATGGAGATCCTCCTTCTGCTCAAGTAGCAGTAGTTTGTGTTTTATTCCTAAACAGCTTATTCATTTTAACTAGCACCCCGTGTGCCCTGGGTCCTTACAATGTGTGTCATTGTTTAGGTATCTTTGTTGTCATCAGAGAGTAACCTCTTGCAGAGAACTACTACAAACACATGAGCCTGTAAGAAAGAAGTGGACAAAACCCCAGGGTATAAATTCAGATATAGGGGCAAAGAAGAACTACAGTATGGAAGCTCTTCAGAAAAGAAGCTTAGTTTGGAGGGGTGGGACGGGGTGTGTAATGGAGGGGAACAAGGGCAGGATTCACAAAGGCACTTAGGCTTTGTGACACTGAGGCTATGTCCACACATACATCATTATTTTGAAATAACCCATTTTGAAATGAGTTATTCCGAAATAAAGTCCTTATTTCGAAATAAGTTAATTTGAATTAACGGTTTGTTAATTCAAATTAAGGGAAAGCCTGCTTTTGAAATAGCCATTGTTTCGAAATGGTTATTTTTGAAACGAGGCCGTTCGGACATGTTGTTTCAAAACAGTTGGTGTTGTTTCGAAACAACATGTCCGAACGCTGTTGTTTCGAAACAACCGTTTCGAAACAACGGCTATTTCGATTAGATGCAAGGTTTAACGGTTTCGAAATAACGGTGCGTCATGTGGACATGCCACTTCTTACTTCGAAACAACCTCTGTTGTTTCGAAATAAGAAGCCTGTGTGGACATACCCTGAGTGTTTTAGTGCCTAGAAAATACAGGAGCTAAGTGCCCAGGCTCCCTGTGCAATGGATGGGGAGAGATTGTCTAGGGCATCTATCAAAGCTGGCATACTAGGCTAGCATGCCTAAGCTAACCAATGAGAGATGCCAACTAGGGGGGTGCCCCCCAGCTAGGTGCCTACGTCTGGGCTGCCAGGAGGCACCCAGTTCTGCTTGTGCTTCACAACTGGGAACCCTTTTGGGATTAGCCAGCTCTGGTTCTTGCACGATGCCAGGAAGAGCAGAATAGGGGGTGGTTCCCCCATCCCAGCTGAGTGCCACTGACCGCTGGATAGTCTGATGTGGGGCTCCCTCCATCACTCCTGTCGTGGCCGTGAAGTGGGAGCTTTTTTCCTTCTCTCTCCTCCACTGAGCTCCCCTGATGGACCCAGTCGGGTAAGCAGTCTGTGGGCACTCCTACCAGATCAGGCCTTGCAGATGACTTAGGCAGCCAAACACCCGTCTTCCTCTGGTTCGTGCCTTACTCTGGGGCTTGAATGCGAGATAGGGGTCCAGGTACCTGTGCCGGTGTCCAGAGGCAGGAACAGGAGCACTGAGGGAATTTTGACGGCAAACGCATAGTTGCCAAGTGAGTATTGGAATCAGTTGCATTCAGGGGAGCCAAAAATGGGACTTAAGCGCCTAAATCTAGAGTTTAGGCACCTAAGTACTTTTGTGAATCAAGATCTGAGTGACTTGGAGATGAATGAGATCCTTACAGCTTTGGGACAGAAGCCGTAGCTGATCTTTCTATTTGTTCTAAAAATTGAGATGGCGGGGCTCGGGCATGACCTGAGAACCATGTCAACAGGACACAGGGAGAGGGGAACATTTTGGGGGCTTGTTTTCACAACGGGTGTGTGTGTGTGTCATGTGACACTCAGAAATCACGTGACAGAGTGTCTGACTCCAACCATTTATTGACAGGAGCACTGTGGTGAGACCCTGAGGTCTCCCTCTGGCCCCTTACTCTAGGTCCTAAGCCCATTTTGGCACATGCTCTAGTAAATATTGTTCAGACAGCAGTTTCTCAATTAGAATAGCTCATGCTGTTAAGGAGACTTACACATGAGGGTTGAAAGGCTATGTCTACATCTAAAACTTTAGTTTGGACTTGAGAGTCTGGCCTGAGTAAGTCTGAGGTTATTCTGAGTTAACCTTAGGCTAGTTTCAGACGAACCACGGCTTTTTAGTTCAAACTAGCCACACATTGTAGTTCAAGCTAACTTTTAAGTTCAAACTAGACTGCGTGGCTAGTTTGAAGTAATGGCTTAGTTCGAACTTTTTAAGTTCGAACTAACCTTATTTTGCATATTGCCCATACTTAGTTTGTTCGAACTAAGCACAGAAGTCTGAGCTAACCACCAGGTCTCGCTAGTTCGGACTAAACTTTGCCTAGTCTGACCTAAGAAATTTCTTAGGTCAGACTAGCCTTAGCACAGCCGTGGGCCAAATTAGTCCGGACGAAGCTTCCTTAGTCCGGACTAATTTGGCTGTTTAGACATAGCCAAAGATGTACTCTGGAGGCCTTGTCCGTCTCGGTCTCTAGATTCAAACATCTGCAGGTCACTAGGTTTTGTGTTCGTGGGTTCTGAGATCAGAAGGGACCATCAAAATCAACTGGTCTGATCAGCCTAACAAAGGCTACAACATTGATTGGGGTGTTTGCAATCCCATGTGTCTGATCTGTTTGCTGCATCAATGACCCTTCACCAAGCAGAAATGACTTGAGTTGTTTTTTGTCTGTGTGTCTTTTTAGATCGTTTGTGTGGACCAGAACCCAGCCAACGCCTCAGTAATCATTCTGACCCTGAACAAGCCTAGTCCCTGTGTGAGTACCCTCTTTTACACTCATCACTGTGTTGTTCCTGACGACAAATGCAACTTCCCTGCAACCACACAGCAGCTTTTAACCCGTGGGTCTTGAAGCACTTTACAAGCCATAGGCACAGGAATGATTTCAACCAGCTACTGAAATTCAGTCACTTCTGGGGTGAAAAATAGCAACTGCTTAATAGAACACACCAATACTAGCCTATAAGCGAGATGAAACTGTTGCAGGAGTTAAAGATAGGCAGACTATGATTACCCGACTAGGAATATGGTCAGAAGACAAGCATTAACCCACGCCAGGTGGGTTGGGAAAAGTGCAGATGGAGCTTTAAAGACCAGGGGGGAATCCTGCCTCTATTGAAGTCAGTTAGGCTATGTCCAAACATACATAATGAAATCGAAATAAAAATCATTAAATTGATTTAAGTTAAATCAATTTAACAGGTCCATACCAAAAAACCCCAAATCGAAATAGCAATATCCAGACACAGGACTTGCTATTTTGATTCAGGAGAGGGGCACCATGGGAGATGTGGCAAGATGGCCCCCTCGAAGGGCCATGCCCTCGCCCAATATATAGAAAAAGGACAGCACCCTGAGAAAGAGAAGGACAAATCGTGTTAAATCAAAATAATGTGTCCGAACAGCGTTATTTCGAAATAACTGTTTCGATTTAACAGACGTTTAGTTTTAAAGTAAATTTAACCTATTTCAATTCAATGTTTCTTGAATCAAAATGATGGACCTTGTCATTTTGATTCAAAAGAATGTCGTGTGGATCTAATATTTTTTAAATCAAAATAACCACTGTTATTTAGATTTAAAAGGTACGTGTGGACATACCCTTAAAGTTTTGCCATTAACTTCACTGGGGCCAGAATTTGACCCTGGAAGTGGCCAGGACCTTGGATTTATATCTCATGTATGAGATGATATTTCTGGGGGGCGCGCTGCCCTCTGACGGCATATTGGGATGCTGGCTCAGTTCTGAGTGAACAGCAGTCCCTCTTGAGTCACCAACACCAGCTATGTGGCTGGCTGGTTGGTTTTTAGAAGGTCGCCCATCCAAGTACTAGCACAGACAGACCTTGCTTATTTTACGAGCCCTGATAACGTCAGAGCAGAAGGTAACATGACTGCTCAACATACAGCAAATGACTGTTAACAATGAGCCGTGGTCTGAGACTGACTATATTACGGCAAAAAAGCCCTGTTAAACCAAGGGGGCAGGCACAATGTTACCGTCCTGTTTCTTGTGGACAATTAAAACTAGACAGCCCTGAAAATCCCATTCTGATTATCTTCGTGCTTCCCCTGCCTCCACTTCAGTTCTGACATGAGTTTAACAGTCAATTTCTGTAAAAAAACCTAGAGAGAGAGTAAAGTCTCCATTTGCTTCTTATGCCAGGGAAGATCAGGAACAACTCAGCCGCAGCAGGTGGTGTTACCAGCTGTAAAACTGATGTAGGTGAAAGGAGAACCCAGCATTTATCTCTTTTACTAGGAGTTGTTGGACGCTTTCTGAATGTGGCCTGTCTCGCAGCTCCGGCACGCTTCACTTCTCATTCACCATCATCTAGCACCCCTTGTGGCTCCCATTCTGGGAGAGTAGTTTATTTCTAGCTGGGTGTCTTGTGATGTAGCACCTGGAAATAAGAGGAAGGAGCCAGTATTATGTGACTGGTCTGCTCACGGGAAAACACGACCATCTGCATCTGGAGCACAGTTTAGATCTTGAGTTGCTTTGGATTCAGGCTGCGGGGGTTCTCAGGACAGCCTGCCTTTTTCGTGGCTCTCGTGCTGTGCCTCAGAGGAGCCAGTTAAATGTTCCTTGTGTGTGTTACCTGCACAGTGGAATAGCCTAACCTTTGCTGGGATGTAGGGAGGGCTAGTTCCCTAATGTCTGTAAAAGGCACTGAGATCATCTGATAAAAGAGTCTACTGCACGATGCGCCCCTTTAGCCATACAGATCATGCCTGGTCTGAAGATGCCAGGGCCAAGAGCTAAGCAGACCATCTCACATTCTCTTTCTGTTGATGAGCCCTGTCTGTCACGTCCTCTCCAGGCTGGGGAGCTTGGTTTGAGAGGGGAAGATGTTCACTGCTGGGGTTAGCTTGAGCTCCAGGGCTGTGTCTACACTAGAGGGCTCAATTAAGTCAACTTAACAAGGTCGACTTAAAGTCAACTTTATTAAGTTGACTTGGAGAGTCCCCATTTGTTATGTCAACTTTATAAAGTCGACTTAAGCCAGGGGACCCATTTAAAGTCAACTTCATTAAGTCAACTTTAAATGGGTCCCCTGGCTTAAGTCGACCTTATAAAGTCAACTTAAATGACTCTCCTGCGTTAAGTTGACTTTAATGGCCACATTTTTGTTAAGTTGACTTAATAAAGTTGACTTAACCCTTAAAGTTGACTTTAAGGGGGAGAGTTATTAAAACGACTTAAGTGCGTAAGTCAACTTAATGAACTCCAGATGTGGCCCTGGAGTTGCTTAAATCGACTTAAGCTTCCAGTATAGATGTAGTTTGGGGGATGGAAGTTAGGAGTGGACTCAGAAGTTGTTTCAAAAGCAAAAGCAATTCGCTTTCTGAACATGCAGGCTTAGAAATCCTAAAATAAACGAGGGCTTAAAAATGACGGCAACTCATTGTGTGGCCGCCGGGCACATTTCTGAAACACAAGGCCTCTGAATCATTGCTTGCTTTCAGCAATACAATAGCTTGATGACTGGCCAGCGTACCCTGGAAGTTACACTTGTGGGGTTAGTGCAAGCGTGCACCAAAATCATACAGCCTGATATACAGCAAGGGAGACAGGAAATGACTCGCTGCTGCCACCACCTGGTCATTAGTCACCCTTTCTCTTTCTTGATGTAATGAGAGAGGAAATTAGCTCCTTAAATGGACACTGGCATAGGAAAAAAAAAGGTCTGTATTTTTGTCTGTGTCAGTAGTAACACCTCTGATGACTTAATAGCTTAGGATTCAAAAAAAGTCATAGGCATTAATGGGGAGGAAACATCCGCAGTTACAATACACATGATTAAAAATAACAGAAGATATCTGGAAGGGATAAACTCTCATGCCTCAGGTCATTAGTCACCTCTCACAGAGGCGCTCAGCAGGAAACTTCGCGTTTGAGCAGGTTAGTTCAGACCAGCCCAGTTTAGGGTTTCTTGCGTCGTCTTCTGGAACAACTTGTACTGCACACTACCAGAGACAGGATCCTGGACTGGATGGATCTCAGGTCTTATGCTGTCTGGGTCTCTTTATGTTCCTCTTTATTTCTTGCTACTGATACATTTCACCTGGCCTGAATGGTGAATACACCTCACATTAGATGTGTTGGGGTTGCAGACTGCAGGGGTTGTTTAACATAGGAACATAGAAATTGCAAGTCTGGAGCAAAACCAATGTTTCCTATTTTGTCTGAGGCTTGCCAGACTCAGGGGCTTCCACAGAAGCTGTAAGAACTCTACTGTAGGCGTACATGGGCTAACCTGTTCCCGACATTAGGTTTCTTCCTGATCTCTCTAGACCTTTAAATCTCTAAATCTGATCTTTAAACTAGGTAAAAAATAACCTCTAGTTTTTAATGACCACGTACACGTTTTAATTCATGAAAATGTTTCTCCTGGCTTTTATTTACAAAACCTATATTTTGCACCTAAGCCATCTTGTCACTTATTTTAATCTTGCTTGTCTATCATGCTGGCTGTGGCATGGGAGCTCTTCCTCCGGCAGCTGCCTTCACACAGCTAACGGAGTAATTTACACCTGAAGCATAAGCGGCAGGGCTACACTTCCAGAGGTTGATGCCTGCTGAGAACATCCAGTGTGTATCTGTATACCCTTGTTATAAATTTGCACCCTAGATGGGACTTGAACTCCCGGGAGACCTCAGACATTCGGGGGGGGCAGAAAAGGAGAGCGGGGAACCTGCAATACATTGACTTACTCCATCTAAGCATGGCAACAACCTCCTGCTATCCACAGCTAGAGCTCCGCAGCAGGAGCTTGTGTTTAGTGCTGAAGGTTTTGCATGCAGTCTCTCCTGATGGTAGTGTCCATCTCTACGGAGCTAGGGCGCCTTGGTGTGGCACAACTCAAAACCAACTGTAGGTTTTGTTTCATTTTTAAAACTAAAACTTAGAAATGCCCCCTTTGTCCTGAAATCAGCCCTGTTCAATCCCCTGCCCAGGCTCATTTTCTGAACACGGTAGTTAGCATGAGAACTTCACGGCTTGGCTTCATCCCCGTCTCCTGTGTCTTTATGGGAGCAGCAATACCACGCCTTCTGGCAGACTAGTCAGGAAGTCTCATTTCTTAGGGACATAATCTTCTGAAATGTTATTAACACAAAGTGCTAATTAAATTTTTAAACAGCTGCAGTAAGACCTTGATTATGCGTCTCATCGGCACTCAAAGGTCCCTGCCTCGCTGGCTCCTGGAATGCCTCCCACTCAGTTGCCTTTAACTCCCCATTACGTGAATGCTTGAAAATCAGAACTAATTTTACGTCTCCCAAGCAAAGCTGAAAATAGAGAAGCTGCAGCGTCTGCATCCCTCTTCTGATGATCTGGCAAACCAGTTTCTAGCCAGACCTTGCCAGTAAGGTGAAAGAATCTCACACACTTCATAACACATGGAAAAACAGCTGAGAGCTACCAAAGAGGACTGGGGTTTTAGAATTGGTTCAAAGCTGCGTTGTAGGCCCCAACCCAGATCAGTGTCCCAGGGTGCTACACGCTATACACGGTTCATGTTGTGAGAGGCAGGCTCTGCCCAAAGGAGTTCCCAGTTAAACCAGACAAAGTGTGGAAGAGGAGACAGTATCATGCCAAGGGGCAGATGCTGATCTTCCAAGGTAATGAGGTTCCTCGCTTATGTTGAAACTGAGCAGAATTGTGTAGGTAGGTAGTATTGAGAATTTGGGGTAGAGGTGCTTGGCCACAGATGAATCTGGGACTAACATTCAGGTCTCTTGATTCCCAGTGTGGGACTCTCTCAGCTTTCCCAACCTCAGGCTGTTCTGCCTAGGTGCTAATGGACTCAATGAATGGCATGACCCTGTCATGGGAGCCGGGGAGGCCCCCAAGTCTGACCAGTGACTCCCCTGGGTGACTTCAGGCTCATTGTTTCTCTGTGCCTCCAGCACCCCAATGGTCAAGGAGGGAATGGGGTTGATTGGGATTGGCAGCTTGCTGTGAGAATGGCAGTGAAGGTCTTTGACCATGGGACACTCCCGCAAAGGAGCACAGGTACTGACTGCGTGCGGCACCCTTCCCCACCATCTGCTTTCTGTGACTCTCAAAGCACTTTACAAAGAGCAATGAAAGGTGCTCCAAGGCGGCTCTTGTTAGTGAGGTCACTGTCAGTAGCCTCATTTTAAAGTTGGGGAAACTGAGGCACAGAGCACTGCCATGACATAGGCACGGCAACACAAGCAGAGCCAGGAAGAGAAGCCCAGGACATCCTAGCCGGTAAGAGTGCATGTGACAGCTCCCTGACATGGACCTCTCTCACCTGGGATTTTATCCCATCTTTTTGTGGCCCTGTGGTCATTGAAGCCACACTTCAGAGATGCAGAATCAAGCCTTATGCCCCTGAATAACTTGGCTCTAAGGAGGAAGGTATTGGAAAAATGAGCCAGCGCCATGAGCATTGAAGGAGTCATCCACTTAGTGAGGAAGGGGAGCTGCGGGGAAAACCTGCTCCCAAGAAGTTCTGGCGAGGACGCCAAGCGAAGGTGAATGTCTTCATTAATGATCTGGATGATGGGGCGGATCGCACCCTTAGTGAGTCTGCAGATGACACTGAGCTGGGCAGAGTGGTAGATACACTGGAGAGTGGGGATAGGATACAGAGTGACATGGGCAAATTAGAGGATTGGGCCAAAAGAAATCTATGAGCTTCAACAAGGACAAGCGCAGCATCCTGAATTTACAATGAGTGAACCCCTGCACTGCTATGGACTGGGAACCAACTGGGTAGGCAGCTGTTCTGCAGAAAAGGACCTGGGGGTAACAGTGGACGAGAAGCTGGACATGAGTTAACAGTGCGCCCTTACCGCCAAGAAGGCTAATAGCATATTGGGGTATATTAGAAGGGGCATTTCTAACAGATTGAGGGATGTGGTTATTTCCCTTCTATGTTTTGGGCTTCCCACTACAGAAAAGATATGGATAAATAGAGTCCAGTGGAGGGCAACAAAAATGATGAGGGGACTGGCGCATATGACTTATGTCAAGAGGCTGAGGGAGCTAGGCTTGTTGGCTGTATCTGCCCTAGAGGGGTCAGGTAAGTTGACTTAATAAGGCTGACTTAAAGTCAACTGTATTGAGTCGACTTAGAGAGTGCCCATTTGTTTAAGTAGACTTTATAAAGTTGACCTAAGCCAGGGGACCCATTTTAAGTGAACTTATTAAAGTTGACTTTAAATGACTCTGCTGCCTTAAATCGACTTAATAAGTCAACTCTAATGGTCACATTTTGTTAAGTTGACTTAATAAAGTCTACTTTAAGGGTGAGAGGTATGAAGTGCTTAAGTTGACTTAAGCCTCTGGTGTAGACGTACCTGTTTAGTCTACAGAGACGAGTGAGTGTAGATTTGATAGCAGCCTTTAACTGCCTGAAGGGAGTTCCCAGGAGCATGGATCTAGGCTGTTCTCAATGGTGGTAGATGACAGAAGTAGGGGCAGTGGTCTCAAGTTGCAGTGGGGAGCTCTTGGTTGGGTATTAGGAAAAATGGTGACGCACTGGACTGGGTTATCTAGGGAGGGAATCTCCATCCTTAGAGTCTTTAAGATGTGGCTTGACAAAGCCCTAGCTAGGATGATTTAGCTGGGCAGAGGGTGAAACTAGATAATTTCCTGACGGTCCTTCCAGTCCTACTCTTCTATGAGTCTGTGAGCAGTTCGAGCACGTTTCGTAGCCCAGAAGCAAGCTGCAAACTCAAGAGTCGTCATTCCTTGTCTCCTGTGCTGTCGTCTGTCTGTTCAGTGGTGGGACCCCGGCAGCGATCTGTGCGTGCAGTTACTGGCTTGTTTTGGTAGAGCTTTATTTTGAGGGCTGGGGTTTTGTAATGTTCATAGCTGCTTGGGAATGGCTTGGCCCCCTTTTTTTGATATTCTCTTGGGTGTCTGCATGAGGGATTTAGAGAGGGAGAATGCAGTCCCAGCTGGATAATGGAGGCTGCTGTTTTTTTCCTGTAGTGTTATAGTGGTCAGTTAAAGAGCTGCAGCTCACCACCCTAGAGCTGGCTGCATTTCAGTAGTTAGTAAACCGATCCTCACTGGCTACCTTCTTACCACTACAGAGCCATCGTGAGGCTCTGTTAACGTTCGTAAAAGGTTTTCAGAGTTGCTGGGGTAGAACCCAGCCCTAGGCTGCTCTCCTAGTCACCAGGTTAAGTCTCCTGGGCTCACCTCAGGCTCTGCCTCGCATCCAGTTGGTGGCAAGTAGCACGTCTAAAGGAGAATCCCCTTGTAGGAAAGCCAGTTGTTGAGTCTCGACAACACCACATCACTCATCTCATGTTTTGCTTTGTTGTTTAAAGGGCCCCTGACAACTCGTTTCCCTGGCCACTAGAAGAGGAAGGGCTTAGGGCTAAGAGGGCCGGCCTGTGCTTCCTGGAGGTCTGTGCAGTGTCGCAGTCTGGCAGCTTCACTCCCACGGCGAATGCCATGGGAAAGCAGGACTCGGCTGTTGGCTGTCCTATAAACCCTTCCTTGAAGCCTGGATTTTCCTATCTCAACCATACTAAGCACCAAGCTGAATTGCTTCACCAAGCCAGAGAGTGACAGAGGGGGGAAATCTCTGTTCCCTTTCTCCATCCATCTGTTTAGGGTGGTTTGTTGATTCAAGCGCTGTTACCTCATCTGGGGATGTTAGTTTTAGATTCCCACCACTGTGGGAACCAGATTAGGTCAGCCGAGTCAAACCCTGTCAACTCCAGCCAAGGAATGTGAATGACTCCGAGGGGCGGGGAGGCATTGGAGCAGATGGAAACACTGGGGGACCGGCAGGTTCAGGAGGCTGGGAATGAAGAACAGAGATTTTCACCCAAGAGCAGCAAACCCAGCCCAGCCCAGGTCAGGCATGACTGCGAGTTGCCACTAGCTGCTAGCTCTTCTGGGACCTCTAGGAGGTGCGAAGAGGTATTGCCAGTAGAGATAGGGAGGTGTTAGTACCGTTATACAAGGCGCTGGTGCGACCTCACTTGGAGTATTGTGTACAGTTCTGGTCACCCATGTTTAAGAAAGATGAAGTCAAACTGGAACAGGTGCAAAGAAGGGCTACAAGGATGATTCGTGGAATGGAAAATCTTTCCTATGAGAGACGACTTAAAGAGCTTGGTTTGTTTAGTCTGAGCAAAAGAAGGCTGAGAGGAGATGTGATTGCTCTTTTTAAATACATTAGAGGGATCAATACAAGGGAGAAAGAGGAATTATTTGAATACAGCGCTAATGTGGACACAAGAACAAACGGATACAAGCTGTCTTTCAGAAAAATTTAGGCTTGAAATTAGATGCAGATTCCTAACCATCAGAGGAGTAAAGGTCTGGAATAGTCTAACAAGGGAAGTGGTGGGGGCAAAAACCTTAGGTGCTTTCAAAACCGAGCTTAATAAGTTTCTGGAGGGAATGATATGGCTGGACAGTGTAGCTTGGCCATAGTCTGGCTTTTACTACTGGTGATGGGTATGATAGGGACGTGGGAAGGGGCATTGGATCGAGTGGGTTCTGAGTTATTACAGAGAAGTTCTTCTTGACTGGCTGTTGTGGACTTGCCCTCATGCTCAGGGTTTAACTGATCGACATATTTTGGGGTCAGGAAGGAATTTTCCCCCGGGGCAGATTGGCTTGGGCACTGGGGGTTTTTTTTGCCTTCCTCTGTAGCATTGGGCATGGTTCACTTGCCGGTTGAGTCTCTGTATTAAAGTCTTTAAATCATGATTTGAGGACTTTAATAGCTCAGTTACGGGTTTGAGGTTCATTGCAGGAATGGGTTGATGAGGTTTTATGGCCTGCAGTGAGCAGGAGGTCAGACTAGATGACCATATTGGTCCCTTCTGACCTTAGTGTCTATGATTTCTGGTGAAGAGGCATTCGTAGCCACCAGCATCATTGTACAGCCAGCGACAACAGACTAAACTGCGCTGTCACCCCTTTGACCAACTGGAGTGATTGAATGGGACCTGTGGATAGCCAGCAGCCTTTGGTCTCCTGGGCTAACCCATTTCTGGGCACGTAAAGTCCCAAGACTTCCTTGTCAGACACCAGGCGAGAAAGCCGGGGAGGGAAGCTGGGAGCCTGTGGGTCCGTGACCCGTTTGCCAGGTCCGCATCGGTGCAGAAAGCCTTGTGGGCACAGTGGATGCTGTCTGGTGTTTTCTGCGTAGTGTCCCCTACTGGGTCACTGGGGTGACCTGTGAGGTGCACCCCCATCCCTGTGCCTCTTGCTTCACCCTCAGTTGTCAGGTCAGTTCTGGGTTTTGTGCCCCCCCCTTTCATCTGAGGGGGGCCAGCCAGTCCTGCGCTTTAATGAGTCCCCAGCCAGGCACATCTCTCCATCCCAGTAGTGAGACAGGCTAGCAGCCTTCAGCCAGTCTAAAGCAAAGGGTTTCTAAAGTCTTTTGTCTCCAAATGACCCAGAAAATGATGCAAAAGTAGCAAGATGCTAAGGGAACCAATTCCTGGGGCATTTGCTGTCTATTTGACAGGCCCAGGTGGCCCAGACCAGCAGCTTCAAGCGTGCAAATGTCAGGAGGCAGACCCCACACCCACCAAAATCAGGAGGCTGGCCTGCCATATCATGAGGATTTTTTTTTAAGTCTGTATTGTGGGTTTTTTGCTCTGCTGAGGCCCCAGGCCATGACGAGGCAGAGGGAGGCACTGGCTAGGTCCAGGGGGCCCCTGCCAAGGCACCCCATCGTTGATTTTTGCCCAGGGCCCCAGAATCACTAAGACCATCCCTGGCCACCTCAAAGTGAGCATCAGCCTAGATGGAGAAATGCCTAGCTGGCTCTCTGCTACGGCTCTGGCTGCTGGCTCTGAGTCTGCTGAAGATTTGTCAGATCCCATGGCAGGACGGCCAGAAGCAGGCATGGCTCTGTCTGTCCTCTTCACTGTCTGTCCCTCAGCAGGCGACTGGTCTGCGGCATCACCCCAGTGCGCTTTGAGTGTCCACGACTCGGCACCATCGGCACTTTTCTTGTTTTAGTCAAGGGAGCCCAATTTACTTCTGGTTTCTTGCCAGGGGAGCTATGTAGCTCCTGACTCAGCTCACGCGATCGTGGTTTCCTGAATAGGCTGGATGGAAAAGCCGCCTTAGACCAAAGACTTGAGAGGATTCAATTCCCCTCAGACGCTGGCCTTAGCGCTTCTCATGGCTCCCCTGCCAAGGATGCAGCTGAAATTGCTCAGGGAGTCAGATAGCAACACGTCCCTGTCACTTGGGCTTCAACCCCTGGCACCGGGGTATCTGAGCACCTCACGGTCTTTATTCTCCCCCCAGCATCCTTGGGAGCCAGGACAGGGCCGTGATGCCCAGGGTAGCGCTGGGGCTGTGTGGCACCAAGCCACGAAGGGGAAATTTCCAAGTCTCTAGTGGCAAATGAGCGGGCCTCATTCCCACTGGCGTTCAGTGCGCATTAGCAGCCCGACAGACATTTAGCCCTTCGGAAACTGCCCATGAAGGGGGCCTGTGGAAAGCTGCAGTGGGGCGGGGCCTTGACGCCTAGTCCAGGATGGGCCCCTCAACCCCAGAGTTGTCCCTGGCGGGGCTAGGAACTAGCAATGAAGCTGGGAGCAGGGGAAGCACCGCCAAAGCTAAAAAACAAACCTCTAGCATAATGAGCCACGGGAACCTTTTCAGAGGGCGGCAGGAGCAGAAGTTAAGGGGGCACCAACAGTTATGGTTTAGAGAAGGAATTTTTGAAGGGGTAAATTCGAAAGGAAAGTTCAACGATTTGCCGTGGCATGTCGTGCCTGTCGTTAGCCAGCACCAGTGTCCTGCCTCGGCGTTTCTGGTTACATTGGCTGCCTGCATCGTGTCTTTACATTGTCCGCTCTAGGGGCGGGAGCCTGGCATGTGCCGCGTCCAGACCAGCAGAGCCTGCTAGCGCTCTGCCCCATTGCAATATGTGCCTGGCACGTAGCAGGCCCCCAGGAACACTGGCATGGGCTTGTTAGCAATGCGGCGAGGGCTGGCTAGGTCAGAGAAAGGCAAGTATCCTCTGCTAAGGTACCTGGGCAGGGGGGGAGGCCTCAGCAGGTGGGACATGCAGAGGGATCCTGTCCGAGGCAATGGGATGATTGAACCTTAAACAGAGAGAGCCTCTGATTATCCGCTCGCTGCACCGCACTGCACTTTCAGAGGCGTTCACTGTGTGATTGAAGAGCCCGCCAGCGCCTCACTTTCCCCAAGGAAAATGAAAGTGCCTGGTGTTTGCCCTTTTCTCATGGAGCTGCAGCCAAAATCCCTTATCCCTGCTGTAGCAGAGCAATACAGATGAACTGCCTCTCACAAGCCATCAGCTGCGGATGTTTCCTTCCGCCAGAGCAAGTGCATCCTGTCCTGGCTGGGCACCTCCCGCGCCACTTCCCAAATATTTAGACAAGCTGGGGCAAGCTGGCTCCTTGGGAGGTCAGGCCCCCTGGGCTGGAGCAGAGAACAGGAACAAAGCAATGGTGCTGTCGGTGGATGCTCGCCCAGGGTCTTACAGCCCAGACCTCTCTCGCCAGACAAAGGAGCTGATGGCTCAGGGTAGACTTGGTGCCTTCTGGCCCAGGGATCAAAGGAAGGCTGCAGACCAGCTGCAAAACCAGCCGTAGGTGTTTGTGCTGTGCACCCCAGCCCTGCAGCAGTCCAGGAGCACCGGTGCACGTCGTCTTCATCACGCTCTGTTCTCCAGCCCTGTCCTTCCCACACCGTTCAAGGTACGGCCTGGCCTTCCTCGCTCCCGCTGCACTCTGTGCCCCAGCTCAGGAGCCTGCCGACACTGCCCTTTGCTGCACCAGCAGCTTTGCACAGTCCCGGCTTGGCAGTCTCTAAAAGGGACAGCCCTTGCTGGGGTCCCCAAGGAGGCTGAAGGTGCTGCGGGGTATAAGTGTGAGGTGTATGCGTGCACGGGGTGTAAACCAGTGTACATTGCTGGTGATGAGATGCATTGGGGCAGCAGCACTGTGCCCTCTGCCGGTCTTATTCCTTGGCCAGCATCGCAGGAATCACACAGCTCATCTTCTGCAAAGCCAGAGGCTGTGGAAGTGCAGGGATGGGAGGGTGTGGGACCTGTGGTTGTTTATTGTGGTGCTGGCTGCGTCCGTGCCCTCTCCCAGTTTGCTGGGCTTTGCACTTTGACATGCCACCACCCAGCCTGTGATCTGCGCCTGCCCCCTGGGAGCTGCTATTTGTAATGCCAAAAAACTGCAGCTCTCAGGTAAGGCTGGCAGTGCCCTGGTGGTGAATCCAGGCCAAGTGGATTTGGCGTGTGCTAAAGGAACGACTTCAAAACTGTGTGGGGCCGAGCAGCAAGGCTAGGGTTACCAGATGTCAGGCAAAAGGAGAACATGTCCTCCTTTTTACCTTCATGTCCTCCATCCAGCAGGCATTTTAAAAGTACATGATTTTGTCTGGCTTTTTACTTACAGGCCTTAAAGTATGCCAGAACACCCTGTTTTTAGGGGGAAGTGTTCCAGGGCCCCCTAACAACAGAAAAATATTACATGAATGCTACATTTTCTCCACGGGTCCGCCACTGTTCCCTCTAAGCTGTGCACGTATGCATGTGTACACATGCACACAGGTCGTGAAACCTGCACATGCAACAAAATAAAGTGTGCACAAAAAAAGTCAATAGTGCTAATATGGGTGCTCACAAAGAATTGTTTTTGTGTACACAAAAAAAATCATTTGCACGTACAGTCTACAAGTAATTAGAGGGAACATTGAGTGTCCTCCTTTTTTTACTTCCCTGTTCTCCTTTCCAGGCTTTGATATCTGGTAACCCTTAGCAAGGCAGCTTGGGAGGGAAAAGTAAGGGTCCCATAGACGCTCACAACCAACACGGCTGGGGAAGGGAGGGGGCTCAACAGAGGCAAGCCCCAGCTATAGCAGCGCTGCACTTCAAGGAGAGGAGGGATTTGTGCCCGGTATCTTCTGGGTCTTCGTGGTGAGCCCAGCGGACCACTAGCGCCATTTTTACATGCAGGTGGTGTCTGGAAAGAAAAACAATGCGGCAATGTGGCTCACGGCACCTATCGCCCTGGCTCCGCCTCGCAAGTCCTTTCAACTCGATCCCCTGTGATATCCAGCCCCCACCCCGGCCCTTACCACGCATGGCAGTCCCAGGGGCTCTGTCCCCCAAAGGAGTCGGTGGCCCCACTTTTCCTTTCACTGCAGAGCACACGTCATGACATACAAGCCAGTTTAGTTGCGAAAGACCCGGGCAGTTGCTAGCAACAGGAGAGAAGAGTGGAGCTAAATGGCTATGTCACCGAACACAAATGCAAACTTGGGGCTACTCTTATTTCCTAGCTTATAAAACAGACCCCATGCCCCCAAGCTGAGTGTGCGACAGAGCTGGCTGGCATCACAGGAACCAGGCGCCAGTTTTTTGTAAGAACACTGTGGCCTCTCCAAGCTGTTTCCTCAGTAAAAGGAGCAGGCGGGAGGAACGTCGCCCCTCTGATACACAAAGTTAGTCTTTTGTTGTTATTCATAGCCGGGGTGCTGGCCAGACTAGCACAATAGTCCTTTCACCGCCAAGGGGGTTCAACTGTTTTGTAGCTGGGGGGGGGGTGTAGCACCCTGTGACCCACTGAGCAGGGCGTAACAGCCTTTTGTTGTACTACATTGTCCCTGCGTGACTAGTTTTTGGTGCCAAGTGTGGAACGCAGCCTGTCAACGTCAACATTTATTAACTAGCCCTCTCACTGTGGTTATGATTCCTGACGTGTTACGAGTGTCGCTTTGTACGTAAAGACCTTGTGAGATGTGTTGGGTGTAGTGAGTTTGTCAGACCTGAGGGGAAGGCTGTTTATTGTCAGTGCCAGGCTCCTCATGATGCCTTAGCCAGGAAACTGTTGCTTCTGTTTTTAGCATCTCACGAACAAGACACTGTCTCTATTCTGGTAATGCAGAGAAAGCTGGCTCAGGGGTTAGGATGCTAGCCCGGGATATATGAAGGCTGGGTTCATCCTTGCTGGGCCATTGCCATTCCTTGGACAAGTCACTGGCCTCTCCCCTCTCAGCCCTACCTTGCACGGGTGTTAGGAGGAGGAATCCATTAAGGAACAAGGCAATGTCCTGACGCTATGACTACGGCTGTGCTTATACTTTACATTGAAATGATGATGAAGTCGATTTAAAGTAGTGCATGGCCACAATAGCTTTCCTTAGAGCGAACTAAGGACCGCTTCGGTTTGAAGTGAGGAAAGATTGTATAGAAATGGTAAAACCTGCCTTAAAAAGCAGAACAAGGGTTATTTCGATCTTACTAGCTCAAAATAATCCAGTACAGCTGTGTTAAAGCAAAATAACCGTTATTTCGATTTAATGTGGTTTGCCCTTCTCCTTCCCAGGGTGCCTTCCTCTTTCTTTATATTGGGTGGGGGCATGACCCTTCTTGGAGGCCATTTTGCTCCCGTGGTGCCCCCCCCCCGAACTAGTAAGTCCTGTCCATGGTCATGCTAGTTTAATTTGGGTTGCTAGTGTGGCCGTGGTAAATCGATTTAACTTAAATTGATTTAATGATTTTTTTGTTTTGATTTAATTAGATCGATTTAAGTTAAATAAATTTAGCAATCTAAGTGTAGACATAGCCTATGGCAATGGGAGCCACATAGCACTAGACAGAATCTGGCTGTACCTCCCTTACAAAGCCAGGAGGTCGCTCTAGCAGAGGCCACCCCTGCCCAACGGGGCTAATTCACGCCCGGGGCTGCTGTGGTAGACGCCCACCCCCGCCCCAAGAACCAGCATACTCATTACACTAGTGCTGAGCTGGGTGGATGCTGTGTGCTGAGGTTGGTGCTGATGTGCTTTCTGTCGCTGCAGGATGGTGCTCCGGATGAATCCTTACATGATGTGCTCTGCAAAGTTGTGAAGCCGACATTCAGCCGGAGCCACGACAACTGCACGGTGCACCGGGCTGCCACTGGGTACCCCCCCAACAGGCTAGCTGTCCTGAGCATAACTGTGCTAAGTGAGTCCCGCTCATCACCCGATGGCTTGGCGGAGGAGCGAGGGGAGGGAGTCTCGCTGCTAAAGCCCTTTTCTTCCAGATGCACAGGAGACTCCTAACCTTACCGGGGACTCCAACATGTTCCATTAAGGGCCGTTCTTGGGTTCCCTTGTTCCCGCTCTCATCCTTTGGATGGCTCAGTCGCCCTAGGCCGTGATCTGTAAACCGACGGGTCGGTTGGTCTGGTTCCAAGCCTAGTCATCATGCGGGTCAGCGGGAACCAGTTCGGCTTTGTTTTCCACTTGCTTTCCAGCTCTTTACTAAACGGTCAGCCAGAGAACTGGGCCTGGGCCTGGGCGAGGAAAACCCACGAAGGCTCAGGAAACTGGCAAGAGCCTTGTTTCAAATCCGGCCCAGCTCAGTCCTGCCCAAAGGTCAACTCAATGGGTGCGTGGGGTGCCTGTGTGAAATGAGGCGTTGGGTTGCAGGTGTTTCAGGTGCTTCCTTTGGGAGCCCATGACGGAGAGGGCAGGAGACTGAGACCAGGAGCTTCCAGCAGCAGGTTATGCTAACAGGGTAAACTAGAGCTCATGCTGCAGGGCAGAAGATAACTGCTGGGTACCTGGGGGTCAGGAAGGGATTTCCCCTTAGGGCAGATTATTCAGTCCCTGTCCTACCAGAGCTCTTGCACTTTTCTCTGAGGTATTTGGTACTGGAGTGGGGACCTGCCTCTCTGTCTAATGCCACTCATGGTGTGGGAGGGAGAGAAGCTGAGAGCAATGCAAGGGGCTGCAGCCGCCAGGGGGAGCAGGCAGCTCCTAACCGATCTAACCAATGGGCTTGGTCAGGTGCGTGCCTGGAAAGGGGATCTCAAAGCTCGGACAGAGCTAGACAGCGAGCTTCCTGAGGTGCATGAGCATCCACCCCTTCCCTCTAGAGAGCCCTACTAGCATCTCCAGGAGTTGCTTTTCCATTCCCTCCCCTGTCCCCAGCAGCATGTATCTCAGTACATGCCCCAGCTGCTTGGGAGATTTAGGAGCACATGGTTGGCAGAGGCCATTTCCCAGCCAGCCAAACGGCAGAGAATGTGTTTCCTCCCATGCTCCATGAAGCACTTGGCCTGTGAACTAAATCAGCCCCTTTCGTTGCATCCTCCATTTCCCACTGGCCAGACACAAGGGATGCATTTGGAGCCGCCCTCTTGTGCATGTGGACGTGGGTGCGTCTGCACGGGCCAGTGGACGCAGTCTAAGGGGCTGTTCCATTGCCATGTAGACAGGTCGAGGGACCGGCTGTCGCTGTCCCGCCAGGTTTGCTCCACCGTTGATTTCTGTTTGTGTCATGCCCTGCAGCGCTTGAGCTGTTGGGCCCTGTGCTGGGATCAGGCAGCCCTGGCAGACCGTCCCCCTCCCCAGAACGCTGGCACAGGGCCCGCCGGTCACCTTTCTTCATGTCTCC
Source organism: Podocnemis expansa (assembly GCA_007922195.1). Taxonomy (NCBI): domain Eukaryota; kingdom Metazoa; phylum Chordata; order Testudines; family Podocnemididae; genus Podocnemis; species Podocnemis expansa. The sequence goes on from ML682033.1 coordinate 1,192,535, forward strand.
TCCCAGCTTACCCAAGATCCGAGGAGCTGTTTGAAATGTTGGCAGCCAAGAAGAGAGAGTTGCAGAAGGTGAGTGAGTCCCCCCCGTCCCCTGCCCCCAGATGAGCCCCATTTTCTGTGCCTTGGGAGTCAGGCAAATACCGCTGCTGGCCAGCCCCCAACGTGATGTTGTCTGGAGCCCATGGACCAGCTCTGGGGTGGAGAGAAGGCAGTGGAGGCAACTCCACTGCTTCCTGCTGTCCAATCCCCAAGGCCATCACCATCTTCATATCTACTGGCTTTAGATGATGACTGAGAGGAGCCACTTCCTAGCTCCCTGGAGCAGCCGGGGAGGGGACTGTGGTGGGGGCATCTTGATCCATCTCGCCAAAGTCCTTGAAAATCCTTCCTTCTCCTCCACCTGGACTGCTGGGAGGTCCTTCCACGCCAGCACAGCGAGGGCAGGAGGACAGCCTGGCTCCCCTTGGGTGGCGTACCCTACAGGTGTAGGGAGCGGGCAGGCACTGGCCTGCTTAGCATGGTGGAAAGGTGGTTGCAGGAAGCACCTGGGGGGCAGATACCTTGTCAGTGTGGGCTAGAGACTAAGGGGTCTGGGGCATAATGATTTTCTTGCCCAAACCTGCCCTTCTCTTGGCAGGCTGGCATCAGCAACATCACCTACACAGACAGGCACATGGAGGACAACGACGACGAGGACCGGCTTAGCACACCCTTGATCATCACCATTGTCTGTATGGCTTGTGCTCTGCTGCTCGTCGCTGCCATCTACGGCTGCTGCCACCAACGTGCCGCCCACAGGAAGGATCAGGTAAGTGGTTTGCAGCATCCGTCCGGCCGCATGGGCTTTTGTTTCTGTCCCAGGCACCCTCCAACTGGAGGGCAGATCAGCAGCCGGTAGGTGCAACGCATGGACGGAAAGCTGGGGTGACCTACTTGGTGTCCAGGCTGTGGTAGAAGGGACCTGCGGTTTAATGGAGAGTGGGCTTCTTCCATTGCCCCCCATCCTGGGGACATCCATGCATGGTACAGCTGGCTGCTTGTAGACATTGGATCTGCTTGATCAGTGGGGCTGGGTTGGGAGGAATGATACGGAGAAGAAGTTGCTGCAAAGCAGCTGGAATCAGTCAGAAATTTTGCCCTGATAGCTTGCTTGTGATGCAAATTGTTTTACATCAAGAACCCAAATCGGCTTTGGAGCCTCCATCCATTTGCTGGGAAACTCGGCTTTTCAGGTAGGAAAACAAAACAAAAACAAAAAAATGGACATTTTGGGTCAATTTAAAGTCCAGTCATCAAAAACAGTTTTTTTGTAGTTTGGGGTTTCTTTCAAAATTTCCCCTAATTTTCTTTTTTTATGCAAATCTAAATTATTTGACTTCTTTCAAAAACCATTTTGAATTTTTAAAGTTCCCGTGAAAAATAATTGGCTGTTTTTAATCAGCTGTGACACACTTTCTCCCCTCAGGAAGTCAACCAGAAAACTCCCGAGAGGCCAGTTGTGGAACAAACTGTCCATTACTCAGTTTCTTACAGGCTCCAGTAATGGATCTAGCACTCACCCCTATCAGGGACAGGATACGGGACAAGACAGTCTGACAGTTCCCACGCTCCCAACCATTTGAGGCGGATGGCTAGTTTTTCCACGGGCCTCCTTCCAAATTGAACCTGAGGAGCCCAGCCGCTCTCTGGCTAATTCAGCAAACACTAGGCCCATCACTGCACATGTCGCTTGGCTTCTTGCCCTCAGCCTGTTCCCATCCACCTGGAGTTTCACACTGCCACCAAGGTAGCAAAGAATCTGGGAGAGAAAAAAAAAAAATCCCTTTGAGGCTCTCGGGAAACCACGGGCTGCCTCTCATGAGGACAGCTATGGGGTTGACAATGAGCTAATTTGGTAGACGCCAAAGGGGCAGTCGTATTAGTCTCGTTCAGTAAAGCAACCAAGGAATCCTGTGACACTTAAAGACTAGCAAACTAATTTGGTAGAGCATTGTATGTGGATCCTGCTCCTCTCCCATTCATTGTACCTGAGAGAATCAGCTCCAAGCAAACTGGTCAGAAGATTGTCATCAAAGGCTCCCTGTAAATCTAAACATTGGCCCAAAATCTGCACTGATTGACTCCCACTGTAATAGCCCCACTGACTTTGCTGGTGTGTCATTGCATCGCTGTGCTGCAGGAAATGGCTATGATTTGCAGAGACACGTGATGTCCACAGGAGGGTGCAAACGTTACATACTTCAGCAAAGAGTGCCAGCCGCAAGGAGTGCAGTGGCTTCAATTTAAGCCATTAGTTTAGCACTACTAGGGTAAGCCCTTTGCAGTCAGGTCTTTTAAACCTAACTGATAAAAACAACCTTGCTTGCTCAGTTTATAAGCTAAAAGGCTGGTTCTAGCCTGAATCTAAAGCACTAAAAGATACCAAAGTACAATTCACTGCGTCCATGGTTTATGCATGGCTCCAATTGCTTACTGGTAAAAGTTTGATTAAAAGGGGAAGGAATTTGACAGTTGCATGCAAGAGCCCTATGACAGGGCAAAACCAGCAGAGGTCTTTAGACGTTAGGTCCCGCGTGCTCAGGTTTTGTCAGAGAACGTCTAGAACTGTCTCCCCCTTTAAATTGGCTTGGCAGTTCCTACAGAAAACGATTGCTCTACCTTGAAAAGTGAGCCCAACTCAGTTATGTTGCTCAGGTTGGGAAACATCCTCACCCCTGCGTGACATAGTTAGGCTGAAATAATTCACAGTGTGGACACCATTAGGTTAACGAAGAATTCTTTTATCAAGCTAGCTCCTGCCTCTCGGGAAGGTGGATTAACTAGAGCAACAGGAAAGCCCCTCCGCTGTAGTGAGCGTGCACAGCGAAGCACTACAGTAGTGCAGGTGTAGTGTTTGAAATGTAGATGTAGCCTTCATTTCAAAACCGGTTTAGCAAGAAGAGCTAGGATATGAGCTGCTGACTGTGTCATAGAGCAGAGACCAGGCCTTAGGGAACTGCGTGCTGATGCCAGATTAACAGCCCTGGCACCCACCACCATCAGTTTATTCACAGAAGAGGGACAGCACAGCCTTCCAACAGTCGGGGCTGCTTCTGCTGTGCCCCACATCTGTGAGCTGGTGCAGAAAAGACAGTTTGGTCTCTAGGTGCATTTCGTTTTTGGTCGGTGGGCCGAGACCACAAAAGGGATGCTGCCAGTTCCAAATTAACTTTTTTTTTTTCTTTTAAAAAGCACTAGAAACAGTGACAGACCCGAGCTGCGCTGGCACGTCCTAGCACTGTGTGAGTCTTAGACCCATGAATTATTTGTATAGCTGTAGCACCCTAGCCCTGGTCCAGTTCTGCATGGTGCGAGGCATTGTACCGCATGCGGCGAACCCTGGGGGTGTGAACTTTTCTATCACCCTTCTTCCTTGGTGAGGTGCCCCTGCCCAAAATAACAGCAGGTGCAATTTATCGTATGGGGGGAAGGAACTACACCGACCCACAAGGAGCTCGCAGCACTAGGCGTATCAGCTGCTCTTCTAAACACATTTTCAGCAGAAGTGTCATTTTCATGGTCCTACTGTCCCTTTGAGGCTGCAGCTGACAGTATTTTGGTCCCAGCAGGCCACTGGCCAGGCACAGATAGTAGGAGGTGTTTGTAATTGCAGCCAGGGTGGGGCTGGAGTCAACATGGCATCTTTGGGGAGAAAGGGTCTCTGCCCTGAGGCAGGCAGGACTCAGCAGTGACTTGGATGGCGAGTGAAGAAACTGAAAGCAAACAGACCATCCCCGCTGCTCTTCTGTGTTTTTGCTGGAGAACTTGGGGCTCTGCTGGTTCCTGGGGGGGTCCCACACCTGACCTAAAGGGCCTTTATACATCCATCCCTTTGCCCAAGTGCTCGTTAGATTAACGAAGCTTTTATAAGGGCCAGAAGTCATAGCTTTGGCCTATGCTGAGTTGAAATTCCCTTCCACCATGAGGATTTCTGACCCAGTGCAGAAGCATCAGTGGAAACAGTGGCTTACACAGCTGCAGTTTACCCCTCTTAGACACTATTGCCCAGAAGCTGAGGGGCCAGCAGCCAGGGTTTTCTACCAGGGCTGCTACATCTAAGCAAAACTTCCCAGCATTGCTGAACTTTGCTGCTTGGTTTTCAGCCTCTTGTCTAGTCTTCCATCACCACAGGTGTGTTCCAGGGGAAATGGGGCCTGGACATCTCTTGTGGAAGCTAAGCAGAGGAGCCGTCTTCTCACTAGCCCCCGCCTCCCAAGCGGCTACTTTTCAGGCCTTCTTTATGCATCATCAAAGTCAAAATGGGTATAGGCAGTCTGTTGCAAGCACAGCTCCAGGTCACTCCCATCCCCAAATTTACTGGCAGGCTAACTAACATACAGTCATGAGTGAAAGGCTCCTGTAACCTCCCCGGATGCAGCAGCATCCTGTTTATGAGAGCCTTGCACCTTGGCTGGGTTGTCAAGCTCTGAGGAACCACCGTAGACAGCGGCCTAGATTGAAGATGATAAAACAGTGGGCTGAAATGATGACCTCAGAAACGTGCAACTGCACTCGAGTCTTGACGACTCGAGGGACCCAGCTTGGAGCCACGGAGGTCACTCAAATGTAGGGACGAGTTTTAAACAGCCAGAGGAGTGAGGGGACTGAGGGAGCCAACTTGGAGAAGACAGCAGGGGTGCAAATAGGTCCAGAGCCCCTCACTGGGACCTCAGGTGCTGGTTCAGCTTATCCCACCTGTCCTTGGGTGGTGGCTGCTGAGGGCTGACATGCTTTGCTCTAAATCTGGTTGTAGGTCTTGGAGCATAGGTGCTGGTGGCTTGGGCTATACAGAGAGATCAAACTAGAGAGCGTGGTTCTCCCTTCCAGCCTGAAACGTCAGTCCAGTGGTACGCAAGCTCTTTGGGCACGGGACCCGTTTGTAAATGTTTGGAGCCTGCCATGACCCAGTAACTAGTCTGGGGGTGGAGGCTCTGGGATAGTTGCAGTTGGGTGCTGCCCAGTGGAGGGGTTGGATCTGGCCTGGCACTCACCCCTAGAGGCAGCTCTTGTGCAGGCTGGGTTTGGGTCTCAGCGCTGCTCAGGTTTGGCTCAGCCCCTTCCAACTTAGTGTGAATGACATTGGGACCTCTAATTTTTCATAGTCTGTGCACACAAAAAATTTCTTTTGTGCACATTTTTGGAACCAGTGTCCAAATTTGTGCACACTCTAGTGAGTGTGGTCAAACTTGTAAGCGCAACAAAGTAAGTGCATATAATGCAAATATCTAAATTTTATTTCGATATGGTGATGGAATTTTAAAAGTTACAAAACCTTATTTGAAATATGCTACATGAAACCACCTTCTTCAAGTAGCATAAAAATAGCACTGTTGAATTTTTTTGTGCATGCTTTATTTTGTTGCATGCATAGGTTTCATGACCTGTGTGCACACGCAACTGTGCACAGCTTAGAGGGAGCATCGGACCTGGCTCATTGGGTCTCTCCAGCGTCCCGTCATTGTGATGCCCGGGCTGCAGCTGCGTGGTGCTGAGACCCCGTAGGGTGCAGTGCCTGGAACAGGGGGAGCTGGGCTGGGCTGGGCGACACATGGCTCAGATGAGAATGCAGCTGGCCTAATTTGAGCGCACACCAGTCGCATCTGCTGGCTTGATGGACAAAACCACTCTTCCAGCCCTGGGCTCCTTGGACATTGCCATGGCAGCAACCCGGCTTGTAATATTTAGAACAGGAGCAGGTAGCAGGCTCGGAAGGTGTCCAGCCACATGAGCAAAGCAACATCAATGGCCTGCGGCATTTAGAGCCTAAGGCCTTGGCTATATAGGAAAGTTGTACCAGTTACTCCAACAGAGGCAGAGCAATGTAGCCCCTATGGTGAACACTCCTGCACCGGTAGAACGGCTCTTTCTGAGGTGTGGGGAGTAGGTGCAATTAGCTTAAATTTCTTCCAGACTAACACGAGCTAAACCAGAAAAGCTACTCCTCCAAGAATGAGCGTGCAGGGCGGGGGGCAGGTGTTACATCCCCCAGTTCACAGGCATTCCTTTCACTTAGCACCGGAGCGGTTCAAATTCACATCTTGGGTTCCAGCCAAGCAAAAACCCCTCCTCACAACAGCTCCCCATGCAGGCAAGTCTATCATAGTCGTCAAGACAGACACAGTGTGGGAGGGAGGCAGAACAAAGACACCAGAACATGGTCCCACAGGAGGCTCGTGCCAGAGGCGGGAATAGAAACCAGGTCTCTGGTACATGCTCTGGTCCCGCTCCCCACTGTACCGTTCGTTGTAATGGGCAGCAGATGGGAAGGGAAGGTTTGAGGTCCCCCCTTCAGTTTGGTAACACAGTCAACCCTCCGGCCATTTGAGCAGGTGCTTGGGTGCTTTTCAACCAGCAGAGACCACACGACGGGAGGAAAGAGTGCAGGCAGGGCAAATATAGTCGAGTGCAAATTGCCTCAAAAATCACTCAGGACAAGCCTGCTGTTATCAGCCCATAAGTCCAGTTTCTATCCCTAATGAAATCAACAAGGGAAACAAGACGTAATCATGCCAGAAATGCAACTGCTTCGCTTTCTGGACTGAGATATTAAAAGTTGCTGGTGTAGCATCACTTGCACTCTTAGTTGAATTAGCTTGGGTGGGAAGGCTCAAGGAGAAGGTTAAACCCCCAGGAATGGGGCTATGGGGGAAGAAGTTCAGCCGTATTCTCCAGCCATCATTTGTTGCTGTCTCAGTTGATCTGGGAACATGGCCAGAATAACACATTCAGAACCTGGACTGGTGACCCTGCACTAGAAGAACAAACAAGGAGTCTGGTGGCACTTTTAGAGACTAACAAATTTATCACATGAGCTTTCATGGGAGAAAATCCCACTTTGTCAGATGTTTTGAAGATGGTGGCACTTACGGAATGGAAGGAAATTCCCCCATCTTCAAAGCATCTGATGAAGTGGGATTTTCTCCGACAAAAGCTCATGCAATAAATAAATTTGTGTCTTTAAATGTGCCACAGGATGCCTTCCTTGTTTTGCTGAACTAGACTAAACACAGCTACCCCTCTGGAACTTTTACACTAGAAGAAGTTGTAAGCACCAACCAGAGCAGAAAAAAATCCTCTGAAAGCCCCTAGAGAGATTAGAAACACGGCCAGAAATGAAATCAGCTTGGGAAGGCCCATTGGTGACGTTTGGGGGATGTTCCCTCAGGCCTGAGTGATGCTGAGACAGATGAGCCAGCGTAAATCAGGTGTAGGCTTCACATGGTGAGCAAGGAATTGATAACCTCAGCAGCTCTGGGCACTGTGTGTTTCCAGGCCCACGTTACTAGACAGAGGAGGTGAATGGGGTGTGACATAATGAAGATGGGAACAGCGGGGAACACAGAACGGAGAACGGTGCTGAAGGGCAAAGGGGAGATGAAGCGGATAAACCATTTGTCTTCCCCATCTCTGACTTCTGTGCCCAGAGGACACAGGCAGGTCTCTGTAATTTTATTGATACAGAGGCACCGTGGGACCCTGATGGCCTGTAAAGCAGGGGTCTCAAACTCAAATCAGCACAAGGGCTGCATGAGGACAAGTATGTTAGCCTGAGGGCCACACCACTGAAACCTTTTACTACAATGATATTGCAAATATCAGTAACAGTCGTGTCGTCGCGGGCCACAGGAAATAGCATTAGGGGCCGCGTGCGGCCCGCAGGCTGCGTGCTTGAGAGCCCTGCTGTAAACCAAGCATGGCTCCAACCAGAGAAAAGACAGCATAGACAGCAGAGTTTTTCTTGCACTGGGAATGCCAGTGTGCCGCCACACTCAGGAAGGCCCTTGCTGAAGCAATCAGGAGCCGTCGCCTACGTCTTGCCCCAGGCGTGGGTGGCTGAGGTGGAAGCAAGCAGAAAGTGCACTACAAGAGCGCGCTCAGTCTCAAAGTCCGACTGCGTAGGCTTAAAGGCTAAAGGGACCAGCTTAGCTGGCAGATAGGTTGTCGAAGTCCCCACAGAGCCCCTTCAACATACCTCATTCCTGACCCACAGCACCCCGGGCCCTCCCGTCACTGCAGCTGCATCTCTACCCTGCCCCACAGCATCCCTGGCTGGTCTAGTTGTTAAAATGGTCACTTGTGAATAGACTGTGCAAGGTGCACAGATGCTCCGAGGGCAAGGGTGGCAGCTGGGAAGTGCGACACATTTATCTGCCACCTTCGCACGTTCACTATGGTTTGTCGTTTTCTTCCCTATCCCCCTCCAGCAACGCCTGACAGAAGAGCTACAGACCATGGAGAACGGCTACCATGATAACCCGACGTTGGAGGTAATGGAGACCTCCTCAGAGATGCAGGAGAAGAAGGTGAACCTGAACGGGGAGCTGGGGGACAGCTGGATCGTCCCCCTCGACAGCTTCATGAAAGAGGAGCCGGAGGAAGAGGACACACATTTATAAGCGACCTGAAACTCCACCAAACAAAAAAATAAAAACAAAACCAGAAAAACCACCCCCAAATGATCAGAGCCACAAGTGCCATAAGTTGGAGCAGCCTGTGGAGCAAGGAGAGGCAAGGGCACCTGAACAGACTGCTGGGCAGGAGAGCAGGATGGGACTTTGCTGTGGCCTGTATTTTGTTAAATCAAAACATATTCACTGCTGAGGCTAGGTTGTGTTTTTGCTGAGAGAAAGAGAGAGTGCCTGTGTTTAGAAGAGACCAGAAAATTCAGCTCCTGGCAGTCAAATGGAAAAGAGGCGGAGGTCTGGGACAGGGCTGCTCCGCCTTTTCTGTCCCGGGACCCATTCTGTCTAGCTGGGGTCTCACCCTAGGGGAAGGGCAAAGGGGTCGTGCTCCTCCACTGAGCACCCTAGAGCAGAAGCCCCTGGTAACTAAGGGGATGTTCCCAAAACTGAGTCGGCACCTGAGCAGAATTGCTGTTGTGAAGATGCCACATGTGGTGGAAGGGCTGGGGCAAAGGGCTAGCGAGTTGCTGCGATAGGTTTCCCTCAGCTCTTCGCTCTGTTCTCATTTGTATAGCTTGGCTCCACTGCGGCGTTGGCTCTTTCCGTACATCGTGAGCCTCTGCGCCCGGTCTGGTCTTTCCCATCACGGCTCACGAGGAGCAGCGACTTCCCCCCACGTAACCTCCACAGGCATCTTCAGCTGGACAGTCGAACCTCCAGGAGGTTCCACACCAATGAAAAGGGATGGGGGCAGTGTCATCTAGTGGTGAAAGCACGTGGACGGTGGTCAGGGGATTCCTGACCACTGTGATCTCAGAAGTCACGCAGATGCCCTGTGCTTTCGTTGTCCTCCTTCCAAGACATGTGATTGCTTGGTCCTTTGCAACACCTCCCTGGAATCCCTTGGGAAAAGGTTTTGCATTCCCCAAAGCTTCCACGGCAACCATCAATGATGGCTCCGGGGTCCTTAATGCTCCCTCTGTCCAGCATGGAGCTTCCTGGCCTGCAGTATGAATTGTGCGGAGTGACACAGAGCCCGTTGAAGATACACCCTTCAGGAGAGGGGCAGTCTAAAGACCCAGCACAGCACGTCTGCTGGGTTTCCTTAGCCCCTGTTGATGGACTTTGCCATGGTATGTTGCCTTCTCAAGCCTTTAAAATTCAGCATTTTTAGGTGCCTCAGTATCCTTACTGCACTGAATAAAGGGAGTTACTTAATTCTAGGCTGGCAGAGTGACCACGATCAGTTTGAGCAAGTGGTACCTGCCCTGTGTTGGCATTCAAAAAAATTCTCAAGGTCATCCTTTTAGCACCTAGCCGAAAAGTCATAGCAGTTTGAAAGGACAAGTGTCCTGGAAGCCCATCATGCACATAGCAAGGGGCCTGGTAGAGGTCCTCAGTGAGGTCCACATTTGAAGCCAGACTAAGCTCCGTCGGTTTCATCACTATTCCCCATGACAGTCAGTCACTCGTATCCCATCTTGGGGTTCCTCATGGATGAGAAATGGCATCAGACGGCCGTCAGAGAGGAAGTTGCCACCGTGATTCCCCAGTGTGCAGACGGACTTAGGAAATTCAGTTCCAACGAAGACGTGTAAATGTAAAGGAGAGATTCAAGCTGGTCTGTAAGGCAGGGGCTAGGAACGGGGAAAGAAAACAGATGTGGCTTCTGCTAATCCCCAAAAACTGGAATTCACTTTTCACTACTGAAAATTGGTGCCGTGTTCCAGAATATGGGAGCTCCCCACCTCTCAGGTCCAGCCGTGTGTCATCACGTGGGCCCTTGTGGGGGGAAGCATCAGTAACACCGACAGCTCTCGAAGCCACTCCAGGCAGCCAAAGAGCAATAGTTCTAGGCATTGCTAGAAAGTCAAACCATGCAGAGGGTCCATGTTGGGTAGCAATCGCATCGCTCTTTTCTGGATCATGGTGGGTTTCCTTTAGGACAATTCTGTTTCATACTTCAGTATGTTAGAATCACTGAGAAGGTGCCCTGTAGGATTAGACGAGAACAGACGCAGGCTGATTTACAGACCAAAACTGACAGCAAATGCACACAACAATGCTTTTTGCACCATAAGGAAGGTCTTAGGGTCTCATGGAAGTGGGAAGATGGATGTTGGTCTGACCCTAGTTAACTTTCTTCCCCAAAACGCTGCCAGAAGTGGGCTATCAGTTGATTTGAAAGGGCTGCCAAGCTGCAAAGGAAGAGAACTCAGCGATCAGGCTAAGCAATCTCTAGCTTCCTCCAGGGAGAAGCTTGCCCGGTGTCATACCCGAATCCAGTTGGCACTGGACAATTTCTGCCAATTCACTGTCCAGTTGAAACCAACAGCTTTCAAAAGGTCGGAGAAGCAAATGGAGCTTGTATTGATCTCTGAAAGAAAACACACCTCCTTGATTTCATATAGATTGTTACAAGAGATACAAAATGCTAAGCCTCACGGGTCTGGGCATGCAGGATTTTCTTAAACATGGGCCCAGCAATTATGAAGTGTAAACGGGTCGCGTGCGTACCTGCATTCAGACATTTCCATCAGTTCTGTTACTCATTTACTGCTCACACAAGGCTTATCTTACTGGCTGGTGTAGAGCTCCCTCTGGCGCTTTTACTTGAAAGCCTGTTCTCCTGCCAGTGGATGGTGCTGAGACGCACGCTGAGACTTCTGCTTCAGTGAGACATCTGAGGTTGGAGTTTGACATTCAGACCTTTTTCTTAAAAAGCACCACAGTTCTGTGTGCCTCCCAAAGATTCATCAACAAAGGAGCCTGAGGTGAGGACATTTCACAAAAATCTGCTCTGTCATGCAGCATCCAATTTGCTTCTGCAGCAGTTTCACACGAACCTGCTTTGCTCTGGGTTTACTGAAGGTATTGAGAATTCACCTACAAGTTAGCCACCAATGAGTTAAGCCAGGCAGCTGTCCCGGCAGGTTAAATAGGAACAGAAGTGGAGCGTATGGAGACTATCTCCCTGCATGCAATATTCTTTTGTTCTGAGCCGTGTGGTCGCTTGGCTTAAGCGGCGCTGGGACTGGTTGTCTCTATAGGCTGAACCGCCATATTAAAGATCAGGCCAGCTAAACTCTGCTCCTGCTGATAACTAATGGGGGCATAGGCTGAGGTTTCTCTGCTCAACACCTTCCCCAAACTCAGCAGTCACGTATAAATCCATATAAAGTTTGCTTAGACGTCTGCCTGTAGAGCAGTTTTGCAGCGGTGGACAGATAGCTATAAATTTCACATACGCTCTATTGTTTTGGGGGCCAGTCTGGTTTATTCAGTACTTACAGCACGTGTGTTAATAAGATTTCCCAGCAGGGAAGCATCAGAAAAATAAAAGCCTCTTTGTCATATGGCCGCTTACTAGGGAAACAGTCTGGAAATCATAAGTCTTGATTTGGATTGCTCCAGACTGGGCACCTAAAGCAGGGAGAGGTATCAGCAGCAGGCAAATGACAGTGGCTTGGTCTACACTTGCTGCATTTTTGGGTGGCAGTGGAAAGGTGATACACAAGCTGTGTGAAATAACTTGCATATGTCCCTTTGACGTTCCAAAACCTACTTACCCCAGCGTCTCCAGTGCGCTGAATCAAGGGAAACGTTCTCTCTTCAACTCAGTTCTGCTCATTTTCAGGGGTGGCTTTGCCGGATCAACTTCTGATCGATTGAGTTGTTCTTCCCCGACCATTCAGTTGATCTGGAAAGCTCAAACTGAAGCGACAAATTTGCCACTGTCAGCTTAGACCTGCCCCGTGAGAAGCACTTAAATTCCAGTTCTTGCTGTGAGCAGAGCTTAGTGTAACTCGCACTAACACAGCAAAGTGCTTAATTCTCCTTGTGGCTGGACATCATAGGAGTTGGCCACTGCTGCCTCCAGCGTGCTACACCCCGTTGGGTCATCAGCAAGGATTGAACTTGGGACCAGTGGCTTTAACAGCTGCACTTGGTGGCAGTAACTAAGTCAAGCCTTTGTCCATATTCTAGGCACCAGAGGGGGCAGCACCGCCCTACGTTCACATGCCTTGCCCCAGGGTGGCCAAAACAAATCAAAATGGCAACTAAGCATTTCTACAAGTGGGTGACGGAAACAGAAGAGTTCACATTTCCGAGACCTTTTTCCAAGTGGGATCTAGAGGCGAGTTGGTTGTGTTTATCTGTCCCCTCCTCCACCTTTCCCATGACCCTGCGTCATCCCAGAGCTGATTTGTCATAGTTAAGTCTAAGGAGGGTCTAAAGTGATTCCCAGCAGGCAGACTCTGATCTGTCAAGTCTCCAGCTGGTAGTCTTACATTTAAAGACCCTGCAAAAGGCATCACCTTTTGGTGAGGTGGGAGAGGGTTTGTGACGTGGACTGTTTCCCCAGCTGACATTCAGAGAGGTCCCAATCCTGCCATGTGATCAGCGCCAACAGACCTCATGCCGACCTGGCAGCTTGCTGAAGGCAGGGGAGCTCTGCCTGGATGCAAGGGGCATCTTGTGCGGCTCACAACAGACGGCTGGCATTGACGAGCCTGGTATTTGTTTCAGACACCAGGACGGAGCCTGCTAGCCCTCAGGCTGGCAGACTGTTGACATCAAAAGTAATTTGCCTACCTAAGACCTTTATGACAGCATCTAAGAAAAAAAAAAAAATCCCCAAACCCCTCCACTTTATCTGCATTTTCAAAAAGTGGCTTGATTTGATTTAGACTCCAAATTTAGGTGATTATGATACAAAACCTAAAAGAATGAGTTCCAGACTCACTCTTTTTAAGAGGACACCTTTTAAATAAAGAATCCCACTTTGGGCTGGAAACACTGTACCCACTAGTGGCACAGAGACAGTCTAGCTCATCTCTTGCAACAGTGATTAGCGCCTTCTTTTTGCTTTGCCTTTTCACTTTGTTCACGTAGTGCGCGCTCAGGTTCCATTTCCCTTCCGTAACCAGCCTCTCTTGTTTTTGTGGGTCTTGAAATCAACAGCAGCGAGAGCCTTTAAGAAGAAAAAAGGAACCAACTCATAAAAACCACAACAGTTAACAGGAAGTCTCATGGGCAAGGGAAGCAGTAACAAGTTACTTTAAATTTTCTTTTAAAAGCAGGCCTAAGAAGTCGGCATCCCTTTAAATTAACGGGACACCAGCATGAACCCAGACATTCATGTGCTGCCACAGATCCAGAAAATGAAAGTAATGTTCTTAATTGGAAGGCACTGTGGTCTGAGGACAAGACATTCAGCTGGGAGTCTGGACATCTAGGCCCTAGCCCTGGCTCTGAAAAGTCGAGCAAACTATTTCAGGCTGGATTATTAAACGCAGTCAAGCACCTAACTCACATTGGTTTCAGTGAGTTAGGCACCACCATGCCTTTAAAAAGCTGGCCCCTGATCTCCGGGTCCTGCGAGGATAACATTTTCAGAAGCAGCCAACAGACCAAGTCCCATACTAGGCTTACTCTCACTGAAAGCCACCAGGATTGAGGTTTGGAAGTGTGTGAGCCGTACAACTATGGGAGGCTGTTACCTGCAATCCCTAAGCGTGAGCAAAGGAGAATATTTACTGTCTGTATAGAGTTGGTTGAGTGCTGGGAAGGAAGAGGGCTACGCACAAATTGCTATTCCTTTCAATAGCTGGGCTGAGGAGTGCAGGGCAGGAGGAATGGTGAAAAGGAAATAAGCCTTTGCAGTCTCACTGTTAATCACCTGAGATATTTACACAGGTTAAAGACTGGGGGGGAGGGGGGTGCAAGGGAGGAAGTTCAATCAGAACAGAGGTTTTCGTGCAAAGAATTGATGTACATATATCATCAAGTAACCTTTTCTCTGCCTCATACCCTGACAGCATCAAGAAAGTGTTAAACCAATGCATTTTTAACAAGTAGATATGACTTCTCGTGGTGTGGCCATGCACTTGGCAGACCTGAGGCAATTAGAGGGCAATGAGTTTTTGGGGCGGAGTAGGAAAGAATAAAACTAAGGTTCAGAGCCCACTGCTCTTAACCAGCCGCACAGAAATGGGTAGGTGCACTCAAAGGCAGCATGGACTTCTTAGCCTGAGAACATGATCCAAAGTAAGGGCACAAACACTTGAGTATACAGCTTGCCAAAGGGACTCCGCAAATTAAGATCCTCTCTTGAACTCCTGCTGTGTTCTAGGGTTGTGCATGATGTCTAAATCTGACCGACATTGTCCAAGTAACAGTCTTTGAAACAGGCTGTTGCCTCGGAACAGGCAGTTTTGTTTTCATATTTGAACAGGCTCCACTTGTAGTTGTGATGTTACAAAAAAGCCTTGAGGAGCTAGTCTCAGCATTTCCAATAACCTTCATAACCCTGTTGATTCATAATTGTTCTACTGGCCACCTGATCCGTGGGCGAGTGTGTGCGGCTGCCCTTTCACGCAACATTGAGCATCTCAGCGGGTTTGTCCAAGGGATCTTTAATTGCAGGGTGTTTTCATAAAGACTTCAATTCATCCCTATTCAACAAATTTCTCGATAGAGGTTCTTATACCATGCTCGTCACTGAAATATCCGAGTGCCTTCAACCACATGATTAACATCTGTTTGTGCTTGTTCTCAGCACAGGGAAAAAGCCACCTGTTTATGCTTGCTAGGCTGTTTTTGTTTTGCTTTTTAGCTATACCTGTTACTGTCTATGTTAGAGGAAGGAAGGGCAGAGAAATGCACTTTGCACATGATGTGGGAGGTGGAGTGGTCTTCAGCTTTAAGGACATTTTTAAGTCCTGTTATATGTATTTACATGCTTTGCTGAATTGGGTCCAGAGCGCTGCCGCTATACAAATTGGAAGAACTCTGCGGGTCCAACGCCGGAGACTGTGAAATCACACATCACATTTAGAAGAGAGAGAATTGCTCAGCATGCAGTCTTGGAACAGCAATTGTGAATTTTATTTATTTTTCCACACCCCATATTTTTAAACGACAAGAACTTAAACTACAGATTTCTCCCCTCTCCCTTTTCCAAGAAAGATTTCCTGAGAGGAATGGGAAGTGATGTGGAGCAAATTAAAGCTCTTTAAAGTCTGCTAGGGAATAGGAGAACCAGAAAATGTAACTTCGTGCATCTTTGGCCTTAAAACTTCATAGTATAACTTAGCCATAATTGTATGTGTTAGACCAAAAATAAATGAAAACCCTCCCCCAAATAATAGCTTTATTATGAAGACACTGTACAAATAGAGATTGTTACCTTTACATTTTGGTAAGATGTCAATTTTCAGAATCCTAGGAGAGTATAAATAATGCCTATTTTACGCTCATACTCATGTCACCTCCCCGCTGACAGTACATTTATATTTCTGCTATCACAGCAAAAACCCTACCCCGAATGGACTGTGGGGAGGGAAAATACATGTTTAAAGAGGCTACTCGTGTACTGTATTGTGGCATCTCTCACAGGGACAGGAGTCTGATTTACACTGGAAGTTACTGAGCAACTGGATTGTAGAAATGATTGTTCTTGCATTTTTTTTTCCCTACAAAGTATATTTTGAAGACACTGTATTTCTGTCAATAAACAGCCTTTTGTGTAGAACAGGACTCGTTCTCTGGCTGGGACAAAGAGCAGACTACTTGTGATAAAGGGGCATTGCCACAAATTCAGTGTAAATCATGAGTAAATCTCCAACATTTAATTGCTTTGAATTAAACATCCTGGTCACTGGGCTCACTCACCGCAAGCAGCACCTCCTGCTGGTCATCCGGGGAATTAACTGCACCAGGCGAGAGCTCTTCTAGCAGTGACTCAACCCTGCCCCGCCTCACTCTACAGCCCCTATTCCTTCCAGGCCAAGCCGAGGTCCAATTTTACTCTTTCCAGCCCCCGGCTGGTGTCCCCAGTGCCCTCGCTGCACCCCCATGTCTGCTAGGGGAACCCGAGACCTGCCCTCAGCTCTGACCCAGGGACCCTACATAACAAGCAGCCACAGTCCCATCCCCTTGCTGGTTTTTCCTTCTTAATCTGACATCTTTGAGGTTTGCCAGCATTCAGCTCTCTCTACTTGGGTGTCACTGCGTCCCTCATCCCTGCAGCCTTTCCCAGCAACTCCTCCTCTGCAGCCGGCTACCTGGCCGTGCATAGGCCTTGCCTGTTCCTTTACAAGTGAACCTGGTCCTGAACTAGGGCTTTCCTCTGTCTTTAATCTACTAGGTCAATTGGCTCATCTGGTCTCCATTAACCCCTTCTAACACTGTGTATGTGGGGGGGATACCCCAAAACAATCCCTGACAGCATCAGAAACCCAGAAACACGAGTACTACAGCACCAGGCTAGCATCTGAAAGGGAAACTTAGTGATGGGGGTTACAGAAAACTACCTGTTTATGACTGTGCCGAACAAAAGTAAAGGTGGGATTTGTTTTTACAAATACAGGCTTCAGCCAGGAGAGCAATTTTACAAATCATGGTGGTATCAGTTTAATTCCATTGGCCTAACAAGGATTGTCCAGTTGTCCATAATGGAGGGTCTATATTACTCTCTATTTAAACTGTCAATGCCTTTAGGACGTGACACCTCAGGGTTTGCACCACAAAGGCTTCTTGCCTCATTCTCAAGCTAGCATGAGTCTGTTTGAAACAACCCATTTTCTTTATTAAAAAGGCATCCTCCATCCTGTACAGTTACAGCCTGTAGAAGCCAGCTGCGATCCTGTGGAGTAAACCCACCCTCACCAAAAAACGCCCAAGAAGTCTGGGGCTGCCGCTCGTTGGCCATGCTAGTAAATTGATAGGAAATCTTTAAATGGTGAATGCAGGAATCAAACAATCCAATGGCAGAGCTGCCCAACAAGAAAACTGATGTGTATTCTCTAACCCTCTCCTTTGTGAAGTGCTGCACATTCATTCTTCAAGGGGCTCCCGGACAAATGGCGGTGTAAATACTGACAGTCACATACCAGGCAGCCCCCTACTCTTGGCAGTTGATTCGCTACAGGGGTACGTCCAGACAGGTGAGTGGGTGTCTCAGTAGCCCACGGCTTGCTCTGTTATGACTACCTCAGGAAGACTGGATCTGGAAGCAATGCTCCTTTAGAGAAATTGCAACTCCTTACAAAGCCGCCTACACAATGTTGCCTGCATTAGAGATGGGTGCAGCCCCTTACACTCCATGTGGGAAAAAAAAGCGTTGGCTCAAAGTGATCAGAAAACTATTTTCAAGGTATGTGACATCCTTTCTCAGACTAGTCAAACTAAGCGCTTGCATCCATGCCTTCCAATGCAGTTTATGCCCAGGCATTATTTACAGGGTAAGATACCTGGAAATCTAGACTCCCGCAGTCAGATGCTCAGGTGGTGAAAAGCTGTTGTAGCAGCCATGACTATGTGCACCAGCTATCTCCTGATTTCTAGTCCCAGCTCCCGACTGAGGCTCTATGGCCTTGAGCAAATTAATTCATCTTTGCTGCTTTCATTTCCTCTCCCACAGATAACACCTCCCTCACTCACAATGAATGCTGTAAGGCTGTATGTTTGACGATCTCGAAGCATTTTACAAAGGCAAAAAAGCACGCTACTGTCGCAGCGAAGCGTGTGTGCTTTCACAGTGCAAATGCTACAGTCAGTGTCGGCCTCACCTTCCAGTATAGCCATTTGCTGCATAGTTCAAGGACAGGAAGGCAGGCTGTTTTGGGTTATAGAAAGACCCTCAGCTGACAGATCTGCCAAGTGAGATTACTTTTAAAAGTGACCAAAATAAAACTTTTGTCTACATATTTATTAAAACCCAAAATAAATCCAGTATGCAGGGCCTGATCAAGGCTGGGCAGGGGTGGGTCGGGGGGACATGCCCAGGGCTGCAAACCTTTGTGGGGCCCAACATTGCTGCCCCTCCCAGGCCCCAGCACTGTGGAGGGGCACAGGGGGATCAGTGGGGTCTGTGGGCTGGTGATGCTGGGCGTGCCGTGGGGGACGGGAAGGGGGGCCATGCTGCTGGAGGTTGGGGCAGCCCACAGGCTACAAACTATGGCACTCCTGTCCTGCTCCTAGGCAACCAGGGCCAGATTTTTGGGGCACTGCAGGGCCCCGCTTTAGGCCAGTCCAGGGGCTGCAGCCCCTAAAGCCCCTGCGTTAATCAGGCCTTGGCAGTGTGATCTAGTGGGTAGAGCACTGAGCTGGTCGTCATGAGATCCAAGTCCTACTGGGTGACCTTGATCTAGTCACTTTCGCTCCTGCCTCAGTTTCCCATCTGTAAAATAGACAATGGTTCCAATCTCTGAGTTGAGGTCAACTGATGAAAAGGTCTATACAGGAGCATGGCAGTATTTATGACAGCACACGTATTCAGGTACAGTCAATGGGAACTAAGTTAGGTCCATAGGTTTAGAAACCCAGCAGTTATTCTTTGGTGACCCCAATGCTATCAATATTTTCTTCCTTCACTCCAGAAAGTTTCCCTTAATTTCTCCTCTCTAATCAAGGCATTCAGCAGTGAACTTCACCTGAACCAAAGTCAATTTGGGTTCATCCTGCTAATTGCTACTCCTCATGAAATGGCACAGCAGGTGTTAGAAATCCCTGGGGACTCTGGACAAAAACAGAATAAATGGACACAAATCAGATATCAAGAGAGGCCACATCCAAAAACCAATGGGGGATACTTCAACTTCCCTGCACATTCTGAAAGACACGACACTGAACAGAAACACTTCAAATGTAGACTCCAAGGGGAAACTGCAGCATTAGAATTCCTAGGCAAATGTGAAACCATCTCATCAGGTCTGAATCGAGATCGAGGCTGGTTCTCTCATGGCAAAAGATGATTTCCCTTCTTTTAATCTTCTCATATTCTTACCCGTCGTTCCACACTCTTCAAATCAAAACAACTTGCTGAAAAAATCTGAACTTGCCTTGTGACTTACTCTGCTGTGCATTTATATATCCCTTTCCATACTGGTTTCAATTTCATGCATTTGACGAAGTGGGATTTTACCCATGAAAGCTGATGTGATAATTAAATTTGTTGATCTTTTAAAAGGGCCGGAGGACTCATTTGTTTTTGACAAGAAGCTTCTCTTTTCTCATTAAAACCTACTGCAGGGTAAAATAGGTGACAGGGATAGGCATCCTATCACACAAGTTCTGCACTGCTAACTGCACTCCTGGCTGCAGTTACTCCTCTTTCATGTATGGAACAGACAAAAGTCAGGTCCATCATATGATCAACAATTTGAGGTAAGATCGAAGTTTAAGGAAGTGTCCAAACTAGTATAGTCAATCCAGCATCGGGTAGGGTGAAAGGAGTAGACGCGGGTACATTTCACTGTTTGCATAATACCCTACTGACGCATCTTCCATTTCACTTACCTGCTACGTTGACTGAATGTTTCTTCCACATCATAGAATTGTAGAACTGGAAGGAATCATGAGAGATCGAGTCCAGTCCCCTGCATGTATCACAGATTGAAATTCCCTCCTAAAAAATCCGACACGTGCTTGTGTAACCTACTCTTAACAACTGATGGTGGAGATTCCACAACCTGCCTAGGCAACTTATTCCAATGGTTAATCACCCTGACAGGAATTTTTTGTTAATGTCCAACCTAAACCTCTCTTGCCATAATTTAAGCCCATTGCTTCTTGTCCAATCATCAGCAGTTAAGGAGAATAATTATTCTCCTTCCTCCTCCTAATAACCTTTTAGGTACTTGAAAAAGTATGTCCCCTCTCATCCCTAATCTACACTCACTTCATGTTTTGGCAGCAGTTAATGGGACATACACACGGTGATGGAAGGTCAGGTTAGGGACTACTTAAAGAAGCTGGATGTGCACAAGTCCATGGGGCCGGACGAACCGCATCCAAGGGTGCTAAGGGAATTGGCCGATGAGATAGCAGCACCCCTGGCTGTTATCTTTCAAAACTCATGGAGAATGGGGGAGGTGCCAGAGGATTGGAAAAAAAAGCAAATGTAGTGCCTATTTTCAAGAAAGGGAAAAAGAAGGATCCGGGGAATTATAGACCAGTCAGCCTCACCTCAATCCCTGGCAAAATTATGGAGCAGATTCTTAAAGAATCCATCCTCACACACTTAGAGGAAAATAAAGTGATCAGGAACAGTCAGCATGGATTTACCAAGGGTAAATCATGCCTGACCAATCTCATTTCCTTCTATGATCAAATGACTGGTTTTCTGGATGCAGGAAGAACCGTTGAGGTGATATACCTTGATTTTAGCAAGGCTTTTGATAGTTTCCCACAGCATTCTCACTGGCAAATTAAGGAAGAATGGGTTGGATAGGTGGACAGAGAACTGGCTAGATCAATGGTTTCAGCGTGTAGGAATCAATGGTTCCATGTCTAGCTGGCAACCAGTCACGAGTGGTGTGCCCCAGGGGTTGGTCCTGGGGCTGGTTCTGTTCAACATTTTCATCAATGATCTCGGTGATGGAATAGACTGCACTCTCAGTAAGTTTGTGGATGACACCAAGCTGGGGGGAACAGTAGACATGCTGGAGGGCAAGGACAGGATTCAGGGAGACCTAGATAAATTGGAACAGTGGGCCAATAGAAACCTTATGAGGGTCAATAAGGACAAGTGTATAATCCTGAATTTGTGACAGAAAAACCACATGCACTGCTACAGGCTGGGAAACATTCTGCTAAGTAGCAGCAGTGTAGAAAAGGACCTGGGGGTCATGGTGGATGGGAAGCTGGATATGAGTCAGCAGTGTGCTCTTGCTGCCAAAAAGGCCAATGGCATACTGGGCTGCATCAAAAGAAGTATTACCAGCAGATCAAGGGATGTGATCATTCCCCTCTATTCTGCACTGGTGAGGCCACATCTAGAATACTGTGTTCAGTTTTGGGCTCCCCACTACAAAAAGGACAGGGACATGTTAGAGAGAGTTCAGAGGAGGGCAACCAAAATGATTAAAGGGCTGGAGCACAAGCCCTATGAAGAAAGACTGAAAGCATTAGGCCTATTTAATCTGCAGAAGAGAAGATTGAGGGGGGATTTGATAGCAACCTTCAACTACTTGAAGGGATGCTCTAAGGAAGATGGAGCTCGACTGTTCTCGGTAATAACAGAGGACAGAACGAGGAGCAATGGTCTCAAGTTGCAGTTAGGGAGGTCGAGGCTGGATATTAGAAAATCTTTTTTACTAGACGAGTGGTGAAACGTTGGAATGAGCTGCCAAGGGAGGTGGTGGAGTCTCCATCTTTGGAGGTGTTTAAGGCCCGGCTGGACAAAACCATGACTGGGATGGTTTAGTGGGAGTGGTCCTGCCTCTGGCAGGGGGTTGGACTAGATGACCTATGAGGTCCCTTCCAACTCTATGACGGTACATAAAATACCTTGTGTATCTCCCATCACCTTACTAACTCTCACTCAGCTCCCTGTACATCCTGC
Organism: Podocnemis expansa; assembly: GCA_007922195.1. Taxonomy (NCBI): domain Eukaryota; kingdom Metazoa; phylum Chordata; order Testudines; family Podocnemididae; genus Podocnemis; species Podocnemis expansa. Next base: position 1,214,326 of record ML682033.1, read on the forward strand.
ACTAAGGTGACCGGAAATACTATCCAGTCGACTTAGCACTACTCCAGTTACGGGGCCAGAGTTAGTGTCAAGCTATAGAATCGATTGAGTTCATCTTGACAGATCACTCAATTGAAACTGGAAGAGTGCACAGACAGTGGTGAATTTGCCACCGTCAATAGACGAAGCCTCAGTCTCCTCTTTTCCAGTCTAATGCAAGAGCTGTGATTGTTGACCACCAGATCTACGACACATGGAAACAACTAAATACTGATTGCAGTGTTCAAGGTGCCTTTTCAGGTTTCTTTGCGGCATACAGAAGAATGCTAGACAGACTGACCCCCACTTTTTTGGAGGAAACCTGTAATGCACATTTAATATGTACCAAGTCCCAATTGCCATATGCTCCTCCAAAAGGAGGACTTTCAGTTCTTAGGAGAAAGTGGTACTGGAATGAACACACAGCAGCCAAAATATCACATCTTGTTGGTATATATTTTTATTAAGAAAAAATGAACAAAATACATTCTTTCCATATGTACATTACATACAGCATAATTCTACATTTGTCATTGCTCAGCAGCTCACCCATTCATTTATTCACAGAGCACTGCCCACGTATCAGCCCAGGAACCAGAGCATTACTTATACCAAATGAACATTCCCAACTGGAGGGGAAAAAAAAAAAAAAAGACTCCGAATAGCTGAGGTGATGGAGCAGGGAAAAATGATACACGCAGACAATCTTGTCAGTACCTCTGAGTATTTGTATGAATGTGGTGTCTCCCCTAAGTGCTCCCTTGGCACTGTATGAGTATTCAGTACAGATCTCTACCAACTCATTAAAATGTTGCTGCAACTCCCAGGACTGGTCTCCACACGAGTCTCGTTGATGCAAAATGTTCTCCTGTAACTCAGTCCAGATTTCCTATGTCAGTTATTGAAGATAAGACAAATGATCAGGGACTTGTCACTTAAAGGGACTCAAATGTACACCAGCATATTTAGGACTGACCTAGAATGCTTCTAGGCACCCTCTTGGAGATCAGAACTAAATTCTTGTCTAGAAGTTCAGATCTCAAAGCACCATACAGGCAGCAGCCTTTGGCAGCTTGCTGAAGGTGGAGGATAAAGAATGGAATGGATGCCAAAAGTTCAGACCATCAACTAAGATTGGATTTACAAGCAGAAGCCCTACTTCACGTATGACTGGAAGAGTCAAATATATTCTGTATGTGCAAGGGTAACTCCTGTTAGCATTAATGATAACCATGCAGTGTAAAGAGTCAATCTGCCTCCCAGATTATGACGACTGCTAATCATCAATTCATCAGGTGTACAGATGCTAATGCTTCAGGATATCAGACCTGAGGATGATGGCCCTTTGGCCAAATGGTCAAAGAGGAGAAGGTTGCGGTAGGTATTTTTACAAATCTCTGCAGTCACTGTCCAAGGTCCTGTAAATAATTAGAGTCTCTCTATAGATGTAGGACTCTGGGCATCTCAGTCCCAGCAACGTGTGGAAGTTTTAATGGCACCCACTAAAAGTACCAGAGCTAAGTCCAGGCAGCCAGAGAACCTAGAGATACAAAGCTTGCTCCAGGTGTGTTAAGGTTTGAGATTAAACATTTACAAAGATGATTCCTTGATGCCAGATCACACCTCGAAGTTGGCATGTGTAAAATCCCTCTGACAACCCTATATGGAAGTTGCTGGAAAGCAGCCTTGGAATATCCCACAATCAATGCAGGGTCCAAGTTAGTACCCGAATACCCAGCCACCAGGCCATCAGTTTAAAGCCAGATTCTTCCAGTCATGCACAGAACTCCTACCAGCTTCCATGAACTCTTCAGGAATGAAAAGAGATTTTGAGAGAGAAGACAGAGAAGGACTTCACCTTGTAAACTCCTCCACACGTTTCACATGTGGCTGTGTAATGTGGATGCACATCAGAAATACGCAGATACGAATGTGTACAGTCTATCCATCCATGTTGGAGTTTTATACTGCCACCCATCAATCAGCACAGTCATCCAAGGGAGCTACGTTGCACATCAATTCACTCATGAAGGATAGACAACCCCCATCCCCAGGCAGGGAAAAGTTAAGGAATGCCTGTGGTTGTAGTGAGCTCCAACCTGCCACACCTGGGAGACTTGGGGGAGACAGGCTTTAAAAAGAAGCAATTCAGTGCAGTGGGGACAGCAACCAGAAGCCAGCAGATCCAGGCTCAGATCTCCCAGGTTTTGGGGCCCTGTGGCATTAACAGACCTGTGGCATGGTCTGCGGCCCCTCAGGCAGGCTAAATTGATTTTCTGGAATCCCCTCTGATTAAGCCCTGAAGTGTACTGATGCTCAGCAGTAAGAACAGACATTGCCTGAGGTGGGCAAGAGACTGCTTTCTTCTCCCTTGCACAGAGAAGGGGGTTGGGAATTTTTTTCCTTTAGCCTGGGCTGCTTTAAAAGCAGTGCACTCACTAAAGGTACAGCTGAAGGGCTCCCCACCAGACCTCAGATGCAAAGAACAAGGTTCACTTGACAAGGGAACGACAAGTGCTTGCTCTAACCCCCAGATGCGTGACCTCAAGATATTCACTTTCAATAGATGGGGATGGAAAGGAAGATATGGAGCTTTCAGTGCTCTGCTGCCTTTAAAAATATTCTGGTAGCTGAAAGAGACTCACCAAATATCACTGCAGAATGGAAAGAGTGAGTGTGTTAAAAAAACAACAACAAAAAAAAGCCAGCTTCTTGCTCAAGGCATCTACTCCCCATGCTTCACTATGGTTTACCTGGGGAGTCCGACCAAAGCGAGTGAATGAACTCCATTACCCACTGCAACAGAGTCACCTCTGCTGGGGGAAAGCAAGCTGGCTACTATCCTGTCTCATACAGCAGAATAGAGGTAGAAAGAACAGCTGGGGTGAGGTCCCAGTATCACTGCTGTTAGAAACCATTTTATTCACTTGAAAACTAAAAAAAGTTGATCACCGTTGAAGACTAACTTTCTAAAAATCACTTTTCTGTCCAAACACAACTGAACAGTGCCCTGAAGATTTTTTGCACTTCTAGACTAACAGATTTATCACATGAGCTGTCGTGGGAGAAAACCCCACTTCATCAGATGCTTTGAAGACAGGAGAATTATAGAATGGGAGGAAAATAAAGGCAGGGAAGTGTAAGTCATGGGATCAGGTCACATTGTAACAGCAAATCAAAGCAGTTGTAAAGATTCAGACACTGGGGAACAGTGGAGAGAAGATGAGGTCAAATCACCAGTTGTAATGAGAAAAAAAAGCCAAAGTCCTTATTTAGCCTTGAAGAGAAACAGTCGAATTTGCAAGTAAGCTGCAGAATTGGAATTCATTTTCAAATTTGACTGTCTCTCTTCAGGGCTAAATAAGGGCTTTGGATTTTTCTCTCATTACAAGTTGTGTTGACCTCATATATACTGTTTGAACCTTAACAGCTGCTTTGATTTGCTGTTACAATATGACCTGTTTCCATGACTTACACTTCCCTGCATTTAGTTCCTCCCATCTTCAAAGTGTCTGACCATGTGGGATTTTCCCCCATTAAACCTCATGCAAAACATCAATCTGTTAGTCTATTCTTTGTTGGTTTTGATAAAGATTTCAAGGATCTCCTAAGACCAGATACTTGTTATAAAGAGGCAACTTTAGAACCTTGCAGTGGTTCCGAGTTTGCAGGAAGCATACCTCAACTGGTTCAATACCTTGGCTTAGCTATGTATTGGGTAACTCATAAATGACTTTTTAAAATGACCCTTCAGAAACACCTGCCATTTAGTCTCCACACAGCTTGGAAGAACCTTGCTGTCTCAGTGGGAGTAAGCTTTTGGTAGAGGCCTCTTCCACTATTTTCACTTAAAAACAACTCACTTAAGTTGGACACAATATTTTATTTCAAATCAAACCTTTGAAAGGTCAGTTGTAAAGCAGTTTATCCTGATCTCTGTCCACTTGGTTAACGATTTATGATGCCACACTGATGTTGAATGCTGCTCACATTCAAGCTAGTGTCTGATGAAGTGGGATTTTCTCCCACAAAAGCTCTGTGATAAATTCATTTGTTGGTCTTTAAAAGTGCCACCAGACTCCTTGTTTGTTTTGCTGGACTAGATTAACGTGGTTGCCCCTTTGGAACTCAAAGACTTAAGTCCCTAATGAGTGAAATCCCAGTAGATTCTTTACAGGACTGTTTTCCCCTCACTTACATGCCAAAGCTCGAGTTGGAAGCTCTCCTTTTTTGACGAGCAGCTGATGGCACTGCCAATACCGAGAAGGAAGGAGCTCGCTGGGGTTCCAGGGGTTAATTTCAGAAACAGAACTAGGACCACAGGTAAAAAGAATTTGGTGTTCACCTGTATGTAGAAACTGGCCCAGATTAACAGTTTAGGACTTAAAAGTAAGATGAAGCTAAAAGCAAAGGTGGTTGCACCAGTACAAATGTTTGCACTAATGACAGCATATTGGAGAGGCGCTGGACTGATAGCCTTAGAAATTTAAGCCCTCTAGTTAACCTCAGGCACAATACAGGGAACAGAAATTTCACATCCCACAAACTATTCACTCTCAGGAGGGCAGCCCTGCCCTGGAAGCCTAGGGGTGTAACGCCACCAATACATGGGAAGCCCTGGCCTTGTACCCCATTCAGTCCTTTGTCCATCTGCTGAGAACACCACTACTGACAGTTTGAATGACCTGGAGCCATATGTATTGGGGTTACTTGAACCTGCAGTCAGGACTTCCTTAGATGGCACCATTATCATGCCATGCTGGATTTCAAGCAGTGACTGAGGGGTCTTCCCTGACGACAGCAAACTCGCCACCATCAGGTCGAACTTCCTAATTGACTGATCAGGTCTGTGAAGACCCACTCAGGAAATGGATCTCCAAACACAAACTCGGCAGCAGGGTTGGCACTGAGTCAAACAGAGGCCCCTCCCTTTGACTCAGCGCAGTGGATGTGCCAGGAGTAGGGAGGTCAGAAAGCAGATAACTTGTTTATCTCCATTCGACTGCCACTGAAAAAGGCAGACAGTATCGCCCTTCCTCTGGAGATATGAAAGGTTTTGCAGCCCCTTGGTCTGTATCACATTTACAGCTATGCCAAATTACCTTTTTGGATCATAACACAGGCTTCCCAAAAGCAAAAATTTTGCAGAAAAATCACAACAACTTGGGTTTTTAACACAACCTCCTTTCATACCAATGAAGTGATTAAATGCCCACTGTGCCCAAATGTTAAATATTAAAGACCTTCTCCCTGTTTCCATTATTCACATCAACATAATATAACATTCACACCTGTGACATAAGCTACATCACTGTTAAAACTATAGCCAATAACAGTAAATTACATATTTCCACTGAGCTTTCCTACTTCTCTTGGACCCAAGGCCTGTCTAGTACGTGACATGTGAAAAAATAGCTCCACCTACTGGTATTAAAGGGAATGTCACCTAGAGGACAATGCACCGAACCAGAACTCGGGCAACGTAGGTTGTATTCCCAGCTCCATCTCTGACTGGGCGTCGGGCAGTCGCTTCAGCTCTCCGTGCCTTCAGCTCCACCTCTGAAAGGCATTATGTCAGAGCAGTTATTGCTGCAGAGACTGATCTTTAATTAGACCATTCCTCAAACTGACTGAATTTAGGGTTTTCCCTTGCCTATAAAGCAGGCTGATCCCAATGATAAATACAGGTATATCCAAATTCTATTAACTGTTACCTTGCAGCAAGACAAGTGACTTGAGCACTTCAGAATCCAAATCTGAATCCCCACTGTGCTGCTGAGTACTCATTTCTGTAGTGGCCAAGCCTACAGCCCATATCCAAAACCCTCAACAACTACAGAACAGGGATCCAAAAATCTACACTGGAGCTTGGATATGCATGGTGTGGGTGCAGATAATTCTCCATTCTCAGCTATACTGTCAGCTGGTACCTCTGCAACCAATCATTTCACCATTTTTCAACCAGAAGAGTTGAATTAACTTATGACAATATTACACATGCCAAGAGACCACAGGTTCCATATTTTATTCTGCACAGAGAGAAAAAACACTAACAAAATGTGCTAAGTGGGATCTCTAGAGTAGTGTGACTCTTCTTCCAAAATACAAATAGTTTGCTTGGGGTGTTCTTGCATCACTGGTACAACAACAGAATCCTCATTATTTTCCCATTTTAACATCTGGAGTTACTCAACACTGTGTGTGAATTTTATGCATTTGGTGCTTTAATTATGTGAGGTAAAACTCTGGGAAAACTGCACTAACCTGTCACATCCCACCCTTTCCTAGTTCTCCTTTCTCTCGCCTCCCCGAAATCCCCTAAAAAGCAGGGCTGCAAGGCAAGCCAGGTGTGGTGTCATACTGAATTCCACTAAAGTGAACCCTCCTCTTGAATGGCTTCTCTACCTGCAGAAAATGACGACTAAACCCCTGCGTGGACACTACTTGGAAATAAAAATCACCTTATTCTATTACAATCAGTTCACTTCCAAAGCAGAGCAGTTTTCTGAAACAGCATGTCCATGTGGGAAGCTATTCTGCAACAGCTGGTCTGGTTCAATTTCTCACTGTAGACAAGCCCTAAGACTCCTTTCTGAGGATGACTAACATTTTAACCTCTCCATTTCAATGAAACCAAACAATGGCCCAACTAAAAGCACAGAGGTTAACGTGCTGGAGAAGTTGCCAAAAGAACACGGCAAGGAATGAACCCTTAAGACCAGTGTCAGTGAGTTTCACTTATTTTCCCAGTTTTGCAAACAGACATCACTCAGTACTCTTACAGATTAGCAACAAATGCTATCAGGAGAAGAAAGAAACCCTGTTGCATGAACATGTAAGTTCACTGATGTGGTGTAATGATTACCTGTCAAACCAAGAAAGCTTTTTAAAAAGGCAAGAAAGCTGGAAGTGAATGGACACCATAGGCAAAATTGATTCCTCAAGTGTCATCAACATTACATGAGCAAAACCAGTGTCTACAGCGGGCAACACCATTTACCAACCAACCAGTCGCCTGTCTGCAGGTGTTTTTAGTGTATATACAGACTCATTTACCAATGTGGCTAACTGGCACTTCTTAAGTTAAGGTAAATAATCAAGGAAATATCTTAAACGCTGATGAGCACAGCTTTATCCTAGTTACGTCATAAGCACACTGAAGTACCTTCTAAAATCATAGTCACATAAATAAATGAACCAACCATGTCCAGTGGCTTCAGAGCAAAGTAGTAGCCAACCATAAAGCAGCTGGCCAACTACAGAGTTGAAAAAATGCTTGCTCAGGAAGAATGACCAAGAGGAGTTTTCAAGGAGGGCACTTGACTGAGTTACCCATTGGCTTCAATATGGTATTTTCTCATATTCACTATCCCCATGCTAATACAGTCCACCGTCTCCATCCTTTGACTCTAAATCCAGCAGGTATTTTCATTAAGCTCCCACAATAGCAGCTAGATCCTTCCCCTGGTACACTGCCACTAACTATTATGAACACCAATGTCTTGGCACTCTTTTTTCTCAACTATCAAGCCAGTTTTCAGTCTAACAGCTTCCCCACCATAGTTACCCAAGATTCCTTAGCAACCTCTTGAAAGACTTTGCACCTGGCCTTCGAAAAGGCTGTATAAAATTATATCTTTGAGATTTCCTTTATCCATTTTTAAAAATTCCATGCTTCTCAAGGAGTAATCATCTTTCCTCATTTCAACTCCACCCACTGTGTCCTAATCTTCCTATGACATTCATGGCTGCATCTTGGCTTTGCTTCTCCCCAGTCAGGAATAAACATCATTTTAGGAAACTGAAGGGAGGAATTTGCTGTAGAGCAGTATCAGGAATTCCCATGGCCCAAACACCATAGAGTAGAAAACGCCCTCTATTCCAGAGTGTCCTTCATGGCAGCACACAGCACTTCCCCCAGCATTTTTAATTTGAAGAACACAGCCAGGTTTCTATTTCAAATTGCTTACTGAAGGGACACTCCGGAAATATTTTTAAATTCCTTACTTATGTTAGTAAAACTGAGAACAGTAAAGGAAGTTTAACTACCTATTTTACTCATTTCCATTTATGTTGGTTTAACTATGTGAAGAGGGAAAGTTATCTTGGAGAGTAAAATGGGACTTGGCCACTGAGTGTGTACTTTCACATATCAATTAACAGATTAAACTTTCTTGTTCTCCTGCATTAATGCATATGTTTGTTTCTCACATATTTCTAAGGAAGTGGGGAAACAACTAAAATCCTTTGTATTATAAATCCAACAAGTGTATTAATACTAGAATTTGTACATTTCTAATCACACAGCAGTTTTGTTTTATGAAGAAAAGTCTTGACTATGTCCCTTTAAATTACTGTAATCTCCTTGGGTTACAGAAGCAGTTTATTCCCTTACCCAAGTCACCTACTCTAAATTTCCTTCTCCAACACCTCCCCCCTCCTCTCTTTCAGAGATCACACTAACAGGCATAGCATTTCTCAACACAGCAAATTCTACTTACCCAGCCACTAATGGAAGGCTTGGGGGATCATCCACTGCAAACCTCTGCTACGTAATTTCATGATAATTTTGCATATAACATGAAAATGAGTTTAAATATAAAATCTTCAAATACTACAGTGCTATAGAATTATGATTCCCAAATTAAGGATTTAAGTATTAAATAATAAATCACCCATTTGGCCCAACTTTAGTATGGCTTTGAATGGATTATGCCTTTGATCACTAACTCTCTCTCTAAGCAGCAATAGTTAAATCAGTGGGAAGTTCTCCTGCTCATATGACACTGTCCACACACCCACACCCACCCACCAGTGTTTACCTTGCTCAGAGGAGGGGTTTATTCAGAACTAGTGCAACACAATTTACACAGACATAAGCTGAAGTGTGCACGTCACCTTTGTCTAGTCACTACTGAGTGCTGTTTATCCTGGTGCTCATTTTGTAATGCTCGATCTGTGTGGTACTCTAACCCAACTGACAGAAGGCTATGGCAATTTTTTTTTTTTTTTATAACCCCGATCTCATGGGAGAAAATTACTGAAGGAAAAAATGTTGTAGAGTCAGAAATGCACCTTACTACATTAGCTATGGGTTTTACTCCTAACCAATGTTGATTTTTATTCTTAAGACAGGTGAAAGAAGAAAACTCAATATATCACGCCTGTTTACTAATGCTAATGGTTTTATAAAGTACATTTCAACACACAGGACTGGTTTTTTTTTTCATCTTCTGTGACGAAAAAAGGAAAAGTGATGAACGTAAGAGATGCCACAGTATCTCCACCCAGGGAATAGCTTCTTCGCTGCAATTCATTCTCAGGAACAGAACTGCATAAACTTAAAGATGAATTACACTCTGCTCCCAATTTTCGTATTACTGATGTCCTTAGCAAAGAAGATAGGTTTCCTCAAGCAACTCCATGTTCAGAGAAAAGAATGCCAGAATTGGATGTAACCACCAGATCATAATCAAAATTATTCTCAGACAAAGGAAGTCCAGAGACTTCTTCCAAAGTACATTGCAAGGATGATCTACCTAAACTCTGAGCCAGGAGCATCATTGCTCCGGGAAAAGACCTGGGGCTCATGCCTAGGGGCTGCAGGCTCCTGCCACTCATAGGCTGGCCCCCCCGATCCCAGGCTGGAGACTGGTAGGGCAGGGGCTGACATGGGCAGCCTGGCCCAGCAAGTGCCACCATGGGCAGGCTTGGCCCCAGAAACCTGGGCAGGGGCACGCCAGCCATTCGGGGCATTGTCGGTGGGACTTGGGTCATGTGCCCCCTGTGCCAGGAGCCAGTGATGCCCCTGGTCTGATCTCCAGGGTGTGTTTGCAAAACCTCTGCAACTGTGCCTGCACACTTTGATTTTTCAAAATAAATACTTTATGTTTTTGCAAACAATTGCATATACAGTACCTGTGGCCTTACTCATAAGTTAACCTGCAATCTACTCACACATAAAATCATACATAACATAATAGGTCAGTATTTTATTTAAATTTCTACTGTTCTCATATAAACTCCTAAGTATGTGGGGGTGCTGTATGTGGGAGGAAAGGGCAGAACAATGACATCCCTCACTATGACCAGCAAGAAGAAAGGTATTTGGGTTATGATCAACCACCCATAAAAGCTGTCACCGCAAAGTCAGTGTGGATAAGACATGTAGCCAGTTTAAATAATGACTACCCTGGAGAGAAGTGTGGACAACATTCAAGTGTCACTATTATCAAAAGGCTGCCACTGAGATCTCACAAAAGTAAGAATCAAATGAAAGATTGGTCAATTCGATTTCTTAAAGTTTAAGCAGAAGAGCTTCCTCTTGACCCTTGCATTTATATGCCCCACATGAAAAGTTAAGACATTTTATAATGATGTTTTGAAAGAAACCAAAGATCCAGGTTGACATAGAACACAATCTACATGGACATCTATGGGTTTGTGCCTTCTGACCCACTGGCAAGGGTGGTGATACAAACATTGTTTCCATTTCCGCAAGTTCACGACACACTCAACACCATATTCAGTTTTACTAATTATCAATAGCCAAAGGCATTGTGTTTGAAGGAGATTTAGATACTGCTTCATGGGAATACTAACTTTGGAGAATCCAGAAAACAACCTTTGTGTTAAAAGAACAAAACAAAAAAAAAATCCCATTACCTACTGAACAACATCTCAATGATAAACATCTTGAAGACTAATAATATTAAAGACATTGGCTCAGTTTGTCTCAAAGTCTTTACTAGTTAAAATGTACTATGAATAGCAGAAATTTAAATAATTGGTTCTGATCCTTTAAATTGTTGGCACAAAGCTCTTCCTTATCCATCATTACAAATAAATCAGCTATATGTTAAAACAGTCTTGGTTTTACACACTTTGGTTGGCAAAAAGTGTTCATTTATTTTAAAAACAATGCCCATCTTACAATTCTTTGTAATTAAGTGGCCTACAGTTGCAATGTGGATCATCTGTGGCAGTAAATTTACAATTTAGAGGTCAAGTAAGCATACCACATACTACATATTCTTTCATGTCCTCCTTACCAGGAAGCAGGCTCTTCATTAGACTGTTGAAAGGCACCACACAATCAGCAGGATCAAGAATTAAGATGTTGCCAAGTAAAGCAATTTTCCACTTCTGCTGTTATCCAGTGAGTGAATGATACAAAAGAATGTTGTCTAAAATGACCTTTCCAAACAAAGATGGTTGCTTCTGTTCAGACTTTTGTGTTTTCATACTCTTGCGCTATTATAGGATTTCTATACCTTCTCAGGTGCTTTAGCAGCAAGGTGGGCTTTTTTACGTTATCTATTTTTTATCAGCTATGTAGGAGATGCAGCATATACCATGGCAAAGCACCAATCACTGAATTATAATTTCTAACTTTAAGAAGGGCATGACAGTGGTAGACACCTTTTAGAAAATGCACAGAGAATTCTCATTTTGGATAAACCTAGCTAGCCATAGGGTAACTCTATTGCTCCACAGACACACAGCTGCTAACACATTTGCTGTGTTTGGTTGAATATCTTAAAAAAGGACAGGAGTCATGGAAATGGCAACTAGTTAATCATGAGCTGAAGCAAAAAAGACACACTTGCACTGGGGGGGAGACAGAAGAGTCTGTAAACCTTTTCTTCGTACCCAGCAAAGGTGTGTCAATATCGGATATCCCTCGAGTACCTTCATTAGCTTGGGAAAGAGATAGGATTATGCATCTGGGTGGAGGAAGCACTGAAGTGCAAACTCAACTTTCCTCACCTCGCAGACATCCACAACCTCCTTAGCAGGCCCAAGCATACAGCAGGCTTAAGCTATCACTGAACATTTGCCCTTATGTTGATACAGGAAGTTTTTCAGCTGCTCTATTCTGTGTCAGGAATATGGTATTAAAAGCATCTGCCCTGCCACCATTAGCTGAAGCAAAGAGAAGATCCAAGTTAAACTTACTTAAGTTAACAAGAATTGGAGCTGTGACAGCGAATCCTAATGTTAAGATGTGTATGCCTGTTTATTAGCAATAATGGATTAATTAATAAAGACCATTTTAAGTGACTATGCCAATGATTACAAGACAACAGTTGCAAGCAATCACAGCTGGAGACACTTAAAAGGGTGGTCATGGAATAATTTTGCCAACAGAAAACAGGCAGGCTGAGGTGAGATGAGGTGTCTCTAAACCTAAAGGAGGTCAGAAAAGTTATAAGTTTTCAATTAGGTCAGCTCTGATTGACAGACTTGGCAGCTGTGACAGGTTCACAAGAATGGACCAATCAGAGCGGACAAGTATGCTAGTGACAAGGATTGAGCGAGTGACCAATCATAGCAGGCCAAAACCTGTATACAAGGCAGAGAATGGACAGACTTTTGTGTGTGTCAGAAGCAACTGAAAAAGTAAGAAAGAGCAGTGATGTGAATGGAAAGACTGTCAGAAGACAAAAGAGACTGAGAACTGAAGAAGAGAGCTAAGTCACTGAAGAGGGCAGAAGAGGGCTCGATTGTTGCAGTGGATTAAGCAATAAACACGAGCAGGAAAGCTGCAGCCACAGCAGAACAACAATAGTGTAGCAACAAGAAGTTAAGGACCATCTGAAAGATTAGAGGGAACAGAAGGCTGTAGGAAAGTAAGCATGATGGCCATCTTATAAGGACAGAATAGACATGTGAATGTGTATTTCAAATAATAAAGCTCGATGTCTGAGCATGAATATTTGTCACTATGTATAGGAATTTTAACAGGTAATAAATTGTTTTCAGTGTTCTACACGACTGACCACCACATGGAGAATGTAATCACTTCAACCATTTCCAGTACTATAATGTGTCTATTTGTGCTATGGCGATTTGCCTTTATGTTTCTTGAAATGATTTTAGTACATTCAAAAAATATTCCCACCCCTCAAAGACCACCACCTGAGGGTCAATCTTTCAAATGAAATGCTGCATCTGTGTCCTCCCAATGGTAAACAGAGTTAGTCTGTTATGGGTTGTTTCCTGAAGGGCTTAGGAATACCTCTGGCAACTTCTCTTAGGGAGGACCATCCCCTTTCATCTACCAAAGCAGACAACTGAGTCACTGAAATAGGCAAGCCACTGTGGGGGTGTCTTGAGTCTGGTTTTGGGAAGTATACATATTAAATACACATGTTGTCACTTAATCATAGCTTGTGTTGCAATGAGGTTTCCACCACTAAAAGCATTTGGTATTTTTTATTATATCTTTCACTAAATCTACTCTTAGCTGCTATGTAATATAATTATTTTACTTTAGTTCAACTGTATTTAAATAAAAAATTAAAAGAAACAAAAAGCACCAGTTAAAGAGATGGAAATCAGAAGAGCAAACGCCTGTCTAAACTGCTGAGAAAGATGTTGCAGAAAAGAAAAACAAGGACCACTTGGCTGAAGTTGTGAGCATGTTTGTCTTGTGAACAGACTGCATAATCAGCCTTCCATGATAAAGTGTACACAACATTTTAAGTCTCAGTACTAAAGAACTGCAAAATTGAATTTAGTTACAGAACTGCATTGCCTTGGCACAGTACTAACGGAAGCAAAAAGATGAACCTAGCTGTAATTTTTTTTCTAGATTAGCAACATTGAGGTTCTAATCCATGTGGTTTAGAATGGCTTTACCTAGCAAAGACCAGTGGATTACAACAGAGTAAAAACTGTGGCATGGCACTTTTTCATGTCACCAGAGAGATGTGGTGGTGTTTGTTGCTGCTTTCTTTTCCCCCCTCACACTCCTCCTTTGAAATCTTTAACCAGATTGTGTTTACTAACAGAATAAATTTGAAAAGATCAAAGCTGTAGTTTTCAAGAAAAGATATCCAGTCTAATCCATTTTTAAAGCAAATCCAGCTTCTACTGTTAACTTCTGCCATTTAAGCACTTAGTAATCTAATATTATAAATTTTCTCTTCATGATTTCCAAAGTACCAAATCTGTGGAAGTAAAACAAAAGTGTGAGAGAGGAGACTAACTGAATGAAAGCACCTGGGTACTAGAACTATTGAAAAAACCCACTCAGTCATTTCTTTCAATTTAGAGTCCAATCCATCACCCCCACAATACAACACTCCCAGTATGTTCAATGGAAATTACTTAGCTACAGGAAACCCAGGAATCCTGCCCTACAGGCTGCTGACCCTCTAGACATGAATCTATGGCCTTTAAATAATTTATCAACCAGTTTGAACTGCAGGCTTTCCGGTTCTGAATGTAAGTATATGCTAACGCTGACTGCATGTGTCCTTCATTACACTTTACAGCAAAAGTACAGCTCCAAATCTTTAGGCCTACATACAAAGAACGTCTTTTGCAAGGGAAAAAATAAAGTTCACTTTCTGTACATACGCTTTCAGCTAATTTTAATAGAATTCTTCTGTGCACAAAGGCCTCCCCCCTCATTTAAAGGATGGATCTAAGATGCACTTAAAAGAAATGAATGAGCTGACCACATAGGACAAAGACAAAAAAACAAGCTGTTTAGAACAAACCCCATTAAACTACACATTCACACACAAATATATGCACAGAGCCAACGTGTACATCAACCCAGCCGTGCTGCTTTGGAAAACTCTGCACCCAGAGTGAAGTGCTGTAGAGGTGCAGCATGTGCACGGGGGATGTGGAAGACTCAATTCTGTAGAACTCTACAGGGATTTGCAAAGTTCATCAAGAAAGTAGCACAGGAGAGGCACAGACAAAATATCGTCCCTGAAGAAGTGCTTGTCCCAGCACCTCCTGTACTGTTTTCAAAGGTTTCTCTGAGGTACAAAGCTTGACTGTCAGCTTTAAATAGAAGGCTTCACAGAGAGAAGCCAGGCATTTACAGTAGCACCAACTAAATAATTATGTCCACACTCTATAGCAAATCCAGTTACACGCTAGTGTTACTCAGGTGCTCAGACTGGAAGAGGGTGGCAAATTTGAGACCATCTTCCTTCACGCAGCACATTACAATTACAAGACTGAAGTCAATAGAGACACACATTACCTTAATGCACACCAGAGTCCTACTGCCAAGTTACACAACTGCTGTGAATAAAGCCAGTAGGGCAAAGCAAATGTCATGACTAGTTACAATAAGCAAAGGGCATTAAAAAAAAAAAAAAACCAACATAAAACCATCTTCAGTTTCAAAGAGTCTGAAAAAAATCTCAGTATTTCCCTTAAAAGCAAAATGGATGACTGCATGATTGATTTTTTTTTTTTTTACATTCGCTAACTCAAGTCAAAATCAGAAAAAAAATATAATATGTCAGTTACATTTTATTAGCTTAATCCAAGAGGGGAGAAAGCCTCAGGTATTCATTATACAGGTATAAAGCCCCCTTCAAAGACTCAGGGGTTACTGTGTTTACTGCACACAGCAGTCAATCAATGCAGTAAAAAAACAAATACTGAAAATGGATGCTTTTTTTTCCCTCTTCAACATGTCCAGTGATTTTTCTGTCACAGTGTGATGAGGTCTACCAGGTTGCCTTTAGGAGGAGTCATATTGTCAGGAAAGAAATTTACTAATGTATCAAAGAGCTGAGTTCTTTGTGCATAGGTGTGGTCAACATCTGAAAATCCTGGGAGAAGGAAAAAGATAAGAAAAATAAGTCGTATTTTAAAACAAAGTAATTTAAGCAGCAAAATATGCCAAGTATGTACATTTTAATGGAATGAGGAATCCCTAATTCTATCCTCAGCCCCCTTCCTGAAATACACATTACTGCACTGGTTGTGTCTTTCCCAATCTTGTTTCACACCTCAGGGTTTACTCAGTCCTAGTTATTCACTGTTGTCCATCTAATCGCTATACATTCTCTAAACTGCCCTAGGGTTGGTCTGCCCTAAACTCAAGCCAACATAAAGCCAAGGACAATGTACTGAGACTTCTGTCTATTTCACACCACTGCTACCCCAAAGGGGTCATTTCTCAATCAATTCTTCTTACTACATGAATTCAAACTGACTGAAAAAAGGGATTTATTTTAAAGATACATGACACACAAAGAAAGGTCAGACACATCGCACAATTATAATATAAATATTAAACTTAACAGGACTAAAAAGAAATATGCCATTCTGTTTTACCTTAATCATTTAATGCAAAATATACTCCCTGCTATCTAATTGAGAAATAAAACCAGACACTTAAGGTTATAATTTTCTTTTTAAAGCTGAAATACTTTATATGAACAGGATGAAATCAAATGGGGAAATGATCCACTAAATTATAGTTTACAGTATTCAGTTTCTTTAGCACCCTACAAAACGTCTTCTATGGGAAATGCACCTCCGGCTCAAATACGGAGAGAATGTTACAATAGTTATTTCCCAGGAGCCACTGTAATAGAAGCTAACTTGCCTAGTTATGTTAGAACATCAAACCCAGAAACAACTTCTGGCATCAAATGGTTTTTAGTTAAAATTCGTTTTAGGAAAATGTATCTGTTGATCATGTTTCATCAACACGAACAGCACTCCCCACCCCCATCCATTAGGGCAAACTGTGCAATCTTCTTTTTCCTACCATATTAATGCTGGAGGTTGCAAACCTGCCAATTTGGTTAATATCAACACTCAGTGATTATGTTGCATGAGACCAGGAACTGCTTGGCAGCACAGAGTTAGAAAAATGAAAGGCAAATAATGTCTCCAACCTTCTCATAGGTCACTTTGAATTTCTCACAGTTATTTGAATGGTAAAGTATCTTGTTACTGAATGCTAAGGGAAAATAACTATGTTTTTGGAGTTTCTGTAACTTTACGCCATGATTTTTATTCTTGATGCTGATCAAAGAAATAAAGTTTTGCAAAGAACAAACAACTAAATTTCTCTAGGGACTGCACAAAGTTATCACAGCAAACAGAGTTCTGTAACCATGTTGCTGGATTCCAAAATGACACAGGCGCAGGTTATGTTCTTTGACTGAGGCTTCGCTTATCTGGGTAATGGTGCAGCATACAGTGTAATGAGCACTGGAAAATGATTCAATGAGATCTGAATTTGAGACCACTGTTGACTGTTGTTTCAAAAATGGACTTGTACTGAACAGAAAACAGTCCTTCTCAAGTACTAAAAGTACTTGAGGGAGACAAGGTGAGTGAAGTGATATTTCATTGATCTCTTATTATCTGAAGAAAGGCCCTCTGTAAGCTTGAAAGCTTCTCTTTCATCAACAGAAGCTTGTACAATGGTTGGTTACTCACCAGTAACCTTCTTTCTTCGAGATGCGCTGCTCGGATCCATTCAGTAATAGGTGTCTCCGTGCCGGAGCGCCAGACTGGTCAGAAAGACTTTTGTCCTAGCCTGTCAGGAAAGGGTAGGTGGCCACTGCCCCACGCGCCACCCAGTGGCTATATATATGGCCGCCTCCCAACCCCTCCCCAGTTCCTAGGAGTCGCCAACTCCAGATGCGGGGATGAAGGGGAGGGACCTGAATGGATCTGAGCAGCCCATCTCAAAGAAGGACGGTTACTGGTGAGTAACCTAACTGTTCTTCTTCGAGCGCTGCTCGGATGCATTCAGTAATCGGTGACTACTAGCTATGCTGATGGATGGTGGGTGGAGTTGGCTCTATCGCCTTCAGCACAGCGAAAACACCCCAGATGGGAAGAAGCCCAATGAACAAGGCTCTAACAGGAGTCAAGGGACCAACTAGGGCTCTTGGCCTGGCAATGGAGAACCAACAACTGGGGGCCCAACCCAAAGCAGGAGGTAGGTCCAATTCAGCTGAGGTAAAGTGTGTGTGGGCTGGATGGACTCAGGTCACCTTAACCAGAGCTGAAACAACGCAACACGACTACATGGAGAAGATGCATTTGGTTGCTCTACCTGTAGGGTATAGTTCAAGGTATGAGGGCTAGAGGATTAATGTCTGGCCATAGAACGCTTCAGCGTGAACTCATGAGAGAGAGCACTGGAAGCCATAGGGTTACGGGACTGGCCATGACAGCTGCAGCGTACGCAGATGATAATACAAGGGATGAAAATTATCCCTCCAACTGGCCGCATCAAGGCACGAAGGCACATGCCCAAAGGGTGTAAGAATTTAAAGTACCCAGCAAGCGCAAGGGAAAGGGCTACTGGAGTTCAGTCGAGAAGTGTCTAGGAAAAGATACTTTGCGCTGGTTGATGAGAAAGAAAAAGCCAGGGGTGGTGCGATGAGTGCCACATGGCATATAGGCCAAGATGTCCCTGGGCCAGGAGGATGCAACGCAAGCCTCCAGTCGTCTGCAGTGTAAGAACCCAGAAGTCTACCATTGGGAAGGAGCATTTCAGACCACTAGGCGCCTATAAGTCAGCATGGTGGCCTTAGGAAGTGCTGTTGACCTTGGTCTCTATAAATACCATGATAGTTACGATGACTCATGGAAAAGGACCCTACTCTTGACCCTTATGTTTCACCTCAGGATTCTGACACCAGGAAGACTGCCTGTAGAGCGAGGGGGGGGGGGGGGAATGAGGGCAATGGAAATGCAGTGCCACCGACTGGCCACTTACTTGTGACGACCAAAAGGCCTATAGGGTTAGAAGTACAGTGATTTAAAACCTTGTGTGCCCAGGGGCATCACCAGGAGAGACATCCGCCCCAACTATGCTGCACGTATCTGTGTGCCGGAGTTAAGGACTTGTTAAGAGAAGAACTACCCTTCTAGATGATATGGGTTACAGGAGGAGTGAATGGTCTCCTCCCAAGAACACCTGGGAAATATGATATTCCCAGAGTGTAAACCACAGCTCTGCAAAAGTACCTTGGATTTTAGAAAATCCAACAAGGGTGGCTTATCCCTATGCGATATTATCCAGGACAGAATCCCACCACGGGGAAAAACAATTTTTCCAAGTTTCCATGAAGATTGGAAATCGGGTTTTTTTTGGGTCCACTTGAGCTCCCTCAAGTGTGCGGAGGGAACACAACAGCCTGTAGCAGATGCCTACGGCGAGGGTATCATTTAGAAGCTACCCAATGATTTCCGGCCTCAGGTCCCGCAAAGGCAGACATAATACGTTCATCGGACGCCCAAGTAGTAGTGTTCCAGGCCGAAATATGGGTAATCATGGTACCAAGGTGACCCAGGGTGAGCCATTTATGTATACCCCGGTTGGGTGACAGCCATGTGCAGAACCCAGTGGTGCACATGAAGTTTGTCAATGAGCTAGATCCGCAGCTAGCTAGCGGTGAGTTTGGGAGGCCTAAGGTGAATTTCCTTCCACCACAATCCACATGGTTGGGGAAGAGGCCTCGTCTCTTCTCCCACAGGCCCTACTGGTCTCGTTGATTCAAAGTTGGACATATAGAAGCTGTTACTTCAGGGGGAGAGGAAGAGGGAGAGAGAGAGAGGGGTAAGGAGGCTATCACTTCACTTTCCTGGTAGAGTGGGTCCTAGATAGGGACTCCCAATCGGGGATGTCCTGGTTAGATATGAGGCCGTCCCAAAGAAGCTGTTGTTTACCATCGGTTGTTTTCCCCCTCCCCACAGGGGAGGGCGGGCAAGTAGCAGGGTAGGAATTGTGAGCAGCTCTGCCTCGGCCTCCCCTTGGGCATCGAACTGCATGTGGAAGAGTGTACCAAGTATCGTATTCCCACCTAAGGGGTGGGGTAGTGGGAGGGTTTCCATACCGTAGAGGTGGCTGAAGACCTACCGGGACCGACTTAACCGCACGTGCCGGCCAGTTTTGTTCGGGGGCCATCCTTCTCCATCCCTGGTGAGAAAGTAGATCTTACCTGATGTAGGGCAGGTGATGGGCAGGCAGGGGGTTCTATGCATCTGGATGGGCACGTGTTCGTGCATACCGGGAGCATTTGTAGTCGTGGCTAGAGCTACTACATGATGCGTCCTTCGGCTTTAACGAAGGCCGCCCTCAATGCTTACGAGAACAGAAGGAATCGTTGGTCGAGAAAGTACCTGAAAGGAGGGGGGCTTTCTTCTTCCGTTTCCTCCAACAACAGCCCCAAGGGTAGCAATGGCTGAGAATTGTTTGGGCAATGGGCCGCAGTTTGGGTGGGTCTTGATAGCTGAGAGGGGCTTTACTTACATGGGCTGTGCCTCTTATAAGATTGGCAAAGCAAGGACAAAGCCTGACTCACCCCTGTTTGTGATACTGAAGCAGGGTGGGTGGGGGGGGCGACAATCCTAGTAAGCTCCCCATTCTCTCACTAAGGGAAGGAAGAGGGGAGCCAGTCACCTTCTCTGATGGTGAACTGAAGCCATGTCCATGTCCCAGATGTTATGGGAATCATGGTGGGCGGTCAATTGGGATAGGCTCCCTTCCTTGCAGAGGAGAGAAGGGGGGAAAAAAGGCTCCAAGAAGCCCCCAAAATAGAACTGAGGGCGTGATGGGGAGGCGCTGAGTCCCTGTCCTGCACTCATCTGGGAGGAGAGTAGGAGGAGTGGTTTTCTGCCCCATATGGTTTATGTGGGGTAAGGACAGGGCCCTGATGGGAGGAGACTGAGGTATTTTACCTCTCCCCTAGGATCCCGTGCGATACCCACTACAGTTAGGGTTTCGGAGGGAACAAAGCATCACCGCGAAGGGCAGATCAAGCGCCACCTGCTACGCAGCGGAGGACACTCTGGCTTCCCTAAGCCAGGCCGCTCAGTGGATGGTTACAGCCGAGGCCATGGTGCAGGCTGCTCTATCTACCGTGTCCCGGTCTGAGAGGAGAACATCCTGGGAAATTATTCTTCCCTCCTCCAGGAATGCATCATACTCCTCTTTGGCCTCTGGTGGGAGCAAATGTCTAAATTTTGCAACCAATTCCCACACATTCAGCATGCATCTGCTGGTTAGGGCCTGATTATTTGTGACCCGTAGTTGGAAGTGCCAAGGAGGAATAGACCTTGCGTCCCAAGAGATCCAATTCCCTAGCTTCCCTCGAGGTAAGGTGGGGGGTCATTAGGGGGCTCACCCGGGCCTAGCACCATCTGTACCACGTCCCTAGGAGGGACTGGGTGGTCGGCGAGAGAGGGGAAGTCCGATTTGGGGACCCTATACTTAAGACTCACCGTGTCTGAGACCGGGGCAATAGAGCTCGGATTCTGCCATCAGGAGGATGTCAGGTCCCAAACACTTGGGTGGAGAGGGACTGTAAGCGGCTCTGCCGAGGAGAAGACCACCCCGAACAGGGTGTCTGAGGCGGGACTGGAGGACTGGACCTCCATCCCTAAGTGGGCTGTGGCGCAGCACAACAGATTGAAGTGTGCTGATAGGCTGCCTGCGTATGAGCCCGATGCTGGTGACAGAGTGGTATTGGGTGTCCGCCGTGGAGGGGCAGGGGTCTTGCTAGGGGACCATTCTTGAGAAAGGAAGCAGAAGGGTGACGGTTCCGAGGCATGGCGCCAGGGCTGCTTAGAGCCCTTTGATGGACCTCCCCCAGGGCTTGAGCAGGGGGAAGTACCTCCTGATTCTTGAGGCGGCACCGGCGACGGCAAGGTGATATGTTGCCACGGGGATGGCTCTATGGTACCGGGGCCCAACGGAGTAGAAGGTGGAAGGCTTTGGGGCGAGGGAGATCGGCATCGCCCGTGATGGACCCAGGCCTTGGATGTGAAGGCCGGTTTGCCCCTCCTAACCGGTGTCGAGGAGGGTGGTATGGGCAGCAGGAGGAGTGCCCAAGCAGCCTCCACTGCCTCTAGGGTCATCAGTATCAGGAGCGACTCCGAACGAGCCCGTGGTGAGCCCTTAACCAGGGAAACAGGGCTGTCCTGTTGAGACAGGCCATGCACCATTGGTACCGGGCTACGACGAGCCTGCGGTGCCGGAGGTGACTGTGGCTGGTGCCGGGGCAAGCCCGGCACCGACAGTACTGGGCTGTGCTGGGACTGCAGCGCTGGGGGTGACCTCGAGCGGTACCAAGGGTCTGAGGTGCTGCGTCGGTAGTGAGCTTGTTCTTCGATGGCCATCGACAGCACGGTGCCGGGCTGGCTCCAGTGCCGAGCCAGGTCTTGGCGCTGGGCGGGAACCCGAAGCCTCGGGTGAAGAGTGCCAAGCCTGTTCTGAGGCTAGGGCATGGGCGCCTTTGTTCCCTGTCCTTGATTGTCCAAGGTTTAAAGAAAAAAACAACAACAAGGAGTTGTGTGGCACTTGAAGACTAACAGATTTATTTTTTGCATGAGCTTTCGTGGGAGAAGATCCCACTTCCTCAGATGCTTCGAAGATGGGTGAACTTACAGAAAGGAATGAAACTAAATGCAAGGGGGTGTAAAACATAGGAGCAGGTCATAAAGTAACAGCAAATCAGAGCAGTTTACAGGCTCAAACCATGGGAAGCCTGAAGTCAAATTACCCTTTGTAATGGGAAAAGAACCCATAGTCTCGATTCAGTCCTGCTTTCACAGAATTTAGCTTGCATATTAATTCAAGTTCAGCTGTCTCTCTTTGAAGTCTTGATGTCCCAGGTACAGCTCTAATGACAGTCATTAACAAATCCATCATCGAGTGATTAGGAAGATGGAAGTGCTCAGCAACTGGTTTCTCTGTTCTTTGATTTCTGATATCAGCTCTGTGCTCATTCAGTCTCTTACGGAGCGATCGTTCTGTTTGTCCAATATATAAGGTATAGGGGCATTTCTTGCACATGATGGCATAGACCACATTAGCAGATGAACAGGTAAATGAGCCTTTGATGGAGTAGCAGGCTTGATTAGGACCTATGATGGTGTCTGTTGTGTAGATATGTGGGCAGACTTGGCAGCATGGTTTTTTGCAGGGGTGTGTGCCTGCTTCAATGTTCCTGTTGTTAGATCTGTAATTGCTGGTGAGTATCTGTTTAAGATTAGGGGGCTACCTGACAGACCACTCCTTGCTTATCTGAGGAAGTGGGATCTTCTCCCACGAAAGCTCATGCAAAAAATAAATCTGTTAGTCTTCAAGTGCCACACAACTCCTTGTTGTTTTTTCACTGGACTAGACTAACACGGCTATCCCTTTTAAAATTGACAAGGTTTAAAGGACATACAAAGGGAACAGGTGGAGACCAAGTGATCTTCGCCTAGGCACCAGAGGCACTTCCCGTGGGGATCATCCCGAGGGAAGGCCTTGCTGCACTCAGAACAGGGTTTAAATGCTGGTATGCTGATAGACGATCTCTGATGTTTCCAGCCCAAAAGTGGAGGATCCCTGTGGTAGAACTACGTCCATGAAAAGATGCTCCCAGTCGGGCGAAAAGCTCATAGAAAAATGGACAGGCTGCTTGTGTTCGCAGGGAGCGGATGTTCCAGATCAGATGTCTAAGGCAGAAGAAATGAAACTGGGGAGGGGCTGGGAGGCGGCCGTATATATAGTCACTGGGTGGCATGGAGGGTGGTGACCGCCTACCCTCTCCTGACAGGCTAGGACAAAAGTTTTTCTGACCAATCTGGCGCTCTGGCATGGACACACTTATTATTGAATGCATCCGAGCAGTGCTCGAAGAAGAATAGATGTTACCTCACCTGCTGTGTGTCTCCAATACCCTGGGACCAACACTGCTACACTACTACATAAAAGTACCATGCGCATTCAGACTGTAAGAGGTTCCATCAAGTTTGTGGCCTACCTGTGATTACCCCCAACAGCAGATGCAGAAAGTTTATCACAGCAATAAACCCGCCTGCATGCTACAGGCCGAGCATAAATTGTTTCTGACCCATTGTGATACTCACCCAGAGTGGTGAAATCTGAACCAGACTTGAACAGTGCAGAAGCAAGAAGCTGAAACTGTGGAAATAAACAAGAACCAACCAAATTACCCAGATGTCTACATGAAGCAAAAAAGGTGCATTAAAGGTGGCCCATGATGGATTTACCTAGCACAACATCCATTCAGTTACGTGGTCCAATGCTTGTCAAACAAAGGGCAGACAGTGTCTTTCAGGATTTTGCGACTGCATTTTTTTTAAAAACACACTAGAATAGAACAGGTTTTGCATGATTCATTGCCTCCTTTTCCCTTAGATTTTCAGTGAATTCAGCGTTTAAACCCCAGTGCGAGTGCTGTGAAAGGGAACAGACTTTGAGATCCAAGTCCTACTTATCCACAGAAGAGACATGTCATAAAAGGTATGGTAGAACCTCAAAGATACGACCACCAGAGTTATGAACTGAGCAGTGACCAGAACACCCTGCCTGGGAAAGCAGAGGTAAGCAATTGAGTGGGAGGAGGGAGAGAAAAGTGCCAATACTATTTCTTTACTGCAAGTAGAGGATGTAGAAAAGAAACAATCCAGGCTCTGCACTATTCCTGTAAGACAAGGGAGTTCTTTCACCTTCTCTCACTCCACCCCACACTGGGAGGGGGGAGCTGCTTTCACCACCCCCTTATATACTTTGGAGCCCAGGAAAAAAAGCTCCCTACTGCGCCGCTGCAAGAAACTGAAGGTTGCAGCCAGTGCCTGGCCTAGAGCAGGGATCAGCTGTGCTTTGGGGGAGTTTTAAAGGGCCATGGGCCATGCATAGATGTAGCCCAAGCTTCATCTGTGGTTGCACCCCTGGATCTCGCCAGTGCCTCTCAGAGCACAAAGGGGCAAGGGAGGGGTGCGGACAGCCTGCTTGCACAACCCCCTGCCTCTGGAGTGTGGCGATCAGTCCACTGAGCAGGGTGAATCCTGGGGAGAGGCAGCTGACACCCGTAGTGCCAAGGGTGTGGGGCAGGCCCCCAGCTCAGCCCGCATTTCTCCCAGCCCCATCTTGAAGATACTTACTGCAAGGTACTGCACTGTAAGGTTTTGTACAGGGCTGTGAACAGCCTCCATTCCTGAGGTGTTTGTATCTTTGAGGTTCGACTGTACTGCAAGTTCTTCCCAAACTAGCCCACCAAATCATTTGTCTTGGAACAGCTCCTTTTAGGGATGACATGTGTGACCTAGTCTCCAGGCCCATTCAATCCTTGGCCGAGACAATTAAAGGTGCCAATTTGCAGGCCTGTCCTGGGGGTGGGGAGGGGAGACAAGCAGAGCAAAGCCAGGACCCTCTCGCTCAGTCTCAGGATGCAGCTGCTGCCTCCCGTCTTGTCCTGGCATGAAGCACAGGGCCTGGTGGAGTTGCCCTGATTTGCCATGCCCTATGGATAGCTCCACCAGTTAGCACTGAAAGAGTCAGATGTTTGGATGTACACAAGAAACTGGACTACAACCACCAAATTTTGTTCACACACCAAGCAACCTTTAAATGGTTAATACTATGGGTCACTACTAGCCTGGGCCTGATCATCCATATCTCAGCGCCAACCCCAGTCAATTTAGTCCCAAAAGACAAGTCCTGTGCTGCCAGCCTGAGTCTTTTCATGCAGGACTCAACAGCAAGCATGTGCTAAGAGCCATCCTTTATGCTTGTATCCTTCAGTGGTTGGTAGGCAACCACAAAGAGCACGTCCCCCTTTCACTACAAAGTTAGTCGCCAATTAGCAGAGCTATACACATTGGGTAATTAAGGTTTCCATGAAGATTCAGTCAGACCCTTAAGGCCCTTAATCATTTCTGTGGACTCTCCTCCTGTTTGTCTGTACCCCTTTGGTGCCGAGGTGTGCAGATTCCAAAGCAAGGCTAAGGTCTAAACATACAAAAAACAGAACTAAATCAATCATTAAGCTTAGTGTGCTGTCAGTACTAAAGATGAACTTCACTGCCACTGCAAACTGCAATTAAAGGAAGCGTGATTCTGGTCCAGATTCATCAGCGCAACTATGTTTATTATTTTAGAGCCTACGAGGCCTGGGATGGGTCAGGATCAGCTTGTGTTAGGTGCTGCACAAACAGAACAAAGAGTCCCTGTGCCAAAGAACTTGCAGTCAAAATATCTGAAGAGTCAACAGATAAAGACACGGGAGTATAAGAAAACAAGAGAGACAATACTGATTAGCAACTTTTTATAGGCATCTCACCAAAAGAGAATTTAATGAGAGATCTGAAGTAGAACAATGAGATGGCTTTGTAAACATTTACAAGAAACTCCTCCCAAGCAAGAGAAGTCCAGCTTTACCCTTGTAGCTACAGGCTGAAGGAGTATGCAGTCCAGTCACACGTAGGAGCTGTGAGAAGTACAGGCAACCTCAGCGTAGATGTACTGAGACGTGTCTACACTGCTGTGCTGGGTTGATGAGAGACATGCACCCTACAGTACATAGATTATGCATCTTCTGTCGATTTACTTACCCTACTTTACTTTGGCGTCTTAACTTAGCCGTGCCGGTGAGAAACGCTCTGTGTTCAACGCACTGTTACTCTTTCTTTGGGGGTGGAGTTAGTATGCTGAATGGAGAGCTCTTCCACAATCAATTGAGCGGTTCTCCACTGGCCACTCAATCAATCCTGCTGCTTCGATCTGTAGAGATCGATGCAGCAAATCTCTCAGATTATAGTATCTAAAATCCCAGAAGTCTCTATAGAGCATGTGCCTACTGTAGAGTTATTGTCTTTTCCAAAAGGTCCCACTTACCCATGCCAAATTCAAATTCTTGCTCCAAAGCCTGGGGTTTGGGGGTGGGGGGGAAATAGAGCTTGGAGCTTATCAAAGAAAAAAGGTCACCACACTTTTATTTTTTTTTAATAAACACTACGGGCAAAACATACTTTCCCCTTGCTTTGTTCTCAGAAATGGTTGACCTGGTTTTGCTGAGTTCCACTACCCCCCGGGGGGGGGGGGGGGGAGGAAAAAAAACAGACTGAGGCAGACATCTGGTGTGGAAAATTTCAGCTCAAATGGTAATAGTTTAGCAAAGTTATTCAGAAGTGAAAAAATAGTTCTTATAATGGAAAAAGTGTCAGAAAACAATTATATGGAGGGATACCAGCCTCGCCTATACATAGCGCCACCTTACAGTTTAGCATAAAACATTTCCTTCTTTAGCTACAATGAATTGCTCCTTTTACATCTTCTTAGCATGACAGATTCTCTTCATTTATAGTTACCTTGATCCTATTTATAGAGTTATCATGTGTCCCAGCTTGAGTTCACATCCCAAGGCTAGGGAAGTTTCACTTTCCATCCAGAATTATTTTACTTTCCATTCCATAGAGACATGTCTTCTTTGTTTTAAACAGGCTTTTTACAGCTTTCTGAACAGTAACCTTCCAAGTGCAGTCACATTAAAAGGGCATGGAACAATTGTCTCTCCAGCAGAACAGGTGACGTGCTAATGTTTACGTGCTTTCAAAGCCTTGCATTTTTCCCTTACAGCAGCTCCAGACTGGGAGCTTATATTTAGCTACTAATTTTATCATCCTTAGGTCTGAGTCATTCCTTTTCAGACACTAGGAAAAATATATGTGCATAATTTTTTTAGTCAATGTTAGCAGCTTCCAGTATCTGGTATGCCTTCCTCATTATTTCTGAGAAAACTACACCACATAGTGTCACATGCCCTGGACACCTTGCTGAATGGGGCAGGCATCCTCGTGACAGAGGATGAAGAAAAAGCGGAAGTGCTCAATGCTTTTTTTGCTTCAGTTTTCACAGGTAGGGTCAGCTCCCAGCCCACTACCATGGGTGTGGCAGATGGGAGAGAAGACGACAAACCCTTGGTGAAGGAAGGTCAGGTTAGGGACTGCTTAAAGAAGCTGGATGTGCACAAGTCCATGGGGCCGGACGAACTGCATCCAAGGTGCTGAGGGAATTGGCCGATGAGATAGCAGCACCTCTGGCTGTTATCTTTCAAAACTCATGGAGAACGGGGGAGGTGCCAGAGGATTGGAAAAAAGCAAATGTAGTGCCTATTTTCAAGAAAGGGATAAAGGAGGATCCAGGGAACTACAGACCAGTCAGCCTCACCTCAATCCCTGGCAAAATTATGGAGCAGATTCTCAAAGAATCCATCCTCAAACACTTAGAGGAAAATAAAGTGATCAGGAACAGTCAGCATGGATTTACCAAGGGTAAATCATGCCTGACCAATCTCATTTCCTTCTATGATCAGATGACTGGTTTTCTAGATGCAGGAAGAACCATTGATGTGACATACCCTGATTTTAGCAAGGCTTTTGATACAGTTTCCCACAGCATTCTCATTGGCAAATTAAGGAAGTATGGGTTGGATAGGTGGACTGTAAGGTGGATAGAAAACTGGCTAGATCAATGGTTTCAGCGTGTAGGAATCAATGGATCCATGTCTAGCTGGCAACCAGTCACTAGTGGTGTGCCCCAGGGGTTGGTCCTGGGGCCAGTTCTGTTCAACATTTTCATCAATGATCTGGATGATGGAATAGACTGTACTCTCAGTAAGTTTGCGGATGACACCAAGCTAGGGGGAACAGTAGACATGTTGGAGGGCAAGGACAGGATTCAGGGAGACCTAGATAAATTGGAACAGTGGGCCAATACAAATCTTATGAAGTTCAATAAGGACAAGTGTAAAGTCCTGCACATGGGAGGAAAAAACCCCATGCACTGCTACAGGCTGGGAAACATTCAGCTGAGTAGCAGCAGTGTAGAAAAGGACCTGGGGGTCATGGTGGATGGGAAGCTAGATATGAGTCAGCAGTGTGCTCTTGCTGCCAAAAAGGCCAATGGCATACTTGGGCTGCATCAGAAGAAGTGTTACCAGCAGATCAAGGGATGTGATCATTCCCCTCTATTCTGCACTGGTGAGGCCACATCTGGAATACTGTGTCCAGTTTTGGGCTCCCCACTACAAAAAGGACAGGGACCTACTGGAGAGAGTTCAGAGGAGGGCAACCAAAAGGATCAAAGGGCTAGAGCACAAGCCCTATGAGGAAAGACTGAAAGCATTAGGCTTATTTAGTCTGCAGAAGAGAAGATTGAGGGGGGGATTTGATAGCAACCTTCGACTACTTGAAGGGGTGCTCCAAGGAAGATGGAGCTCGACTATTCTCGGTAGTAAAGGAGGACAGGACGAGGAGCAATGGTCTCAAGTTGCGGTTAGGGAGGTCGAGGCTGGATATTAGAAAAAACTTTTTTACTAGGCGAGTGGTGAAACGTTGGAATGAGCTGCCAAGGGAGGTGGTGGAGTCACCATCTTTGGAGGTGTTTAAGGCCCGGCTGGACAAAACCATGACTGGGATGGTTTAGTGGGAGTGGTCCTGCCTCTGGCAGGGGGTTGGACTAGATGACCTATGAGGTCCCTTCCAACCCTAGGATTCTATGATTCTATGACCTGATAGTCACCTCACTGAGTAACACAGCACAATGACTATCAGGGCTCCAGGACAGTGAGAGAGACCCATTTCTGAGAAGCTGATGAATTGCCTGAAGGGCTCCAAAATGACTTCAAGTGGAATCACAACTGACTTATACAAATCAGAATGGCATTACAAATCTGCTGTTTTGGTGAATGACAACAGAGTCAGGGCCTGCACCGTGGCCCGTAAGCATCATAAGGAGCACTGATGTGCAAAATGAAGTCAAAGGGGTCTCCAACTACATATCAGAATAAAAAGATTAAAAATATGGTTCCATTAACCTGATAAATTCCCAACAAATGCTAAAAATCTGGAGGTACCACACCGTCTCTTGCTCAGGCTACATTAAACAAAATTAGTTACCAAAGCCAGAGCAAGTTTCTCAAGAACAAATTGTCTTGTTTAATTTGGCACTCAACTCAAAACAGCTGTAAAGATACAAAATGAAGTTAAAAAAACCAATTATTCATCCTAAACCACCACCCTTTTACGCCAAATTCTACTTTGGTGCAATCTTTTACAGCAGTGCTTACAAAACCTGATGTTTGTGGGTCACAGAGTGAAAGCCACCCAACTCTGAACCCCACAATCGCACAACAATATAATTAGGGGTGAATTCAATCAGTTAACTCCTTTGCAAAACTGCAACCATAAATGTATGTCAGAGACGCAAAGATGGGGAAGGTAAAGGAGGAAGAAAGTAGTTTTAAGAGGAAATCTGAAGAGAAACAGACTTAGCAGTCCTACTATTCTGAGCTATATCCAGCACAGAGTCAACAAGATATAGCACCCTTGACATGAAATAGACTGTAATTGCTGTTGCAGGTGGTGCCAGGGATCATGGAGGCATCTGGGCCGGGAAGCACAAAGAAATGTGTTTCCATTTTGATGCTTGATCCAAAAGATGGCATCTGTGCTGAGAAGTGCACACAAGAGCCATTTGAAGATATAATGCCAGCAGCCAACTCAATGCGATAAATGGAAGGGAAACTGATGGCAGGTGGAAATACACCCAGTCAGGGGTTAAAGTAAGCTGGAATGCCCCGGAACTGCCCATGAATCTGATGGGTCATAGTTTAGGGCCCAGATTCCAGAATCTAGAAAAACTGGGCCCACACATGCATGAAGGGGGCCCAGAGATTAGGAAGGTTCCAGGGCCCCTCAGATTATACTTTAACCACTGCACTCAGCCAATATCAGTGCACTGTGTGTCATGAAGCCATCTGACTGGCAGCTCTGTTGTGATGCAATAAGCTTTAACGCACACAAACTATTTGAACAGAAGAGACTGTAAAGGAAGAAGCTGCAGTAGGCTTTCAAGTAGCTCTAACTCTGCTAAACGGTAAGTGATGACCTGGCAAAGAAAATCAAGAAGAAAGGGGTCAAAGAATTCAGAGTGGATCAAGCATGAGGCCTGCGGAGAAGTGAGGCTCCCTGCACTTATTTGGTCTGTCAGATCTGCCTAAGAGCTTGCACACAAGGAAGTATGGACTCAGGAGCTACCTGCAGAAGATACTATTTGCCACTGTACCTTTACTGTAACTAGCTACGTGGAATGAAATTACAACCATTATCCTGAAAATTCAAGGGGGTGAAGGTGGGGTGGCTCATGGCCCTCTACATCAAAGCTGAAATCCTTCCTGGGAATCATAGGTTCACATGATGATCAACTCAAACTTCTCATCCTTGCAAAGTAGATACAGTGAATACCATACAACAGGCCTCAACAAATCCCCAAAACTTGAGCACCCCTAAGTATCCCACTGGAAAGGAGTCTCCCACTGCCGCAAAGCCACCATGGCTCTTTCAGCAGTGGGGGGGGGGGGAGGAGAATGGGGAAAGAGATGGACAGACAGTGGGGCTCCTGCCCTCCAGCACTGCCATCTCTCTCCCTCAGGCGCAGGGCCACCCTCTCACCCCTGTCCTGCAAAAGAGCCACAGGCAGTGGCTTTTTTTTTTGGCAGTGGGAGTGAGGTTCTTTAGAGGTGTGGTTTTCAAACTTAGGGTCGGGACCCAGTCCTAGGTCACAGCACCTCCTGCTGCCACCACCAAAAGCCTGGAATGCATTGCTCGAAGATATAATTGTTGGGTTGAATGAATAAATGATTTTTCTCAACTGGGTCCCAAGAAAAAAAGTTTGAAGACTACTGTTTTAGAGCACTGCCAAATGAAAACTGACTCCCCACCACTGAAGAAAAGCTGCTGCCAGCAGCAATTTTGGCAGTACGGGGGGGGGGGGGGGGGGGGGGGGGGGGAGGCAACATGGCATAGGGAAGTGGGAATGATGGCAGTGGTAGAAAAGGAGAGCACAGTTATGTCTCCCTCTCCCTCTATGTCACCAAAAGACCACCGGTAGCAGTTTTCTTCTGGTGGTGGCAGCTTGGTGCACTCTGCGGTAGGTGGCTTTGCCCCAGAACTCTTACCTGCCAGGGGCAAAAACCTAGGTGCCACGGTGACCTGGTGCCTAGGATCTGTTGAGGCCTGCCATACTATTTACCATGCAAGTGTCTTTCAGATATGTTGGGAAAGATTTTTGGATCTTCACTATGCACTTCATGAAATTTAATTCAAATCCTTTTCAGTATGAAAAACAAGAAGAATTTCCTGTTACTTTTTCTTCTATTTCTAACCCAAATGAGAGAAAAGACATAAAGGTACCTTGAATGGGTAAACCTCTGAGATACTCATAATTTAGATGTGTTGCATGGATAGGTCATCCATTAAATTTGGCAGTTATGTTACTGAAAATGAATGGCAAGCTCTGATAAAGTAGTTAAACAATAATTTCTAGGATCCAATAATTTCCAAATTATTTTCCAAAGGTCGGTCATCCTATAGCCGCAACACCACATTGCACATGGCCTTCAATAATGACCTCACCAAAATCTAGCTTTTAGAGGCTACACTTAAGACAATTTCTATTTGCTCAGAACAACTACATGAGCTAGCTAATAGGCTATGGGACTTCAAGCCAGAGACTCCCAATACTTATTACAGCTTTGATACTGACTTGGTATGTCAATGAGGTAGCTACTGAGCCCAATTCTTGTCTCATATCAGCTTTATGTATGTAACTATCCACTGACTTCATTGGAGCTGCTTCTGGTATGCTCCAATGTAAGGAAAGTAAGGCACAGCCTTAACCAGCTCAAATGGATAACAGGCAGATGGGGGTTACAAGTTTGAGTCTTCAAAGTGCTTTATGAAATATTATGGATCAGTGCACATAAATGCAAAGCCCAAAAGCTTATTCTGAACTTTATAAATTCAGAAAGTTATCTACGGCTGTCACTAGACTTCCTTAAACCCTTTTGTAAAGTGACATATGTAATAGAGAGAGGTTTTCCGAAATTCCTGACAGCTCTGGGAACATATTGCTTCATTTTAGGAAAATGGAAACAAAACTTACTTCTGGAAAAAACAAGTATGTGTTGTGCAAAATGTCAGTAGGCCACTGAAAAGCTTTAGTGAACAACACACACAAAAAAATCCAGAGGAATATATATGCTGTAGAAGAGCTCAAGTTTTCCTTTCAGAGCTATTCAGATACTTAGAAACCAAAAGGCAGGATGAAAAAATACCATGACCTCATCTTCAGGGGAGATGCCCAAGATCCTGTTACATCTTTTTACTACCAAAGGGCAGTATTTCCCTTTATTGAGTGCAATACAATAAATGTTTCTTAGCACAACCAATTAACTGTAAGCCTGTACCTTTTTATACAGAGTTTATTTTTCATTACAAACCCCTAACACAAGACAACACATTAGAATTAAAGTTAAGGCCTGCTCTGCACACAGGTTTTGTATGGACAGTACGGGGTCTATTTGCATTTATTTAAACAGGAATAATTATACTGGTACGTCTATTAGCATAGATACAGTTATACTGGTATAAAGGTACTTTATATCAATGTAACTACTCACATATCTAAGGGAATAAGCTATACTGGTACAAGAACCATTGTATAACTGCAACACACTAGAGAGCTCTACCTCTAGGTATTCCAGTACAGTTACAAAGAGATAAAATGCACTTGCAGGCTAGGTCTAAGACATTGGTTCTCAACCTATTTACCACTGCAGGCCACACAGGCAGCTCTCTATGCGTTATGTGGGTTGTATCCAACCAATATTTAGAAGTTCCACTGTATGAATCTTTACATTCTACTTTTTACCTGGAAAAAAAAGACAAGTACCCTTACCTCTTTTGTCTCCTCTGGGTCAGAATGATCCACAGTTACATACAGGTCATTCTGTAAATATTTCAGTGCACTGAGGGGGTCAGTTTGGGCCTTTTCTTCAAACCTGTAAAGTAGAAAGAGACAGATAAAGCGTGTGTGTTTATCAGACAATGCAAAAAAACTGCACTTGTTTCGTTTTGCTTTAGTTCCATTACTAAATACACTATTTACCTTTCTGATGGAGCAAAAATACCCCACATATGTAAATTTTTCAGCAATAGCTGCTTAAAGTACACAAATTTGGTGACTGATAAGCCCCTCCACTAAGAGTCTGGGCTGTAAACTAGAGTTCTATGATGCTCAGTGGAAATCAAAGTCAGAGATTTTAATGCCTTTGCTAAAACAACCAAGTGTTTGTATTAGAACAATGTGCTTCACAAACTTTATGCAACTAAGTGAAGCATATCCATTTCACAGATTGATAAAAACTGAGGCATAAGGATACAAAGCTGCTTGATCAAACAGCCAAACCAAAGATGCAACTCAAAATTCCTAACATCCACTACCTACAATGAAGGCCTGAAATGTCCAAACTTGATCTAATCTGCTTAAAACAAAACAAAAAAACCAAACCAAACCCAAACCTAAACCCACATTTGCTTTCAAAATATTCCCCTAGGAATGAATACAAAGGCTGCATATATTTGAAAGTTAATGGTAGTCAATCATGCACCAGACAAAAAGGAACAAACCTAAGACTTCAAGTTGGTCTGACCCAAAGACAAGTTAACACACACATCAGACAATCTTTCTTTGGAGATTATGTAATGGACAGAATCAGACTTTTCATTAGGTTGCTCGAATAATTAGTTCCCCCTCCAGTTGTCTGTTGCTCCCCATGCCCTGCCATGTCATTCATTCCCGGAACGGCCCACTTTTGCTCTACAATATGTAGTATTGATCCCTGTGGCTATTCCCCAGGCAGACAACAAGTTCACATGACACCAAAAAAAGCTAGTGTGACTCCTCTGTAACAAAAGCACTTCAGAAGTGTCAACTACATAGTTCACTCTGGTCTTCAGGAGGCCAGAACCTCAGATAATGTCCTTCAGAAAGCACAGGCCTTATTAAAGCAAAAACTGGGGACTTCATTATAGAAGTAGCAATAGGGTATCCTTCTTTTAGTCCACTCACCCACTTGAGCAGGTGTGGCACTCCATCCAGTAGAGGGCAGTGACGACACACTAGCCAACACAGGACTCAATTTAAAAAGATGCCACATCAACAATGACAGCAATTTCCTTTAAACAGATGCAGCTTTAGATTTACATTTTTCAATGGCTAGATCTCACTGCCACACCAATTGCTGTGCTATGCCAGGAGTTTCTTCAGGCTTGGTTGAGAATATCTTCTTTGATCAGAGTGAATAAAATGGGTTTAAAACTTTTCAAAATCAGTTGACGTTTTATTTTATTTAAATTAAATAGGTTTATTGTTAAAAAGAAAACATATTTGAAATAGGAGCTACCTACATAAAAGCCTGAATTTACTATGATTTATTACAATCAAATCAACAAAAATATTTCAAGCAATGCATTTGATGCCAAAATTTTAAAGAAAGCAAGCCACTGAACTGATCGAAGTCACTGGCTAAGAATCTGGAATCAGAGGCTGTAGAAGTGTTGAGCCAGTGTATGACAACAGAAGCCTCAGATGCACAGAGAATATTATCTTTATTTCAGTTTATGCAGCTAAATTCAATGACTGGTTCATTCAAAGCTGAGAAACCCACAGAGCTAAAAGTAGGAAAGCTTTTTCTCTTGCACTCTAGAAATAAAAATGAGGTAATCAGATGAGATTCAATAGTTCTAAAATCTAGAAGCTCATGGTGAACAGAAAAAAACAAAACAAAAAAACCCCCACAACAGGAGTCCTGTGGCACCTTAAAAACTACCAGATTTCTTCAGACAAACTTCAGATAATCTGCTTAAGAAAGCACAGTCCTTACTAAAAGCAAAAAACAGTGACTTCACTGTAGAAGTAGCAATAGGGTTTCTTTCTTTTAGAAACCCATTCAATTCACTACAGGTATACTCCAAATAGCTTTTAATGCAAAACATGTTTTGACACTTTCTTATGTACCCAATACACTAAAGGTAATTTTATTTAGCCAACAGAACTACTTTGAAATACTGTTTGTGAAGAATAAAAAACAATCAACTAATAATTAAGAAATGTATCATTTGCCATTTTTAACAAGTAAACTTTAAAAAACAGAACACATTTATGTTAAGCTATAGTGGCTTAAATAAAATGTGTATGTGATACTCCTCCTGGTTTAGAAAAAAAAAACAAAAAACGAAATTTAGAATAAAGGCTATGTTTAGTTGCAAACCAAAATATATGGTTGATTACCAGGCAATGACAATCAACCTTTAAGAAAATAAAAATACAAAAGGTAAAACACAAATATAATCAATCACTTAATTCACAGGTTCCGGCTTTTGATTTAAACCAGTGATATAAATTATTTTGGTTTAGACAAGCCATTCTGCCTTTGATTACCTCCTTCCCTTAAAAGAAGTTTACACCTTCCAGGAAACTACACTGATGGTCCACACGCAGAAGTCAGTGCGAGAATTAGCAGTCAAAAGGTAGGAGAAAGTTTGATACAATTTTACCAGTAGCAAAAGCTGGCTTACGCTTCCACTCTATTTCATACAACTGAAGACCTCAGATATTGGGCTCTGCTATCTACAGCACAAAACTAGACATTTGGGTGCAAATTTTCAAAGTTGAGCATACCTGACTGTGCAAAATGACCTGTGCATTCACTGTTTTAACACATGGCCATTAGGAAACAGAGCTCAGCCTGAAAAGCTAACCTGAAACTTTAGCTAACAGCTGCATGATAAGTGCACACACTTACACTGCATAGTACATCACCACAAAATGCTGCCATTTTCCTGGGAGATGCTTCCAATCTCCATTTATAGTAACTACACAAAAGACAGAGCTAGATTCAGGGTACAAACACAGGTGCAGTCAGCTAATCAAAATATCAGCTGCACTGTTACTGTCATTTTGCTGTTAACCGAGTCTTAAATTGACCAGACTGCTGAGCCTCCGGCTAGCTGTGAAAAGTGAGCCGGTGCCCAATTCGGCCCTGGGTCACTTGTCACAGCTGGCAGGAGCTGGCTCCAACCCCCTGCCACCTGTGGAGAAGGGCTGGGAGTGATGGAACCCCCAGCTGCCTTCCACAGGTGGCAGAAAGACAGAGGGGGACTAAGAGCCCGACCTGGCTCCAAGTCCCTTTCCATAGCCAGGGGCCAGTGGTGCTGGCATCTCCCCTGGCCATTTGCAAGGCAGCCCCGGCCAACCACAGAAAAGGGCTAGGAGCCAGATGGGGCTCTCAGCCCCTCACTGCAGGCTGGGAGCCTGCAAGGAGCACATCTGGCTCCCCAGCACTTGCTGCAGGAGCCTGTGAAACTGACAGACTCAGAGCTGCTGGCTTGGCAGCGCAAGCCTCTGGGTGCCGGATAGGCTCCTAGCTCCCACAGTCTACAGGCTGCATGAACTGGCTGCCAGCACTTGTCACCCCCCTCGCCCACCAGTGTGGGGCTGGGAGCCAATCCGGTCACAGTCCCTCACTACAGGGCTGGATCAGGCCTGAGCCCAATCACACCCAGGGGCAGGGAAGGGGGCAGGGCCTGCCCTGTAAAGTCGGCTTAAAAGCTTAAGCTGATTTACATGGCAGGAGTTATTAATCTGACTGAAGCACTTGCTTAAGTTGACTTAATGATTTCTAAATATAGATGGGGCTTTATTTAAGTCGACTTAAGGACCCTTAAGTCAACTTAAAGCCACAGTGTAGACATAGCCAAATATATCAGGATTTATTTTCAAAAGCCTTCAAAATAAAAGGGCAACCTATAATAATTTCCAAGGATTCTGTCCATTTCCTCTTGAACTTCTCAGATTTGTTGGCATTAATCTGTCCTGTGATGCAATTCTTATGGTCCTGCATCCAGTAATTGGTCCTCTCTTCCACACCCACGCCTTTTAATAACGGTAAACTGTGTAATACAAAAAACCCACAACTTGATGCTTCAGGAATGTTCAGCATTCCATTCTGTATGTCTTGAAAAATTCACAAATGAAAAATAATTGGGAAACTTATGACCCATTACATAACCAGGGCAATGATATCTGCACAAATAATGAAAGAGAATCTTCAAAATCACTAAAAGGTTTTTGAAAAGGTCACCGCTTGTAATTAGTTATCTCCAAAAGAAGCCTCCTCTATTGTTATACCTGTGCTTTCTTATGAGATATTTGCAGTGTCTCAGCAGGTATTCCTTTGAAGGCCGACAGAGCTTCAGTGACCAGAAGTCATCCAGCCTCATCTTTGGAGAGCAAGACTTGCCAGGATTTCCTCCAAACAAATAATGAACCTATGTAGGCCAAAGACAATTTTTAAGTTGACAGGTAGACACGTATTAAACACTTAGTGTACATGTGGCAAGGCACACCTCTGAAGATGTTACTCTACTACATAAAAGCTTTTTCTCGTCTTTAAACCTATTCCACATAATTACTAGGCTTGTATCACTCTGTTGAAGCTGAAGATCACATAAGAATGGCCGCTCTGGGTACGACCAGTGGTCTATCTAACCCAGTATCCTATCTTCCAACAATGGCCAATGCCAGTGCTTCAGAAGGAATGAAAAGAACCGGCAAATCATCAAGTGATCATCCATCCCACTGGCCATTCCTAGCCTCTGACAAACAGTAAACCCTGTCTATTCTGGTTAGCAGCCACTGATAGACCTATCGTACATGAACTTACCTAGCTCTTTTTTGAACCTCTTCATAGTTTTGGCCATCACAACACCCTCTAGCAACATGTTCCACAGGTTGACTGTGTTGGGTGAAGAAATACTTCCTTTACTGCTCATTAATTTTATTTGGTGACTCCCTAGTTCTTGTGTTATAAGGAGTAAATAACTCTCTCTCATTTACTTTCTTTGCACAAGCCATGACTTTATAGACCTATATCTTCCCCCCTCCCAGTCATATAAACTGAAACTACCAGTTCTATTAATTTCTCTTCATACAGGAGCTTTTCCATATGCCTAATCATTTTAGTTGTCCTTTTCCGTA
Source organism: Podocnemis expansa (assembly GCA_007922195.1). Taxonomy (NCBI): domain Eukaryota; kingdom Metazoa; phylum Chordata; order Testudines; family Podocnemididae; genus Podocnemis; species Podocnemis expansa. The sequence goes on from ML682033.1 coordinate 1,252,814, forward strand.
CCTCTTCCATTTCCAATACATCTTCTTTGAGCTAGAGTGACCAGACTGTCACACAGATCAAACAGTAACTCTCCACACGCTGCCTAGTGTGGTGAAAAATATAACTTTGTGCTGTCAGAAGACCAGTATGTGTCTCACTTTAAGATTATATCTTGAAATGATCTCTATACCATAAACTACATAAGTTTTCAGTTTTATTTTGCTGTATATACTGCAGATGAAAGGAAATATGAGTGCAAACATGACAACAGAATCTCTTTCGATAGCAAAGGCGGCCTTGAAAACATGATTTTAAAACAACCTGCAACAATGATACTCTACAGTTTATATACTAAGTTTCTTATTCATCACAATGGGCTAACTGCTTGGAAACCCACAATTTTGGAAGGGGCCAAACTGACACCACCATATGGAGGACTTTGGGAGAGGTCCTCACTGTTACAACTGACTCATGGCTCTGCTGGAGAGATGCAAGCAGCTCTCTAACTGAAGGCTGGACTAACTACTGCTTAAGCCCATCTAACGTACACTGCCCAGGGGTATGAAAAAGATGCCTCCCTGAGGAACACAAGTTACAGCAACTTAAGCGCTGTCTGCACTGTTGTTATGTTGGCAGAAGAGCCATTGCCTCTTGTGGAAGTAGAGTTGTTCTGCTGACAAGACAGTGCTCCAACATAGCTGCACTAATGTAGCGCTTCTAGTGTAGACCTGACATGGGTTTGTTAGAGCCAGGTCCTCCCTCTTCCAGTTAGACCTGACTCACTGAAGACAAAGATCAATGGGCTAGGAAGAAGAGAGGCCTACGAATGCTCAAAGAAGAACAACTGTGGGTTGACCTTAGTTCAGCAGATTGTTCTTGTAAGTAGAGGTGTCAGGAGCTAGACACACAAACAGGGATGGGTTCACAGGGACCACTAAGGCACCAGGTTGTATTAATATGACTATAGTATATGGAAAAATGCTTAAGTAGACTCTGGAATGACAGATTTGTATTCATTATCTCAGAATACGAGAGCCAGGTTACAAGGTTTTCTACCTGGTGAACTCCAAGAGGTTTGTCACTTCAGCTCCTACCTTACTGGAGATAAGGCAAAGAGCTACTGAGATAAAGGGATCCAACTGTAGAGCTTGCATCCTGAAATGAAGTGGAATTAAGGGAAAAACTAGCTCTATCCATGATTTTATAAGTGATTACTATTATTACACTGAAACAGATAAAGCACTGATGAATATTATAATCCACTATGAAACAGAAGAATTTATTGTAGTCAGCTAAGGAATTGCTATCATTGAAGAAAGGAAGGCAAATCCAAGATAATAGTATCTGAGAAAGCCCATGTTCACTTTTCCCACTATTTTTGGTCATTTAGTGCGTAAAAAGATTTACATGTATAAAATACAAGTACTGTGTACAGTTCACATTCAGTTGGTTTACTTCCTGCAGCAACGCCAACCCAATGTTACAGCTTTTAGCCACTGACATCAAAAGGCTGTTCCTAGCTACCCAAATTATTCAAGGCTGCAGCACTGACGACCAGTTAAATGATGCAGCATTTTTGTCAGTGCTAAGGGCAAGCTCTGAAAAATAAAGTCATGCTGCTGAAAACACTAAGATAGCCAGGATCCATCCTCTATGCATAAGTTGAGGCCATGGCCTTTTTATGGAAAGTTGCAAAGCCCACAGAAAATGGAGAACAAGAAGTATTCATTTCTTCTCTTCCTCTATTGCTTTTTAAAAAGCCAAACCCTATTTATGACTTTGAAAAATCTCATCTGTTGGATACTAAATATTCCCTAGCGTAGTGGTTCCCAACCTGTGGCCCTGGCAAAGTGGCTTGCTGCTCCCCTCCTGTTGGCTGCAGAAGGGATCCACTGCCTAAAAGGATCCAGGTGGAGTGCTTTTCTGTAGGGCTAAAAGACCAGTGCAAGCCCTTTGCTGCAGCCAAGACGACGAGAGATCAGCATTTCCCTCCCCCCAGCTATAGGAAGGAGCCCAGCAAAGCATTCCACTTGGGTCCATAGGTGCTGGGATCCCTACTGAAGCCAAGAGGAAGGGAGATCAGCACTTCCCTTCCCAGACTCCAGCACAGAGTGAAGTGCTCTGCCGAGGTCCCTAGATGCTAGAGTCCCTGACAGAGGCATAGGGAGGGGAACACTGAGCTCCCGATCCTCTGGGCTGCAGCAGGGAGTTACTGCCTAGGGACTCGGGTGAGCACATGAGGCCACACAACAGGTGTGGTTTCCCTGCTGCAGCCAGGGGGACAAGAGAGCCACCTCACTCAACTCCTTCCATCTAGCTGTGTAGTGAAGGGGAAGAGGCAGGGAGGGGGAAAAGGAAGATTGCTGGTAGACACTGGTGACCCTCCAGGGTAATAAAAATTATACGTGTGACCCTTGAGCCAAGAAGTTTGAGAACCACTGCCCTAGATGGTTCAACAGTTCAAGACTCAAAAAATTCTCTGCCTCTATATAATTAAACATTTTTTCAAAATTCACTAATTTTAGAGTCCACAGCAAAGACTCGACTCATTTATATCAGAGGAGTCCAAAAAGGTTACTTGAGCAGAGGCTTCTAAATACATGCGCCTGCAAAAGCAGCCACACAGACTGGTTTCTCATACAGAGTGAATGTTAGACAGGCGCCATGATTCAGCATCCTTGTAATGCTTACCAAAATTCTGTTCTCGCTCTTGTGCTGTGAGACATTTAGGATATGTTTACACTGCAATCAGAGTGTGGCTGAGTCTGGGGCTAGACCAGCATGCTGGTTTAACCATGCTAGCATGGCTACAAATAGCAATGTATATGTAGTGGTACGGGCTTCAGTGTAGACTAGCAACACAAGTACATATCCAGGGTCCCCAGCATGTTTAAAGGCTGCATCCACACTACTGCTCTTATCCACGCCACAGTAGAGTCTGGTTTGCACTGCAAACCTCCAAGTGACAGCAGTTAATTTTACTTCACCCATTGTCTATTCTGCACAAGTATTTTGAATGATAAGTTTTCCCCATATGCGCAGCATTTATTCTTGCTAATTTAACACAAGACTTTTAGTTTGGAGAGTGAACTACATGACTAAAAGCTGCCTACCTGAGTGTCTCAATGCCATTTGCTGGGAGTCTATGAGACAGGAGTATGGAACAGAAAAGACTGATATCACCCTCACCCTGCACTATGTGTTTCAATACGGCAGCATAAGAGACCCAGCCCGTGCTGCTCCACATAAACCAAGCAGATCAATTAAAAAAACAAAACATTCAAGGAGTCCTGTGGCACTTAAAGACTAACAAGTATATTTAATTTGTTAGTCTTTAAGTGCCACAGGATTCCTTGTCTGTTTGTTTTACTGAACTAGACTAACACAGCTGCCTCTTTGGATCTTTGCAACATGGAATTTAGTCTCCAAGAGCTTCACATGAGTTTTAAACATGAGAATGATTGTGAGTTAATCTCACGGCAGAACTATCAGATACTCTTGTCCCATAGGCTGCTCTTTAGGTGCCGGTAGCTTAGTGACATCATGCCTATTAATATCATAAAAGGAAGAAGCAGCTCAGTAATTTGCATATTGAATTGATTCATCATCATCTGCGAATTGGGTCCAAACTCTAAATTCATTGCACCATTTCACGTCATCATCAGCTTCTGTTTTATCAAAGGCAGACACAATCAGATTATTTTTACAGCTGCAATTATGTCAGATATATGTCTATGATTGAAATCTAGCACTCTGAAAATAGATGTCCATACCTTGTGCAACTCATCATACACCAGTTGATGGGCAAATCTTGGGCACGGCTCCTCCTCCTGAAGGCTTTTACTCAGATTATCTTTTGCGGCTTGATCGTTCTTGTAGACACAAGACCTGGAAAACAGAATAATATCCAACATTCTTCCATTAGCAATCAGTAGTAGCTAAAGATAGAACAAGTAATTAGTGAAAGACTAGGTCAAATATACATAAGTGGCTGATAAAACTCATATTGGGTATGTCTACACTTAGAAGTTATTTCAAAATAACTTTTTCCTGTCCATGCATGCATTTTGTTATTTCAAGTGTTTGTTTATTTCAAAATAATAAAAGCTGCTTTTATTTCAAAATAGTACTTAAAATCGAAATAAGCCATTGTAAGCCATGGAATAGGCTTTTTTCAAAATAATGGTCCTATTCTTTTGCCTGCCTTCCCCTATTTCAAATTAGAGAATCTAGTAAAGACTCTCTATTTCGAAATAACAAATCCTACTTTATTTCAAACTAGAGAGAGTCCTCCCCGGACTCCTAATTCAAAATAATAAATTTGAAGTAGTACTAATTTGAAATAATTACTTCAAATTGAAATCAAAGTAGTTATTTCAAAATAACAATCATGAATTAATTTTGTAAGTGCAGACATAGCCATTGTGTGCAAGGAAAAAAGGGACAATTACGCATCTCCATAAGTAGTTGTTCTCGCTCATTTTCACAAAGTGCAGTTCTCCAAGATTCTTGGAACACAGTCCCCAACCTCTACAGGCATAGTCTGCCAAGCCACACTCCTAGGAGGCACTCACAGAGCTTACAAAATAGAAACATATACAAGATGTCAGCTTTTTTGGAGAAGAAACCAGAGGGGTGGATTTTGCGTGGTTAGGAATAGACTTTTTCTTACTACATTAAATTCAACCACAATAGCACTGCTAGGAATTTAGCAAGAAATGAGAAGGCAAAAAAAGGGATGGAAAAAAGGAGTTATGAAATGATAATGGCTTTCTGGACCCTGTTAACTTCAGCAGTATCCTACGAGGACAAGATACCCATATTTGTAATGCAAATAAACAGATGAGATGCCAATCCTGCAAAACTCTTCAGTAAGAGGATTTGTTGGGTTTTTTTACCCAGTTATCTAGCTCAATGAGCTCTAACTGAATAGTAGAAGTTTTCTGTACTGCTTCTGTGATGACAGCCACAGGCAGGATTTCATAGCAGTATCTGGACTAATAAATTGGGTGCAGTATGGAAAAGGCCAGGAAAACTCAAACAAAACTCATCTTGTGCAACCCATTTCCCTTCCTGATTTTTTCCTGGCAACTTTCTAGTAGGTATCTGGCTCCTTAACAGAGTGATGTGGGACAGCATTACAGAAAAGGAAGGAGTCAATGGTCTTTCGAGGATACAAAAAGCTTTATTTATCAGTTTCGGGTTGGTCCACCTATTCCTAAATAAATCTACTGCATAGGAAAGGCTTAACCCTCTTTCCTGTGGATGACAGTTTTATCACTAGATGGTAATTTTCTATCAAGTTTGGTACAACATGGAACAATGCCACTTCTGAGGCGTAATATGTGACATGACATCAGCATGCAATCAAATATAAATGCAATCCTATATTTTATGCATAGAAGCTGTTATATTACTCAACAAACAAATGGCTATTTGTAATTGCTATAATATTTTAATTATATCAGAAACTCTTCTTCAAAAGCACCTAAGTAACTTAGTAGCCCATGATCCATTCCCATTAACTTTAAGGAGATGATAACTTCACATATTGACTTTCTGGGGTGAGTGAGAGGGATTCAGCTGGTATACATCACATGGCACAGAAGCAAGAGGAGAGATTTGGATCAAAGACACTATCTGGAAAATCAAGCAAGGAGTCCCATGGCACTTAAAGACTAACAAATTTATTTATTGCATGAACTTTTGTGGGAGAAAATCCCAGTTCATCCCACAAAGTGGGATTTTCTCCCATGAAGACTCATGCAATAAATAAATTTGTTAGTCTTTAAGTGCCACACAACTCCTTGCTTATTTTGCTGAACTAATCTAACATGGCTACCCCTTTGATATCTGGGAAATGACTTTGGATACTAAACTTTTAAAGTTCTCCTTTGAGGACTGCACAAGCACACACTGCAAAGCTTCAGGCAAACCAAGTTATCCAACTCAGTAGGATGAAAGGCTAAGTCAGCCCTGCTTACATCTGATCAAGCACTGCAGGGAGAAGAGACTTAAAATACAATTTCCTACCACTCTGCAATTATACAATGGAAAAACCTCCCTAATTTGTGAAAAATTAGGAGCAACCACCCCTTATTTTCAGGGAAGCCTTTTATTTACTTACCAACTGTTTCTTACAATGTCATAAATCCAGAAAGAGTTCCTAACATTCTCTTCCCGTTTCTCTTTGTCCTTACTGAGCCCAGACAACACATGGATTTCATTCAGTTCTGGATCAATGGTCGCTCTCTGAGTGAAACCTGTCATAGGAACTATATAGTAAGAAAAAAGTAAATGTGACATCCTAAACAGAATGATGTAGGAGGATATAGGTGAAGGGAATCAGATACATCACATGAAAATAAAATTTAACCTGCAAGCACTGAATCTGCTTGTGAGGCATAGGGGCCTCCATTTAGCTAACTTAGTATTCTTTATGGGACAGTCACTTTTTCTCGTGTTCCACACACTGCCAAGCGCACACTTGGCACCAAACAAACACAAAGGTTATAGGCATGCTACAAATACTTTGCCCAAAAGCTGCACTGACAGAAAGGTGGAGACACACAGGAAAGTATATGGATCACTGCCACTTGGTGGGCCAGCTACATGTTATGAACACATGTGGAGTTTCCTCTTCTTTTAACCGTTAACATTTCTCCTTTGGCTTAGCATGATCTAGAGGAGTGTTTCTCAATAACCAGTCTGTGGACCAACACTGGACACTGAGATCTTCCTGACACAATTTAGGAAGTCAGCAAACATATCTCTGGTATCAAAAAGGTTGTGAAATACGACTGTCTACATTTGCTGCAAAATTCAGCCACAGTCAACAGGAGATAGGCAAGTTATGTAAAGTAGCTTGCAAAATCTCCTGTTGACTAACTTCTACATATCATGGCATCCTCACTTCAGTGCACCAACAGGAAATGCTCTCCTGTTGACAGTGTTATTCTTGAAGGGGATGGATTAGAAGAGTTGATTTCCAGGTCAACTGAGCAGGTCTTCAGTCCCACTAAATTGATGACAGTAAATTGATCAGGTGGTACTGACTGCGCTGCTGAGAGTACAGACACAGCCTTAAGATAATCAAACCAAACAATGGGGAAGTTATTCTGTGAACTTAATTGGATGTGCAAAATGTGGGCACTTCCCGTTCTTTGTGTTGGTACTTCAAACATGGCCTGATTCAAAACATTTCATCTCCTTTTGAAAGGGACCATAAATCCTTTAATTATACAGAATTTTTTGGCCTTTAATGTCCATGGTGGTAAGGTGCCTCATCGCTGTTAATCCATCTCCTTCAAGAAGAGTAACACTGCCAATGAGAGGGGATTTTTCCCTTTTGAATGGGATCCCAAACCAATGCCTACTTAGTTGACAGCCTCTCTTTCCAGTTTAAAATCAATGCAGCATTAGATTTATTTAGAACATTCAGCAGTACCACAGATATTTCCTGGGATATACCTGGGACATTCAGCAGCATTCCAGTAATTAAACAGACAAGTGGTCTTCAGCATCTAGTGCTTTAAGTAACGCCCATGCTCATTCTGATCCACTAGGATAGCACCCATGATCCTTTTGCCTTCTCTGTGGCCCTTTCAAAAAGAGTGAACAAATGCAGCTTGCAAATCCTTTTGTCTACACTAAACTTCTTGGCCTTCTAACATCAAAGGTGATAAGATGCCTCACCTCAGTTACAGGAAGGAGATCATGAAGGAGCACAGGCAAATGCTTCAGTTTGATGAAATTCAATAGGGCCTTGTCATGATAAAAACATTAAGTGGCTGTTTTTGTTTTACAGAGTTGGATCAGTTGAAGCTCAAGATCTGATGTTAAACAGTTAAACCAGCGCAAAGGCATTTTGGTTTAAACCAGGCTTGTTTTGATTTAGTTTAAACCAATCTGTAACAGGTTTAAGCTAAGCTGAAATGACTGTCTGCACCATGTTTACACTTGTCTGTAAAGCTGTCCTTTCTATATCTCAGCAACTAAGGCACAAAATACTTTAATTGGATACTTCCTTGCTTTAAATCTGGGGCATCAAACATGCAGCCCATGGGCTGGATACAGCCCATAAACCTCTTCCATCTGGCCCATGACTGCATTCTGCAAGACCACACTCTCTCCTTGAAAAGGGTGTGTGGGTGTGTGTGTCTCGCACTATTGCAGAATGCAGTCTTGCATACCTAGGGGTCTGTGACGCTGTGAGAGCGTAGGCCCTGGTATTTTGATTTATGGTATGTACGGCCCACTTGAAGTACATTTATGTCAAACCTGGCCTGGCATAGCAAATGAGTTTAACATCCCTGCTTTAAAAGGTAGGTGTGGGTGAATGTTCCCTTTTAGCAACCTCAATGTATTTATCAATGTTCTCTGTGTGGGAATTTTTTTTCCTTATTTTAAGATATACAGACATTTTACAGAATATATGCACAGACCCTCCCCTCCCGTACTATATATACTTGCAAATAGTTTTAGAGACAACCAAAATATGTATAAAAGTCAAGTCAATGGTCATAATCTGTATCTGCCTAACTATGAGATGAAACTTAATTGAGATGAAGGCCATACATAGTAGAAAAAGACCCTCAAAATTTAAATGAGTAGCGAAGGACCTCAAAAGGATGTACCAAAGAACTAAAAAAAATACAGCAGTCCATATAGATTATTCATATAGATTCCATGGCCAGAGGGAGCCACTATGATTATCTAACCTAACATCTTATATAAAACAAGCCATGGAACTTTCCTAAAATAAATTATAGAAAAAACACTATGTGCTACTACATCATAACTAGCAAAATGCTAACTACATTTATTTTGATTCAACTTCTTCCATTTAAATAAATGTTTAAAAACAAATATAAATCACTTTAAGATGGCACAAAATACAAAATCAGTTGAAAATCATAATAAGCATTTGCCTCTGGAAAATGTGTTTTATGACTGGTCCACCATGACACAGGAACCAAGGACAGAATCCAGTTTTCCTAAGTCTAGGGCTTTTACAGGAGCATCTTATACAACATTAGCACTTGTGTATTAAAGACTATCATGTGTGTTTGTGGTAGTGCTTCCTAGAGACAGGTATGTAGAAGTTACTGCATTTTAGTGTGACTAACAAGGGGCAAGGGCTGACCTAGGCAGAGAAGGCCTTTAAAAGCCACTGCTTGAGCGACCAGGGGACTGCAAACAGGGGAGTTTGCGAGGGAAGGAGTTGGTGCCAGATGCATCCAAGGTAAGTGAGTGCTGTGTCTTTTTCCCTACAGGTGGTTTGCTGACTGTGTGTGTGTGACTTTTTCCCTACAGGTGATTGCTGTTAGTTGTGGGACTGTGCTTGTGTGATTGGGTGGGGGCTGTTTGCACCATTGTTCCCTGATCACCTTTAAACACCAGCTTCTAGCAGCCTTGTGATTGGCCTGCCCCTGTGTGACTAACAAGGGGAAAGGACTGACCTAGGCAGAGAAGGCCTTTAAAAGCCACTGCTTGAGCGACCAGAGGATTGCAAACAGGGGAGTTTGCGAGGGAGTTGGGGGAGGAGTTTGGTGAGGCCAAGATGTTGAAGAGGAGCCGTACTGCTGGTGCCAGTGCCCCTGCTGTTTTCTCTGCCTCTGTTTGTAGCCTGACAGACTGTTTGACCATGGATATCTCCACCCAGGTCCTGGTGTGGAATTGCAGGGACTGTGGCCTTCATTTTCCTGCCCCTGATGATCAGGCTAGGGAGATGAGCCTATGAGATAGGTGCCTTCTGGTGGCATCTCTTCGGAAACAGGTAGGAGAGTTACAGGAGGAGGTGTCACGACTCAGGGGTATCTGTGCCCTGGAAAAGTTCCTTGACAGTGTCCACGATGAGACCTGCAAGGAGGAGGTCCCTATCCCAGTGCCAAGGGCTACTGCCACAGCTCTGGAAACAGATGGGATGCCTATGGCAGAGGAAGGACACTGGCAGCTGGTCACCTCTAGCAGTAGACAGTGCTCTACGCCTGCTCACATCCCACCATCCATTGTGGTGAGGAACCGTTATGCGGTGCTGGACACACTAAAGGAGGTAGAGGAGATGCCATCCACCCCAAAGGCTGGACAGATCACAGCCACCTCACCTAAGAGGAAACGTAGGGTAGTGGTGACTGGGGACTCACTCCTGAGAGGAACGGAGGCACCCATCTGTCGCCCTGACAAGGCCTCTAGAGAGGTATGCTGCCTGCCAGGTGCCCACATCCGAGATGTAACGGAGGGATTGTCTAAAATCATCCGCCCCTCAGACTACTACTCCATGCTTCTTATCCATCTGGGTGCCAATGATACTGCGAGAGGTGATCCTCAGCAGATCAAAGGTGACTTCAGGGCTCTGGGAGCGAGGGTGAAGGAGTTTGGAGCACAGGTGGTGTTCTCCTCGATCCTTCCAGTCAAGGCTAGAGGCCTGAGGAGAGACAGATGCATCCTAGAGGTGAATGCCTGGCTGAGAAGATGGTGTGGTCAGGAGGGATTTGGCTTCCTTGACCATGGAGTCGTGTTTCAGGACAGAGGATTGATAGGCAGAGATGGCCTTCACCTGTCCAGGAAGGGGAAGAGCATATTTGGGCACAGACTGGCTGACCTAGGGAGGAGGGCTTTAAACTAGGTTCAACGGGGGAAGGAGACCAAAGCCCACAGGTAAGTGACAATGTGGGTGATCTGGGGGAAGGGATGGAACTGGGGGGGGGGGGGGGGATTGGGACTGTATCAACAGCAATAAAAGAGAAGGTGGTTAGAACATGGGGGCAGAAATCAAACAAATGTCTTAAGTGCTCTACTGAAGCCCCAATATGTGAGGAGACTGGGGGAGGAGAACTCTAAGAAAAAATGGAAGGAGGTTTATGTAATAGAACTGGAAATCAACATGACAAAGTAGGGCAATCAGCTGGGTATCTTAGCTGCCTATACACTAATGTGAGGAGCCTGGGAAATAAGCAAAAAGAACTGGTAATACTAGCGCAGACAAGGAACTATGATATTATAGGAATAATGGAGACGTGGTGGGAGTGTGCGCACAACTGGAGCTCTGCCATGGATGGGTATAAACTCTTCAGGAAAGACAGGCAGGGAAGAAGAGGGGGAGGAGTAGCACTGTATGTAAAAGAGCTCTATGACTGCTCAGAGCTCCATTATGGAAGTGGAAGCGTGCCAGTAGAAAGTCTGTGGGTTACATTGAGAGGGGAAAGCAACAAGGGGGATGTTGTGGTGGGTGTCTGCTATAGACCACCAGACCAGAAGCAGGAGGTGGATGAGGTGTTCTATGGACAACTAGCGGAAGCTTGTAGATCACAGGCCCTGGTGCTCATGGGGGACTTCAATTACCCTGAATTTCCTGGGAGGCCAATACAGCAGTGCATGGGCAATCCAGGAAGTTTTTAGAGAGTGTTGGGGACAACTTTCTAGTACAAATGCTAGAGGAACCAACTAGGGACCTTGCACCTCTCGACCTGCTGCTCACAAACAGGGAAGAATTGATCAGGGACATAGAGGTAAATGGCAAGCTAGGCAGTAGTGACCATGACATGGTTGAGTTCAGGATGCTGATTAAAGGAAGGAAGGAAAGAAGCAAAACAAAAACCCTGGACTTCAAAAAA
>ML682033.1:1264508-1338298 GCA_007922195.1 Podocnemis expansa
AAAAAAAAAAAAAAAAAAAAAAAAAAAAAAAGCAGATTTTGGCTCCCTCAGGGACCTGATGGGCAGGATCCCTTGGGAAGCTAATCTGAAGGGGAAAGGAGTCCAAGAGAGTTGGTTATATTTTAAAGAAACCCTGTTAAGGGGCACAGGAAGTTGCTATTCCAATTAGGAGAAAGAACAAACATGTGAGGCAGCCAGAACGGCTTAGCCAAGAAATCTGCTCTGAGCTTAAACAAAAAGGAAGCTTACAGGAAGTGGAAGCTTGGTCAGATGACCAAGGAGGCATATACAGATATTGCTAGGGACTGCAGGGATAAAATCAGAAAGGCCAAAGGACAAATGGAGTTGCGGCTAGCGAGGGATGTCAAGGATAACAAGAAGGGGTTCTACAAGTATGTTAATAAAAAGAAGAGGATCAGGGATGGTGTAGGCCCCTTGCTGACTAGGGCAGGCATCCTTGTGACAGAGGATGAGGAAAAAGCTAAAGTGCTCAATGCATTTTTTGCTTCAGTTTTCACAAGCATGGTCAGCTCCCAGCCCACTACCATGGGTGTGGCAGATGGGAGAGAAGACGACAAACCCTTGGTGAAGGAAGGTCAGGTTAGGGACTGCTTAAAGAAGATGGATGTGCACAAGTCCATGGGGCCGGACGAACTGCATCCAAGAGTGCTAAGGGAATTGGCTGATGAGATAGCAGCACCGCTGGCCATTATCTTTCAAACCTCATGGAGAATGGGGGAGGTGCCAGAGAATTGGAAAAAAGCAAATTTAGTGCCTATTTTCAAGAAAGGGAAAAAGGAGGATCTGGGGAATTATAGACCAGTCAGCCTCACCTCAATCCCTGGAAAAATTATGGAGCAGGTTCTCAAAGAATCCATCCTCAAACACTTGGAGGAAAATAAAGTGATCAGGAACAGTCAGCATGGATTTACCAAGGGTAAATCATGCCTGACCAATCTCATTTCCTTCTATGATCAAATGACTGGTTTTCTGGATGCAGGAAGAACTGTTGATGTGATATACCCTGATTTTAGCAAGGCTTTTGATATAGTTTCCCACAGCATTCTCATTGGCAAATTAAGGAAGTATGGGTTGGATAGGTGGACTATAAGGTGGATAGAAAACTGTCTAGATCAACTGTTTCAGCGTGTAGGAATCAATGGATCCATGTCTAGCTGGCAGCCAGTCACGAGTGGTGTGCCCCAGGGGTCGGTCCTGGGGCCGGTTCTGTTCAACATTTTCATCAATGATCTGGATGATCGAATAGACTGCATCCTCAGGAAGTTTGCGGATGACACCAAGCTGGGGGGACCAGTAGACACGTTGGAGGGCAAGGACAGGATTCAGGGAGACCTAGATAAATTGGAACAGTGGGCCAACAGAAATCTTATGAGGTTCAATAAGGACAAGTGTAAAATCCTGAACTTGGGATGGAAAAACCCCATGCACTGCTACAGGCTGGGGAACATTCAGCTAAGTAGCAGCAGTGTAGAAAAGGACCTGGGGGTCATGGTGGATGGGAAGCTGGATATGAGTCAGCAGTGTGCTCTTGCTGCCAAAAAGGCCAATGGCATACTGGGCTGCATCAAAAGAAGTGTTACCAGCAGATCGAGGGATGTGATCATTCCCCTCTATTCTGCACTGGTAAGGCCACATCTAGAATATTGTGTTCAGTTTTGGGCTCCCCACTACAAAAAGGACAGGGATATGCTAGAGAGAGTTCAGAGGAGGGCAACCAAAATGATAAAAGGGCTGGAGCACAAGCCCTATGAGGAAAGACTGAAAGCATTAGGCTTATTTAGTCTGCAGAAGAGAAGACTGAGGGGGGATTTGATAGCAACCTTCAACTACTTGAAGGGATGCTCTAAGGAAGATGGAGCTCGACTGTTCTCGGTAATAACAGAGGACAGAACGAGGAGCAGTGGTCTCAAGCTGCGGTTAGGGAGGTTGAGGCTGGATATTAGAAAAAAACTTTTTTTTACTAGGCGAGTGGTGAAGCCTTGGAATGAGCTGCCGAGGGAGGTGGTGGAGTCTCCATCTTTGGAGATGTTTAAGGCCCGGCTGGACAAAACCATGACTGGGATGGTTTAGTGGGAGTGGTCTTGCCTCTGGCAGGGGTTGGACTAGATGACCTATGAGGTCCCTTCCAACCCTATGATTCCATGATTTACAGAGTATAGGCAAGCACAGTCACTACCTCAGATGTGTTAGTGAAAAGACACCCTGATCTCCCATAAGAGATGCTTGAACTCTACTTCCAGCTCTGATCTAATCTTGCATGATCTTTGTGTTACATCATCTGCCAAATGAGGCCATATGACACCTGAAGCCATGCTTATGGACAAGGGCTGGATGGAAACAGATTAAAGTCGTCAGAACAGGAGATACTGGAACTCATGGTCTCATGACTCATCACCTAAGGCACTTTTCCTTAAACTATAGGGTATTGAAAGGAAGTTGTCTTTTCTGCATTATCTAAGGAAAGTTGTGGTGTAAACATTAAGTTATTCTACCTTCAGATTTAGAAATGTTGAAATATTGACAATTACTGGGGGTTCTTTGTTGTTCTTCGGAAAAACGTCATCAAGTTAGCAGTTTGGCAGTTCTAACTGTTGTGTAATTCTTATTTCCTGTTTCCCCAGGCAACCATCCTTTCAAATGGACTGGTGACCAACACGTGATCTTTGTTTATCGATTCTGTTTGTCTCATTTTTCTTTCTGGGTCAGTTTACAAAGGCTGGTAAAGGTTCCTGGCTCTCAGTCAGGCTGCTTGGCAGGAGAACTCTCAAGACACTTGCACGCTGCAAATTCTCCCTCTAACTATGAAACTGCATACATGTATATACACTCTTGTTCTTCCTTGGACTGGAAGCCTTGTGCTAACCACCTTTTCACATTACTGTGGAACAATATGCAGAACTGCATTTTACAAGTGTTTGCAACAGATTTTGGTATTATGTATTATCATTTTCATATGATGGGTCAGGAAAACAATTTACATTGATTAAGTAGTTTTTGAATGATATTCCTTCTCCCCCCACCCGAAAAAAAGCCAAAGAAGCCTTTCAGTAAGCCCCATATTTAAATCTGTAGTCAGACAAAAACCACACAGACATATATAACACACCTAGTTTACACCTGAACAGGTACACTTCACCAGTGAAACTGTACTCAAGGTTCTTTCCAGGCTTCAGTTAGGCTCCCCAGGTACTCTGTTTTGCAGAATGGAAAGCCTAAGTCCTTGGAGACCTTTAGCTAGGCTAGGACTTTCCTCGCTCTCACCCTTACCTTTTGCCTTAATCTCCACAAATGTTTACTCAGTTTACAAGTAAAAGTTATCTCTAGCTGCCAGCAATACATATCTGAGCTGTTTCTGGCTTATGCATCATCTTTATTAATAAGCAGAGTTTGGTCAAAAATGTTCAGTGCAATACTATCATCTCTCTTTCAACTGAGGGGAAAAGCTGGCCCAGAACCTCTCTCCTGTATCTGCGCTGGCCTTGTATGTCTACCCAGAGTATCAAGCAGTTAAAAAAAAAAAAAAAAAAAAAAATCAGTGCACAGATACACAATAGACTCTCTGGGGCGAGGACCGCATTATAGTAGAATTAGGAGGAATATGATGCACTTATTATGCTACTGTTCATATTATTGAAAGTATATGGACTTGATTATAGAGAAGAGGAGTAAGTCACTGAAATGCGACTTGTGGGGGTTTAGATATGTTCAGGAGTCTCTTAATACATTTCTTTTCTTTTAAGGGTTTGTGTGGGTGGCTTTTTCCCGTAACTGAAACCAGTTACGGTTGTTTCCAATATTCTCTCTGTGGGAACAAACATTCAGAATAAAAGAAAACTGGGATCTCTGAAGAACAGAATACTGAGTCAGTCTCCCTCTTTAAATGTTGTTATAAAACACCTGCTTTGTCCCTTAAGCTTAGGGGTGATTCTCTGTAGCATATGAAGACTATGTAAAATTATCTTATTGTATGATGAAGAATAAAATCTTTGATTCTATAAGAGCAAAGAAAATACAAAGCTTATTGCCAAAAGTCAAGAACCAAGGCAGTAAGACCAAATGGAATCTGTTCAAAGTGAAATTCCAGGATTCTTCTAGAATGATGTATTTTTTGTTCACAATCAACCACCTCCTGACAAATGATCCAAAATGAAGGGCGCTCCTGAGGAATGGAGGTAGGTTGCTTGCTAAAGAATGAATATTTTAATATAGGGAAAGAAGTGAAACAGGTAACTGCAGAACAAGAAGGTTAGGCTTTGACTACATACAAGCTGTATTGCTTCAATTCACTTAGCTTAGAAACTGTAATAGTTACCCAATAAGTGTGGAAACAAATCTAGTAGCCATAGGAGACTATGTTCAACAGCCCCTTTCTGCTTTACTTAAGAGTAGACCAAACCCAGTGAAAAAGGACATGGCAGCAGAAGCTTCTGATGGGGACAACATTAGAGCCAAACACTCCTGTCAAACACTTTGTGTCTGTGATAGCACAGGGTGAGAATGACTGAGGACAAAACATCTCCTGCAGTACGGGTATCTTTCCCTTAGCAAAACAAACAACCAAGGAGTCCCTGTAGTACTTAAAGACTAACATTTATTTTTTGCATGAGCTCTTGTGGAGAAAATACTACTTCATCAGACACTCTGAAGATGGGGGAACTTAAAGAATGGTAGGAAATAAATGCAGGGCTGCTCCTTTGTAATGCCTTACACCTTATTTGGGATGCCTGATACTAGCAGCCATGACAACTGTCTTATTTCATATGTCCCTGCCCATTTATGAAACTCTGCTGAGCATCATCAAGGCTCTCTCATGATCTCCTTCAGCTTTTTCCTGGTCTCCTAGGAGATTTTCAAAGAGGACAGGAACTATCCATTCCTAGGTGAGGAAGTTACACTGTGCTAACACAGCCCAGTTGTTTCGCACGTAGCTGCAATGAGGTGGAGGATTTGTTTCAGTCCATGTAGGATTATGGCTCCCAGTATGGCCAAGGCAGCATGCTATTGAGATGCAAACTAGGCTGAGGTTGGCTGACCCTCTGCCATTCATATCTTCCTTGAAGAGGAATGTTTGGAACGGGAGCCGCCGACAGCAAGGGAGGGAAATCTATTTGATGCCAGCAAGAACAAATAGGTCACAGAGTGTGACAAGGAGTATTCTTGTCTTGCCTCTTGATGCTGCCCTTCAGTGTCAGGGATCTGGCCCTGTCATGGTCAGTGCTGAGATGGATTATGTTATTGCGGAGTTTGTCTGTGCTGAGGTAGTTGGCGTTGAAGTTATAAAGTTATTGGCATCTTTGATGAAGACGTCATATCCTGGGTGCCCAGAATATGGCTTCTATTCAAGGGAGCACTGGCTAAAGATTTTTCAGCTCCAGTCTGGCTGTTGGACTCTCCTCAGGGTTAGCAGTAATCCCAAGACTTATCCAGATGATGTAATTTGAGCCAACTGTCCTGGAATTTGAGTCTTGAGGAGAAAGACTGATACTCAGAGCACCTATTAGGGATGCTCTCCCAAGCAGAAAAGGCATCAGCTATGCCTGGCTTTAAGACAGATGAGGCTGAGACAGGACAGGCAGGGTTTGAAATCCAGGACTTCAGTCCCATCTCTGCCGCCACCCAAACCCCAGGCTGTTTCTCTCCTCCAGTGCCAAACTACTCCTTTCCCTGGGCAGACTTGTCCTCTCTGCATTCAAACCAGACTTGGGTCATTCAGAGTACAGCAGAGACAAGATCTCTGCTTTTAGTTCTCTGGTGCCTTTTTATAGCCCAATCTGAAGCTTCTGAGAGTAGCTGTTGAATGTAAAGCCCAGCCAGTCAACCCAAGGAGCTGAGAGGGGCTTGAATGTCCAGATGGATGGAGTCTGATGCTTTTAGCTGTTCAAATCTACGAAGTCTCTATTCATCACATGTGAACTGTGTTTTTTCAAAGTATTTATAACGTGGCCATATTTAGGCAGCTTTCAATGGAGACAGCAAAAGGCACACCCTGATCCAAACAAACAACCTCCTATCAAACGTCATGCCCCTGCTTCCAAGCAGAGGGGCTTTATAGCTTCTCAGAGTAAAAGGTCACTGGACTTTTTTTTTTTTTATTATTCTTATTTTTAAATATGTGCAAAATGCTTTTCCCTATCTTTATTCTCAGATCAAGTTAGACCAATTTAGTTGAAATTCCAAACATGGCTGTGCACACTGTCTGAGGCAAACATCTGAAATGGAAAATTTCAGTCCAAAATTACAAGCAACCAAAAATAGGGTCCTGTAATAGGAACTGTTCAGCAACATTAAGTAGGTCTAATCAGCCTCAACTATCTCTTAGATAAACACTGCTAACCCAAACCGGTTTTCAAGTAACAGTGAGATGAACAAATCACCTATCTGTAACTGGTGCTCTTCGAGATGTTTTGTTCATGCACCTTCCAACTCAGGTCTGTGCGTGCCATGTTCATGAATCGCTGGAAAGTTTTTCCCCTAGACTACCTGCAGGGTCAGCTACAGCTACTGGGACGCCCCACGTCCCTCTATATATGTCCCAACCAACCCTCTCCCTCCCTAGCTCCTTCTTGCCAGAATTGTGGCTGAGGGGAGGAGGGTGGGTACTGGAATGTACATGAGCAACACATCTCTAAGAACACCAGTTACTGGTAAGTAACCATTTCTTCTTCTTCAAGTGATTGCTCGAGTCAGTTCCAACTCTGGTGACTCCCAAAGCCTTACCGTGGTGGAGGGATGGAATTCTAGACTCTGGCTGCCTGCAGCGCTGGTCTGCTGACAGTCACTTTGTCCCTCACCTGATGCGTCAGTGAGCAGCGCATCACAAAAGTGCACTCAACCACATTGCCGCCTTGCAGCACTCTACGCACGTGAGCCAGGAACACTGCTGAAGAGGCTTGATCCCAAGCAGAGTGAGCTGTCACTCGAAGGAATGGAACTTTAGCTAGCAGGCAGCACTGCCTAATGCAGGCCGAGATCCATGATGACAGGCACTGGGAGGATACTGGTTTACCTTTTATTTGGTCTGCAATTTCCAGAAACAGTTGAGATGATTTATGAAAGGGTCTGGCACGTTCTAGATAAAAGGCTAAGGCCCTTTGGACATCCAAAGAGAGAAGGCTCTGCTGCTCATTACCGGCATAAGGCTTTAGGTAGAAGACAGGAAGGAATATGCTCCGACAATCACTGTGCTGATGTTCTGGCCACTAGGAAGGAGACCTTCCATGACAAGTACAACAATGAGCAAGATGTCAGTGGTCTGAATGGGGGAACAGTCAATCTAGAAAGGACCAAGTTGAATGGATGAGAAAAGCCTGTCCAGATCTTTCATGAATCTCTTCACCATATGGTCAGAAAATAAAGAACCTTAAGGTCGCCCGGCATGGAAAGCTGAGATGGCTGCCAGATGGACCATGAGTGATGCAATCACCAGACCTCACTGTTTGAGACTAAGAAGATAGTCTAAGACTGACAGAATGGATGCCGAGGTAGGTATAATCCCCTTTTCCTCTGCCCAGGAAAAGAGCCTCCTTCATTTTGCTTGGTAAGTACTTCTCATTGACAGCCTGCAGCTGTTGAGCAGGACCTCCCGTACTTTTGAGGAGTGCCTGAGCTCCTCTTCACTGAGCCATGGACGTACCACAACTTAAGATAAAGAGCTTCTAGGTTGGGGTGTCTCAGTGTCCCTGCTTGAGGAAATCCCAGAACAGCGGGGGTGGGAGCAGGTCTCTGACTGACAGTTCTAGGAGAGTTACAAACAAATAGCTACATGGCCATTCTGGAGCGATTAGAAAGACTCTCACTCTGTCCCTCTTTAGTTTTAGAAGCACCTTGTGGATCAGCAGCATCGGAGGGAAGGCGTAGCACAGTCAATTCCAGCAGGGGATCAGGGACACATCCACCTGAGACCCTAGCAGCACTTTTGGAAGGAGCAAAACACGGTAAAGTTCTGGTTAAAGTTCGACATGAATGGGTCTACTTGAGAAGACCCCCACCACTGGAAGATGTCCTGTATCGCATCTGCTTGGATGGACCATTCATGGGCCAAAAATTGCCTGCTGAGGCTGTCTGCTAAGAGATTCTGGGAGCCAGGTAACTACACTGCTGTCAGGTGACCTGAGTGCTGGATGCAGAACTCCCACAGGCCCAGGACTCCTGGCACAGGGGAGAGGAGTGAGCACTTCCGTTTGTTGATATATGGAATGGCCGTGGTATTTTCCATCTGAACCAGCACCAAACTTGCGCACTAACTTGTCCCAAAAGGTTCTGCAAGCCAGGCGGACTGCCCCAAGCTCTTTTACATTTATGTGCAGGTGAGACTCCTCCTGGGACCACAAACCTTGAGTCCAGAGCTTGCCTGGGTGTGCCCCACACCCTGTATCCAGTGTGTCCGTGACCAGGCACCTTGAGGGCTGCGGGGTGTGGAAGGGAATTCCCGCACACACATTCTAATGGGAGTACCACCACTGTAGAAACTGTCAAATGTGAGGGGGCTGGCACGCCAGGGGTGCTGAGGGAATCTCGAGTTGATCAGTAAACCAACACTAGCCAGGCCTGCAGTGGGCGCAATCTCAGCTGAGCAACTCCATAATGTGTGTACAGGAGGCCATGTGCCCCAGAAGTCTTAGGCACTTGTGGACGGAGGTAAGGGGATGACCAGAAAGTTCCCTGATCATTTTTGACATTCTCGAGAATTGGGCTCAAGGAAGGGAGGCACATGCTTCCTTCGAGTCCAGAACAGCCCTGCCAAACTCTATGCATTGCATGGGTGTCAGTGTAGATTTCTTCTCATTTATCATTAGGCTGAGCCTGTCGAAGGTGGACTGAATTACCTGCAGGAACACAAACTTCCTTTTGGCAGCGACCTTTTACTAACAAGTCATCCAGATAGAGAAATGCTTCTTTCCTCTGCCTCCTGAGATAGGCCACTACCACCACTAGACACTTCATGACCCAAGGCTCTGCAGATAGACCAAATGGGAGGACTGCAACTTAGAAGCATCTCTGGCCTACCATGAACTGTAGAAAGCGCCTGTACTGCAGTAGGATGGTCAAGGGTGGCATACCAGTCTCCTGGATCCAGGGATGGGATTATAGCAGCCAGGGAGACAATACAGAATTTTACTCTGAGTAGGAACCTGTTTAGGCCTCACAGATTTAGAATGGAACACAGGCCCCCTTTCACTTTCAGGATCAGGAAGTAGCGGGAGTAGAACCCATTTCCTCTTCCCTCTACTGGCCCTTCCTGTGCTGCTCTCAAAGAGATACGGGACTGTACCTCCTTTTCCAGTAGATGTTCGTGAGAAGGGTCACTGAAGAGGGACAAAAATTGGCGCAAATACCCCCATTTTAATCACGTGTAAAACCCACTGGTCTGAAGTAATACTGGAACATGCCCAGTAAAATCAGGATAGCCTGTCCCCAAAGGGAGGTAGGTGAGGATCCACAGTTTCCAAAGCGGCAGCTGTGTTAGCCTAGTCCAGCAAAAACAAACACCCCCCCCCACCACACACACAAGGAGTCGTGTGACACTTAAAGACTAAAATTTATTTATCACATGAGCTTTCGTGGGAGAAAATCCCACTTCACCAGACGCTTTGAAGAGGGGGAACTTACAGAACTGGATGAAAATAAATGCAGGGGAGTGTAAGACATGGGATCAGGTCATATTGCAACAGCAAATCAGAGCATTTCTAAGGATTCAAACTCTAGGAAACAGCATATAGAGGGAGGGTAAAAGTCAAATTACCTGTTATAATGTGAAAAGAATCTATAGTCACGATTCAGCCCTGCTTTCACACAATCTAATCCGCATACTAGCTGAATTTCAGCTGTTTCTCTTTGAAGTCTTGGTGTTCCATTGATTTTCTTGAGGACCATCATTAACAAATCATCAATGGAGTGATTAGGAAGATGGAAGTGCTCAGCAACTGTTTTTTGTGTGTGTTGTGATTTCTGATGTCAGTTTTGTGTTCATTTATTTTTCTGCATAGTGACTGTCCTCTTTGTCCAATGTATAAGGCTTGGGGGGACATTTCCGGCACATGATGGCATAAATCACATTAGTGGATGAGCAGGTGAAGGACCCTTTGATGGAGTAGCTGGCTTGATTAGGTCCTATGATGGTGTCTTTAGTGCAAATATGTAGACGAAGCTAGCAGTGTGGTTTTTTGCAGGGATATGTGCCTGCTTGAACGTTCCTGTTAGATCTGTAGTTGCTGGTGTCTCCCAAGGCTTGAGAGAGCAAGGGATCATCTTTTAGAATGGGTTGTAGGCCCTTAAGGATCTCTTGTAGAGGTCTGACTTGAGGGTTGTATGTGGTGACTCGTGGAGTTCTGTTTTCTTTCTTGGGCCTCTCCTGCAATAGATGACTTTGGGGTACCTGTCTAGGTCTGTCAATTTGTTTTCTTACTTCCCTAGGTGGGTATGGTAGTTTTAAGAATGCTTGATAGAGATCTGACGATGTTCTGTCTGAGGGATCAGAGCAAATGTGGTTATATCTTCGGGCTTGGCTGTAGACAATGGATCGTGCGGTGTGTTTAGGATGGAAGCTTGAGCACAGCCTCAAAAGTTCTTTTTAATGCCTGACTGAGAGCACAATTGGTTCCTATTATTGCCCTAAGACCACTAACTTGAGCACCTGTTACTATGGTCCCTCAGTTGCGAAGAGTTTGGCCTATTCTGGTAACAGCGAGGAGATAGCTGAGGACGGACTGGGTGCATCTGAGAGGCTGGGGTATGCAGGCCCAGGAACTTCAGCTTCACGCAAGAGTCCTTCATGGTCTGTAGCCTGGAATCGGTCTAGGATGAGAACAATTCTAGTCCCTCAAATGGGAGGGCTTGTATGGTCACTTGGACCACCTGCGGGAGGCCTGACACCTGCAACCATGAGCTTCACCTCATGGAGACCATTGAGGCCACAGCTCTTGCAGTGGCATCTGCTGCATCCAAGGCTGATTGAAGCAATGCTCTTGAAATGACCTTTCCCTCCTTGACCATTGCTGCCAGTTCGTACTGAGAGTCCTGAAGCATCGAGCACATGAACTTCTTCACAGAAGACCAGGAGTTCAATTTATATCGACTAAGAACAGCCTGCTGGTTGGCTATACCCAGCTGCATATCCCCTGTTGAATAAATTTTTCTGCCAAATAAATCCAGCTTCCTAATGTCCTTTGATTTGGGGGTCAGACCCTGGTGTCCCTGATGGTCCTTTTCATTAGTGGCTGCCACCACCAATGAGCCAAAGGTCGGGTGAGTACAGAAGTGCTCATGGCCCTTAGAGAGAACAAAGTACTTCCGTTTCATCCTTTTAGCTGTAGGAGGGATGAAGGCTGGTGTATGCCAAAGGGATTTGGTGGTGTCTCTAATGGGCTTTATAAGAGGACAAGTGACCTTAGCTGGCCCTTCTGGTCAGTGTCTTCCACCACTTCCTCTGCTTGGAGCCCCACACTGTGAGCAACTTATCTGAACAGGTCCTGGTTGGACTTGCTGTCATCCAGAAGAGCAGCCAAGGTTGCCCCTGCTAGCACCTCATCCGGAGGGAGGAAGATGATTCTCCATGGGCCTCCTCCAATCTTAGAGGGGATGGATCTTTGTGCGGGGAGGCATTCTCTAGCCTGGGGGTGATGTGTGTGTGTCTCAGGCTCCACTGCACCCAGGCCCAATCCCTCACCCTGATTCGAAGGGGAGCTGGCCAACTGCAACAGCTGCAGTCTAGGCCCCGCCAAAGTATGGGACTTGCTCACCATAGACCGTTGGGGTTGACGGGGTCTAGAATGGCCATTGCAGAGGTCCTTGCCACTGGTTCTAAAGCAGCTGGTACAAGTAGCAGCCTGCCGTCCTTCTTCTGTTACTCCTACCACCTTGTGAGACTGCCGATGCTTCATCCAAACCCAAAGAGAAGCAACTCCAGGGGGACTATGGTGCTAGGGATTGGTACCAGGAGGGCTCAGTGAGGTGTCCTTGGTGTTCAAGTGCACAGCGAGTGGTATCACAGTACCCCAGCTGCCGCTATGACCAAAAGCTGTACTGGAGAGTGGTGCTGCACTGGGGACAGCCCAAAGTCGGCAGGCAGTGCCGGCTGAAATGTCCTCAGCAGTGACCGTGATCTGGTCCTCTTTGGCACTGGTGCCAAGGAGCAGTGCTGTGGGGACGGATGCTTCAGAGGGGCTGGTTCACCTCTAGGCTGCACTGAAGATTTAGGCCTCTGCACCACTGAGTAATCAGGCACCAACACCACTGTCTGTTCTATTAGCTCCCTTGCTGCCTCGAATGTCTCACAGGTGGAGGGAAGCTGCAGATCTTCCTCCAATATACCTCTAGTTGGAGATGGATATGACTGGGCTTGACGGACCCTTCTTTGGGGCCTGGAGGCAATGGTGCCGTGAGGCTTGATATGCAGGCGGAGCGCCTCAGCTCAGGTCCTGCTCTTGGCCCTTCTCCTGCCAGTTTGACAGGGGAAGAGTCCCTCACCTGTCTTCTCCTTTCACTTCTTTGGAGCCAGGGAATGGGACTAGGGCCAGTGACCAGCAGTGCCATGAGGTCTTGTCAGAGCCCTTTGCTCTAATTGCTGGAGGGGCAATGCAGGGGTTTAAAACTTTTACAAATTTTGGACTTCTCTCTCAATTGTGACTCACCCAGGCACCTTAAGCAGGAACCATAAACTTCTTACAGGATTCCCAGGCTTTGAAGCCCGACATGTCCTGGAGCTCTTCCTCAGGCAAGGTGGGACTCCAGGAACAAAAGACTCTTAATGATCTAGCTAACTACACCATAAGAACTAACAAAGACTTAAGCACTATAAACACTAACTACCACTATAACAATGAACAAGATAAGATAGGGGACTGCTAGCTGCAAAGCAAAGAAGCATTGTTCCAGTGATCAAGGCAGTCAGAAGGAACTGGAAAGGGTCAGCTGGGATATGTATATAATAGAGGCTGGCAGCGCTCCCCTAGCAGCTGCAGTCGACCCTGCAGGTAGTCTAGGGGAAAACTTAACAGTGTTCTGTGCACTTGGCACATACACAGCTGAGCTGGAAATGACATGAGAAATCACTTGAAGAAGGAAAACAAATTCCAAAGGAGTAGCTGGGTTAGTCTTGTCCAGCAAAACAAACAAGGAATCTGAAGAAGTGTCTGACAAAATAGGATTCCCTCCCACAAAAGCTCATGTGATAAATTTTGTTAGTCTTTAGAAGTGCCACCAGATTCCTTGTTTGTTTTTATGAAAAACAAAGGAGATGATAAACAGATATTCTCATAAGTAAGTGGCTCCCAAACTGTGGAACACAGCCCTCCTCCATCGATTAATTCAGACTGCTCTACACTTACTACAAAATTTGTTGACAGTCAACTGAAGATACACAAGCTATGCTAAGTAGCTTGCATATCTCCTACAAACTCGCTAAGTTCTAATGAGTGTGGCTTCTGTACTATACCGTGCCGCTGCAAAATGCACTCCCATCGATATAGCATTATTCTTTCTTCTGGGGTGAATTTATTGAGTCTTTGCTTCCACTCATTTGATCCAAAAGAATTGACATGACAGCGGCAAAACTGCTGCCATCAGTGAAGGCATACCTTCAAGATCGCAGAATTCTTCTGAAAAAAATCATTTCACTCTACCATTTCAGATGTGGTAAATTTATATGGATTTATTAATATTTTGCAAGACTACTCTTTTCAGATACACAGCTATGCTATTGATACAATTTGTTTGAAAGGTAAAAAGGAGGATCTGGGGAATTATAGACCAGTCAGCCTCACCTCAATCCCTGGCAAAATTATGGAGCAGATTCTCAAAGAATCCATCCTCACACACTTAGAGGAAAATAAAGTGATCAGGAACAGTCAGCATGGATTTACCAAGGGTAAATCATGCCTGACCAATCTCATTTCCTTCTATGAGCAGATGACTGGTTTTCTGGACGCGGGAAGAACTGTTGATGTGATATACCTTGATTTTAGCAAGGCTTTTGATACAGTTTCCCACAGCATTCTCATTGGCAGATTAAGGAAGTACGGGTTGGATAGGTGGACTATAAGGTGGATAGAGAACTGGCTAGATCAATGGTTTCAGCGTGTAGGAATCAATGGTTCCATGTCTAGCTGGCAACCGGTCACGAGTGGTGTGCCCCAGGGGTCGGTCCTGGGGCCGGTTCTGTTCAACATTTTCATCAATGATCTGGATGATGGAATAGACTGCACTCTCAGTAAGTTTGCGGATGACACCAAGCTGGGAGGACCAGTAGACACGTTGGAGGGCAAGGACAGGATTCAGGGAGACCTAGATAAATTGGAACAGTGGGCCAGTAGAAATCTTATGAGATTCAATAAGGATAAGTGTAAAATCCTGCATTTGGGACAAAAAAAAAAAAAAACAACCCTATGCACTGCTACAGGCTGGGAAACATTCAGCTAAGTAGCAGCAGTGTAGAAAAGGACCTGGGAGTCATGGTGGATGGGAAGCTGGATATGAGTCAGCAGTGTGCTCTTGCTGCCAAAAAGGCCAATGGTATACTGGGCTGCATCAAAAGAAGTATTACCAGCAGATCGAGGGATGTGATCATTCCCCTCTATTCTGCACTGGTGAGGCCACATCTGGAATACTGTGTTCAGTTTTGGGCTCCCCACTACAAAAAGGACAGGGACATGCTCGAGAGAGTTCAGAGGAGGGCAACCAAAATGATAAAAGGGCTAGAGCACAAGCCCTATGAGGAAAGACTGAAAGCATTAGGCTTATTTAGTCTGCAGAAGAGAAGACTGAGGGGGGATTTGATAGCAACTTTCAACTACTTGAAGGGATGCTCTAAGGAAGATGGAGCTCGACTGTTCTGGGTAGTAACGGAGGACAGAACGAGGAGCAATGGTCTCAAGTTGCTGTTAGGGAGGTCGAGGCTGGATATTAGAAAAAAACTTTTTTTTACCAGGAGGGTGGTGAAGTCTTGGAATGGGCTGCCAAGGGAGGTGGTGGAGTCTCCATCTTTGGAGGTGTTTAAGGCCCGGCTGGACAAAACCCTGACTGGGATGGTTTAAGTGGGAGTGGTCCTGCCTCTGGCAGGGGGTTGGACTAGATGACCTATGAAGTCCCTTCCAACCCTATGATTCTATGATTCTCTTAGGTTTTAAGATGGTTTTCATATGTAATCTACACATAAAAAATTGTAGATGGTTCTACAGGTGGCGGTGTTTTATGTTGGTGGTGCACAACATGGTAGAGTTTGGGATGCTTTGTCATAATTCATTACCCACAAGATCAAATAGTGAGGGTGGCAACAAATACCACAGCTCTAGCTACATTATTTTAAAAGGCCGCCCAACTAATCCCTCACACCTCTCCAAAAAATGTTTGAAGAAAATCATAAGCAGTATGTTTTGAATGCATCCCAAAGGCTCCAAGTGCAAACTGGGCTAAAAGTAGAACTGAACTGTAAACCTCTTGGATTTGATACTACATCTGATCACCTACAGCCAATGTTCCCTCTAATTACTCATAGACTGTGTGCACAAACCTTTTCTTTGTGTGTGCAAAAACATTTCTTTGTAAGCACCAATATTGGCACTACTGAATTTTTTGTGCACACTTTATTTTGTTGTGTGCGCGCAGGTTTCATGACCTGTGTGCGTGCACACACATGCACAGCTTAGAGGGAACAGTGCCTACAGCAAAGTGAAAGTACAATACATTAAAAAACTGATGTGCAAGACACATTTACCTCAACTAAGCCCTTTAAGTGAAGTATATACTTTGGTGGCCTGCCACAGATTTTTTTTTTTTTTTTTTAAGCACTAAACCAGTGCCTCATTACTAAATATGCTCAAAAGTAGTCCAATCAAGACTGCTTTCCTTGACCAAAATAATTTTTGACAGCATCTGTGGCTCTGAATATAACAGGCTTTTCTTCTGTTCTTGTTAAAAGCAAATAATTCTAAGACTTCCTTTCACAAACAAGGAAAATATTCAAAGTTGTTTATTTACTTTCTCAGAGATGAGGACAGCAAAATGGAAATCTATTCATGAATGATTTCTAATGAGTCATTTAGTCACAGTCTGCTATTCAACATTAAGGGGTAGGGAGAGCTAATTATTAAGTTCTCATTTGTCTGACTAATTGAAATGTGCAATTAATATATTTGGCCAGAGAAATGTGGCTCATTGTCTCACTAGTCATCAGATAAGTCTGTTTTTTTGGAAAATGAATTCATCACAGCTGTTCATTAAAAAGAACCCCTTTCTCCAAATAACATTTGCCATTCAGATGTGCAAAAGTGTTACTCTCCTCATTAACCAGAGTTGTAGCAGATTAATAAAGGATACTTTTTATTCTTTATACTTTGGGCAAGGCCTATTCTTCTCTCTCTCTCAATTTAAACCTAGTGCAGCGCCAAGCATAGAGAGGGGGGAAAGAAAAAGGAAACAAAACAAAACAAAAAACAAAAACCCACAAAACAAGGCGTCCCGTGGCACTTAAAAGACTAACACATTTATTTATTGCATGAGCTTTTGTGGGAGAAAATCCCATTTCATCAGACACTTTGAAGCTTCAAAGCTTCTGACGAAGTGGGATTTTTTCCCATGAAAGCTCATGCAATAAATAAATGTGTTAGTCTTTTAAGTGCCACAGAACTGTTTTTAACACTGAACTAACTAACACGGCTGCCCCTTTGGAACTAAGCACAGAGAAGGCACTTAAAATAATGCAATCTACCTCTCTCTCAGGAACACAATGAAGAGCTTAAAAAAATAAAATCACCTTGGAGGGAAGGTATTATAAACTTTTATTCTTCATTTGGACATTTATTCAGTCTTTAAGTCTTTAAATTAACCCAAGTGAGCAAACTAAATGAGCAAACAGCAATTTATGAGAACTTATAATTGAAATAACCAATAATGAACTTACCTAAAACTCAAAAGTGACCAAAATAAGAGGCTGAAGTTGCATTTAAAAACACAAGTGAGACTTTCATAAATGAACAGAGAGCAAAACTAGCCATGTGCATAAATGAAAAACTCTTACAAATACAATATTCTCACAGAATTGCAATGGTGCACAGCACACTGCTACTTTTAACCTCACTGCTGAGGGCTGAAGGCGACAGAGTTTCATAGTTCAGTAACGGGTTGGGCCAAATTAACTGGTCCGGGGCCCCTGGCTGTCCCCCACCCTCCAGCATGGCAGCATGCAGGCAGGCCGTCGCTGGGGAGGGACCCTGGGGCCAGAGGGTGCTCCTGCCCAGCCCTGCTCTGGCCAGTCTGTCCCACCAGCCCAATATATCTGCTACCTGCCTTTCAACAGGGGGGGAAAAAATGCATCAAATCACTCACTGATTCTTAAACCAGTGGTTCTCAACCACTCTGTCATGACACAGAAGTGCGCCATGGGACAGTGACTGAATACGCCACGTGAAATCAGCCTGCTGTTGACAGCCTGTGGATAGCTGTAGCAGCAGGCTGATTTTTACACTGCTGAGTTGAACCCACAGTGGCTCTCTGCAAGAGCTGCTGCAGAATCAGCTGTTCCACAGCCTCAGGGGCTTCCAGTCAAGCCTCCAGCTGCCAGAAAAAGCCCTTTTACTAGGAGATTTCTTTGACAGCAGGGGGAGTAGAAGCAGTGCAGTATGTCACACAGGGCCCAGCTGTGTTGCAATGGTGAAGAGGTTGAGAACCCCTGCCTTAGACAATTCCACTATCTTCCCATTTTTCTAGGGATCAGTTTCAAACTGTTAATTCTCTTGGTGAATTGACCAAGCCTAACTCTCAAACCTGTTCTCCTTTATTTGTTTAGTTCCTGTTTTCCTTTAGCATAAAACCTTAAAAACAGTACTGGTGACATGCCAAATTGACATCCCCGGAGAATGAAGCCACCCATTTCTTTAACTGACAGGTAAAGAATAGGCAGCAGAATACAAGCTCTGCTTGGACATACTTATTGGTAACAAGCCACTGAGATCTAACAAGACTCTCAGCTTCTATCCTGTTGCTGAGATCCTATCTATTGATGTATACGTCAAGTCTCATCTGTACCAACAAAAACAAGACATTATACTGGGAAGCTCTTACCCATCCCTGAATCTTTCTTGGTACCATCTGATATGATATCCACATGATCGCTGTCAACATCGTAGCTGAAGAAATCGTTCAAATAAGTCTTCGATCTTTGCCCACCAAACACATATAAACAGCGATTTTTCTGGAGAGGAAGGAAAGCAGATGCTTCACTTTGGAACTGTACTCAAGAAAACAAATTCTTAGCCAAACAGTTCTCAATGAGCATTTGCAGAAACATCAATGAATCATGAAAACAAGCAATAATGGTTCAGGCACAATTTTATTTACAGAAGGGAAAATTATTTACAGCTATTTTAGTGTACGGGAAACATACAGAAAAGATCAAAATCACGCTTGCTATAGTTTTGGTTCCTCCCCCAAAGATTTCCTCAGGAAAAGCAGTTGATTGAATTCAGCAAACAGTTTACTCTGAAAACGTTTTCTGGGGCAACTTTTCAAACATACCATGCTTTCAAATCCACTGACCTTTCAATGTTTTGACGACCTAGATAAATTATAAAAAGTATTTGTTTAACTAAGCTCTATGGAACTATGAACCCTGTGGTCCAGAAGGAACTATTACATTCTAGTCCAATCTCTCTTCTACCTCAGGCCATTTCATTTTAGCCATGTGCCCATATTTTGAGCCCAATTGCTTTAGTTAAACTAAAGCATTTCAGTCCCAAGAGAACAGATTGTGCCATACACAGCAAACAAGACCAAAGAGCTGTCAGTACTCACAGCCCTACAGGGGCAGAGAATTACTGGGTAAGATATTCCTAAATCACTCTAGCAGGCAACTCCCATACTGTAGAGATAGATGGGGGAAAAAAACCACAAAGTCCCTGCTAGTTAGACCTAGGGAAAATTCCTTCCCAAACTGCATTTAAGGAAGTTTGATCCTGAGCATGAGAGCAAGACTCCTTACCCAAATCACTTATGAAAGGAGGATTCACTGTACCACTTTAAAGAACAGGCTCCCTCCCATGGCCAATCTCATGCTGCATAGAAACAAAACCTAGAGTATACATGGTGGACCATATATCAGGGGAAAAAGAATTCCTTCTGAACTGATGCTGTGGACCAGCTGAAGCCTTGAACCATAACATTTGTTTATCACTGTCTTAATGTAGAGCTGCATGTATGTAGGGGGGTGACATGGAGAAATCCTGCTCTTCCCAAGGCCTGTGAAGGAATGGAGATTTCACAGATTGCCAAGACCAGAGGGGACCATCAAGAGTAACCCACCTCAAAGATGGCCAAAAGAAGGGATGTCAAATATACAGGCTGTGGGCCAAATCTCTTCCATGCAGCCCGGAACTGTGCTCTGCAAGATCACACTAGAGCGTGTAGGTCTTAGTATTTTGGTTTATGGTATATATGGCTCATTTGAAATATGTTTAAGTCAAATCTGACCCACCACAGTAAATGAGTTTGACACCCCTGGGCTAAAGCTTCTGTTTAAAATGAGATTAGATATATTTATAAAAGACATCAGTGGTGAGTCCACCAACTCAGTTGGTAAAATGTTCCAATAGTTAGATAATCCCCACTGTTAAGAAACTGTATCTTATTTCAAGGTACAGTTTATTTAACTTCAATTTCTAGCCATTGTACCTTTTTATGCCCAGTGTTTTCCAGCCCAGATCCATGGCCAAATCCTGTAAGTCCATACAGCATGCACCTCTTTGGATTTCATTTACGAGTTCTGCACACAGAAGGTTAGCAGAACTAGACTGTATATATAACATTAGATCAGCAATGCACTGACCTAGTAGGAATTTTGTCTATATTTAATCTACTACTATCCTGTTTGAACAGGCAGTGAAGTTACAATGACATATTGCAACATAACCATCTTCCATGCTCAACAGTCTCAATGTCAAACACAGAGCATCATAACTTGTCTATAGAAACCAAAAGGAAAATGGGAACATGAGAGAGAAAAATCATCCAAATACAAATTTATTCATTAAACAGAATGGACAAAAACGATTAGTCAAATATACCAGGTTTCTGATGGATTTTTTCCAAGCATTTGAAGCATAAAATGACCTAAATTTCCATTTCTATGGGAGCACAAAACCTATAACAAATTCAGAGCTACCTATGAGGGTATTGTCTAGGACGGACTAGGCTATATTTCTCAGTTTTTAGAAGGCAATTTGAAACAAACTGAAAAGTTTCTAAAGTAACTCCTATTAAATAAATACAGATAAGAACTCTTAAGAGACTGAAATACAACTAGATCACTTCAGTTTAAAATTTCACATATTCAGTTGGCAATACTAGCCAATGAAAAACATACCACTGAACTCAACATACTGTGAAATTCTAATCTCAGAGGCCTGGCAATATGTAAAAACCACACCTTACTGGAGTCTCACAGTTCATATTGACACCAAAATTCTTACGCTATGTCTACATTACAGCCTATGTCAGCGTAACTTACCTTGCTCAGGCATGTGAATAAACCACTCCCTCAAAACAACACAAGCTACACCACTGGTTCCCAACTTTTTGGGCTTTAGGGCCACAAATAGGATTTCTATAACTCTGAAGTGCCACTGGTCTCTGCCAGAATCTCCTCCCCTCTTCTGCAGCCAGAAGAAAGGAGTCCAGTAAGGAGGATCTTCTGTTTCCCTGGCTGAAGCAGGGAACCCTGAGCTCCATCAGGGTCCTAGGCAGTAGCTCCCTGCTGCAGCCAGGGGAACAAAAGTCAGGGCTCCCCTTCCCCTCGCTCGCGCAAGGACCCCAGGACCTAGGGATCCAGGAGGAGCAATTTCCTGTGCTCCCTGCTACACTGAAAAAGAGGCGAGCACTGATTTCCCCTCCCCTTGGCTGCAGCGAGGAGCCTGCGTCACCATTCAGCCCCATGAAACATGCTCCACCTCGGTGCACAGGAAGCAGCAACGCCTTTCTGCAGTCGGGGGTGGGGGCATTTTGAAAACCTCCACTCACTCCCCCTCCATGGGCCACTTTGAACCAGTGAGTTACAACATAAAAAGTGCTTATGTGTGAAGTGCTATGCTGGCAGGACACTGCCCCGCTCTCCTGTTAGCCTAATAAAACCTTCCCAGTGAACAGCAGAAGATTCCTCCTGTCAGCATAGTGCAGGGGTCTGCAACCTACATCTCTGGAGCCGCATGGAGTTCTCTGATTGCCCCCTTGTGGCTCTTGGGTCATCCCCCACCATCGGGGATCCTGGAGAGGGCCTGCTGCCAGTGCCCAGTTACGCTCACTCTGTCCGCCAAGGGTCCCTGCGGCATGTGCCCTGGCCAAGCTCTCCTCACCAGGAGGCTACACCCTTCGTGGTTCTCACAACACTCAGTTATCGAAGGAATTTAAAAATGGCTCTTATCTTTCATGTTACCGACCCTTGGCATAGAGCCTCATCATCAGACTTATAATTGTGCTGCTGCAGCGCTGTATGTGTAGACATGGATTAGATGAACCTATAGCTGATCTGTTAGGCATTTAAAGACAGATTTCTGAAAATCCTCACTACCTGGTGTCAAAGTTCTTTCCCCACTCTGGCACTATGAATGCAGAAGGTGAGGGCCTGCAACAGGCCTTAAAAGCCACTGACCTTAAAGCCTGGTCTTAAAACACTCCAAGGCCTCCAATTCCTAGCCTTGGAGTGATATCATTGCCACCACCCAAAACACAAAAACCTCTTGAAACCCAGGAAGGTGCACTTGGGAATTCCTGCCTGTGAGGTATCCTCAATCACTTTTACTCCTCTCTCAGGAGAGTGACTGAACCCCAGCTGGGATATCAGCTGGAAATGGAACAGAATCCCCTTTTAGTAGCTGGCTGTGCAGTCTGAGGCACATGCACACAGAACCAGAGCTTACTCAAAAGGTAAAATCTTTAATTAAAAAGAACAGATATGAAACAGAGTTGCTTCTCTGGGATTTAAATTTAGGTAGTTACAGGGTAGGGGAAGGGGGTACATGTGCTCAGCACAAAGAAATCCAAAACCAAAGAAAATACCCTGACCGCATCTAAGTAAACGTTCCCTGTTCTACTCACGCATGGTCAGTAAACAAACTTAGGTTATCTTTGGTAAGGATGTCACTGGATCCTTCCTCAGGCTCTCTGGCCTCCTCCTGATCCTCTCAGGAGCTCTGCTGCATCCAAACAGGAACAGATAAGGCTGCTGCTCCAATTCAAAAACCTGTACATTGTTCCTACTGGCTGTCCTGGGACTCACTGACCAGAGTGTTAACCCGTTTCTCCCCAAGAATTATTACACCTGGAATTGAGGGCAGATTTTCAAAAAAAGCTCTGATCACATTTAAGTCCCTAAATACTGTATCCAGCTCTAGCATCCATCGTCCAAGAAGGATGGTGATTAATTGTAGAGGGTTCAGTGAGCAGCCATGAGAATGATTACATGGGATTGAAGATTATGCCTTACAAATATAAGCTAAAGAAACTGAGCTGCTTGACTTCTAACAAAGAGAAGGTTACAGGCCAACTTGATTGCAGTTTTAGCACCTATATGAGGACAAAAATTTCATAATAGACTTTTTAGTCTAGCTGATTATATATAGATATAGATATATAAACAAACAAGTGCCAATGGCTGAAAGTCAAAGCAGACAAATTCAGCCTGGAAATAATGTATACATTTTTACCAGTGAGGGGAATTAGCCACTGGAATGATTTTCAAGGGTTGCAGCAGGCTCTCTGACAATGGCAATTTTTCTATTGTGATAAGAATGGTTTTCTTGAAGGCTGCCTCAGTTAAAACAGGAATTAATTCAGGGAAATTCTAGGGCCTCTGTTATACCAGAGGCCAGACTAGATGACCACATTGGCCCCTTCTGTAATTTATGAAGTAACCAGATTCTCAAGAACATTCAGCCCCTGTCAGCTCCTCTCAAGAACGGAAGCTGCTGAGAACCAAACACACTTGACATCAGGCTGTTACTTTCTCAAAATATCTGTGCGTTTAAGAGTGGCATCTCAAAGTCACCCCCTGCTTCCATTAGTAACATACTGCACCTAGCGGCCAAAGGCTCCTAATATGCTTTCTCAAATTTAGGCAAGGACCACTGAAATGCAGCATCCCTAAAGGGCCAGGGCAGGCAGGTGAGGTAGGGTGCAACAGTGTCATGGCACGGAGCACCACTACTTATAGTTCAGATGTCTGCCATTTCAAACTAAGTCACAAAGTAAATTTTGAATTGGATAAAAACACAGGTTAATGCCACCAATTGTTACAAACAGCGCTGGAGTGCTAATGTTTACAGGGGGCTAATATCTGTTTCACTTCACTCCTAAAAGGCTAATTTGAAGGAAATTTCTTGCTCAGTGAAGTTGAATGGGTACCTCCACCTTAAATAAAGCATTAGGACTCAAAATACAAAGTAAATGCTTACCGAGTGAAATAACATACAGTGTCCTATTCTGGACTGAATGTCTTCAGGTCCAGCATTACACGAATCCTCTCGCAACAGTTTCCACGTCTGACTTTGACAGTCAAAAGCAAACAATCCACTAAATTGAGGTTCGCTGGCTCTGCTGTCATCTACGCTGCCATTACATGTCAAAATCCTACCACCAAAGGTATAGATCATGTGTTTTTCTGAATCCATACACATCTGTAGGAAGCAAAAGATACATGTTAATGTATTCATAATTAAACAAATCCAATTTATGGTTTCATACTGGCCAGAAAAAAAAACAAAACAAAACCCTTTAATTCAATGAGGTATCCAGCAGAACAGCCGTATCTGGCATGAACTAGTATCGACACATCCTTTTCCCCTAAATCTGCAGAAAATGGAGCAGTTTGCAGCTGGCCCCATGCGTGATACAGATGCAACAAACAGAGGATATGGATCCCTGTTTACAATGTAGCTTGGCTGCCCAGATGAAGCAATACACATCTTCTCATCAGTGTAAAATGAGGACAACAACAACAGGCTGCACTTTGGTCACCTCTGAGTAGTCAAAAGTGTTCCCATAATTTATGTGCAAGAATAAAAATGAAGAGGTCATTGGTTTATTTTTTCATTCTACTCTACTGTTTGCAATAACCTCTGTCACAACATATACAAAAAGCTACCACCTGATAACAGCTAAGCAGTGGGAGTCCAGATTATGGATGACAGGCCAAAGACTGCACATAGAGCTACGATTGAAACAGCCTATGATTTTTGGTACTCCATGCTCAGCTTTACCTCTTTTCCCCAATAGACTACTTGTTTGTTTCACCTACCTGTAACTTTCTAAAACAGTGAGGCCCTGACTTTACTTAAGATCTCTTGGTGTTGGGCAATACAAACATCAAGCAACAAGTACTGTTATTAAACCACCTCTGAAGCTTGAAACAAATATTTTATAGTACCCAAGAAGGGCCTGACACGACAAATAGGACAACATTATAGAATTACAACATTAGATGGCTCCTCAGCACAGCTTGATGAAACAAAACCAACCTGTGCACATTTCAGAAAAATAAGAAGCTGCTAGAGGAAAGGCTCAAATCAGGGCTCGACAGGTCCTGGGCATCAGGTTGCTGTGACAACTAAAAGTTGGAGGACGGTACCTAGGAGCCAACTGTAGGTGTGGTTTTGCTCATTTAGTTTTGGTTTTGTTTAAGTTTTGGAGCTGGCTGTTTTTATTTTTTTTGTCAGTAGAGAACACATTCCACTGCATTTTTGCTGCAGAGCTACAAACAAGGAGTCCTGTGGCATTTAGAGACTAAAAATAATTTATTGCATGAACTTTCATGGGAGAAAATCCCACTTCATCAGATCCTTTCTAGACTAACACGGCTGCAGAGCTAGGCAGCCTAGGGAAAACGCAGCAGAACATCATCCTCTGGTGACCAAAAAAAAAAAAAAAAAAAACAACCCGCAACAAACCACCATTGGCTCCTTCAGGGATTGCAAGCCCTTTTGGCAAGGGAAGGGTGTCCAATGTAGGAGCCTTGCTGAGCAGTAATTTTGTTGACCCTTGGCTTTAAATGGATATACGTATACAGAAAGCTCATTCCTTACCATAGGGACAAAAACTCAGACACATTTTCAAGAGAAGCAGACAAACAAGACATTGAAGGGCATTGTTGGCTACGTGAATAATTTTGTTCTTCTCCTACCAGTTATCAGGCACTGATTTTTTTCACCCTTATACTACTGGATGACTTTTGTTTCACTAATGTGTATATTGAAATTACTGATTTTACTAGGTATATTTATATAACTCTCAACAGACAATACAAAAAGAGTAAAAAAAAAAAGTTTCAACTGAAATTAAAGTAGGCTGAATTTTGATCAAAACCCAAGCTTTTCCCCAACATCTGCAATGCCTCATGCACTGCTGTCCAGTGTAACACCCAACACTACCTATAATACTAATGTGATTCCACAATTCTAGTTACAAGTAACTATTATTCATTGACTAGACATGCCTGTGCAAGACGAACTTCCTCAAATACAACTGCACTGTTTCCTAATTTTTATAGAAGGTTAAAATATAGCAACAAAAATCTTAATGTTCTTGAAAAAACAGAGTAGCTTTCTATGCTGTAACATTAACATTGTTTATTAGGAGCACAAAGTTTTAAAAAATACATTATACTCATTTTTCCCCAATTTTTTTTTTATAGTTGCGTTACTTGATGCAAGTACTTCTCAATTCAAGTAATGAGATAGAATTAAAAAAGGCTCTTTTAAGCAAAGCTTGGAAACGAAAAATTATTCTGCTCTAAGTAACTACGTTCAATGATCAACTCTGCATCTGACCTGATGATCAAATACCAGCTTAGGACCTCCATCTGCTGCAGTGTCTTCACTTAGTAACATCCAAGTGTTTGTGTCAATGTCATAGCGGTAGAAATCACTTTTCAGAGATTTACTGTTCCTCACGGAGGAATCCAGGTACCGGCCCAGTGTGTAGATCTGCCTTCGCTGAATATCAATACACATCTTGTGACAAGACCTGGCACTAGGACCATTCTATTAAAAAAGAAAGTTAGAAAACATTTTAACATGCACAATACATTTACTATCGCTTCAGATATTTGCTCCATTAAGATAAGTCTATCACCAATTATGTATCTTTATTAAAAGACTCTGGAGACCACATGTTTCCAGCCTCAGTGATATTCCCTGCAGCATGGACACACACTATTCATCTACTCTAAAGCAGTGTTTCCCAACCAGTGTGCCACGGAATTTTTTGAAAAAACACATGCAAGAACTCAGTGCACAAGACCAGCTATCATAGCCTATAAATACCTAGATAGGAAGATGATGTAATAATAGGGGGCTCTTTAAAGAAGCAAGAAGGATAGGGCAGAACCAAACCAACGGGAAATTGAAATTAGACAAATTGAAAAATGTGGTTGGTGGTTGTTTTTAAGAGTAAGGGTAATTAATGAACAGAACAGCCTGTCAAGAGATTTGGTGAATTTACCATAACTAAATCTTTAAATCAAGAATGGAAGGCTTTCTAAAAAATATTCTCCAGTTTTACCACAAGTTACTGAACTTGAAGAAGGAACGGTTGGGTAAAAATCACAAAGTCTAGCTGCTCAGAAGACTAGTGCATTACAATAGCAAAGGCTTCAAGACACCAAAGGCTTCCCAAAGAAACAAAGTCTCTGCTATAATGATCCAAGACCACAAATCGTAACTATCCACTCTTGTTTTCTGATAGATAGTCTACAAACATTCACACAACTGGCCAGACTCTGGCCTGGATCTGAAGGCAGAAATAGAACCGTCCTCCTAGCCAGATACTACTACTTCCAGAAGAAATTACTCACAACTAGGTGCAAAAAACCCTACCAGTCATTATCCGCTGCTAAAAACTCTTGAATTTGGTTAAGTTCCAAAATTTTAGTTTTAGTAGTTTAATGAATTTTATTATTAACCTAAAAGTTTACTAGAAGAAAGGTTTTTTTACCCTTCCAGATTATGCACTGGTTAACAGTTTGATTGCAACCTTAGCTTGCTCTGGAAACATCTGGAAGTGATGTGGGAGCTTATCGCCATTTTGCTTTTGTCGGCCATTTTATGACTTTGGTGGGGCATGAGGAGCATCTAGAGTAATTTTATCATTCTGACAAAAAGAAAACAAAATGCTAAACAACATAACTGACTAGAAAGCTCAGTGTTAAAGATCGAGAGTGAGCACTTCAATCTTCCTGATCACTCCATTGATGATTTGCTAATAGCTGTGCTCAAACAAATGAGCACCACACGAAAGCTTCAAAGAGAAACTGGAGAATTGGAATTCATATGCAAATCTGACTCTCTTCAGAACTAAACGACTTCAGATTTTTTCCCCTCATTATGACAAGTGATTTGACCTCATCTTCCTCTATATGCTGTTCCCCAATGTTAGAATCTTAACAACTGCTTTTACTTGCTGTTACAGTGTGACTTTATGACTTGCATTTTCCTGCATTTATTTTTCCTCCCATTCTGTAGGTTCCCTCATCTTCAAAGCATCTGATGAAGTGGGGGTTTTCTCCCATGAAAGCTCATGCAATAAATAAGTTTGTTAGCCTCTAAAAGTGCCACAGGACTCCTTGTTTGTTTTAAAGGCAAGGAGGTGATTCAAAACAAAAAATTAGAGCAAATGTCAGAAGCAAATGTTCCCGCTAATTGTTCATAGTCTGTGAGCACAAAAAAACTGCGCGTGCATTAATATTAGTGCTGTTGAATTTTTCTGTGTATGTTTTATTTTGTTATGTGCGCATGTTCCATGTGCACAGCTTGGAGGGAACTGACTCAGAAGGCAGTGCTGATAAGCAGACTCCACTAAGAAAGTTTAGCTCAGAAACCGTGATGAGCAGGAGGAGGGATTTCAAGCTCAAATAAAGATTGAGATGTTTTAGCATGTAGAAATATGATGGGATTAAAATCTAGTAACCATAGAATCATACAATCCCAGGGTTGGAAGGGACCTCATAGGTCATCTAGTCCAACCCCCTGCCAGAGGCAGGACCACTCCCACTAAACCATCCCAGTCATGGTTTTGTCCAGCTGGGCCTTAAACACCTCCAAAGACGGAGACTCCACCACCTCCCTTGGCAGCTCATTCCAAGGCTTCACCATTCGCCTAGTAAAAAAGTTTTTTCTAATATCCAGCCTAGACCTCCCTAACCGCAACTTGAGACCATTGCTCCTTGTTCTGTCCTCTGTTACCACCGAGAACAGTCGAGCTCCATCTTCCTTAGAGCATCCCTTCAAGTAGTTGAAGGTTGCTATCAAATCCCCCCTCAGTCTTCTCTTCTGCAGACTAAATAAGCCTAATGTTTTCAGCCTATCCTCATAGGGCTTGTGCTCCAGCCCTTTTATCATTTTGGTTGCCCTCCTCTGAACTCTCTCTAGCATGTCCCTGTCCTTTTTGTAGTGGGGAGCCCAAAACTGAACACAGTATTCTAGATGTGGCCTTACCAGTGCAGAATAGAGGGGAAGGATCACATCCCTCGATCTGCTGGTAATACTTCTTTTGATGCAGCCCAGTATGCCATTGGCCTTTTTGGCAGCAAGAGCACACTGCTGACTCATATCCAGCTTCCCATCCACCATGACCCCCAGGTCCTTTTCTACACTGCTGCTACTTAGCTGAATGTTCCCCAGCCTGTAGCAGTGCATGGGGTTTTTCCGTCCCACATGCAGGATTTTACACTTCTCCTTATTGAACTTCATAAGATTTTTATTGGCCCATTGTTCCAATTTATCTAGGTCTCCCTGAATCCTGTCCTTGCCCTCTAACGTGTCTACTGTTCCCCCCAGCTTGGTGTCATCCGCAAACTTACTGAGAATGCAGTCTATTCCACCATCCAGATCATTGATGAAAATGTTGAACAGAACCGGCCCCAGGACCGACCCCTGGGGCACACCACTCGTGACTGGCTGCCAGCTAGACATGGAACCATTGATTCCTACACGCTGAAACAGTTGATCTAGACAGTTTTCTATCCACCTTATAGTCCACCTATCCAACCCATACTTCCTTAATTTGCCAGTGAGAATGCTGTGGGAAACTGTATCAAAAGCCTTACTAAAATCAAGGTATACCACAACAACGGTTCTTGCTGCATCCAGAAAACCAGTCATCTGCTCATAGAAGGAAATGAGATTGGTCAGACATGATTTACCCTTGGTAAATCCATGCTGACTGTTCCTGATCACTTTATTTTCTTCTAAGTGTTTGAGGATGGATTCTTTAAGAATCTGCTCCATAATTTTTCCAGGGATTGAGGTGAGGCTGACTGGTCTATAATTCCCCCGATCCTCCTTTTTCCCTTTCTTGAAAATAGGCACTACATTTGCTTTTTTCCAATTCTCTGGCACATCCCCCGTTCTCCATGAGTTTTGAAAAATAACGGCCAGCGGTGCTGCTATCTCATCGGCCAATTCCCTCAGCATCCTTGGATGCAGTTCGTCCGGCCCCATGGACTTGTGCACATCCATCTTCTTTAAGCAGTCCCTAACCTGAACTTCCATCACCAAGGGCCTCTCTTCTTCTCTCCCATCTGCCATACCCAATAAATCTACCTGTACTGAAAGACACAAAAATTCGCTACCCCCTGCATGGATTTGGGGGGTGGGGGCGAGGAGATGTTTGTAGAAGTTTCCCCTTAAGAACAGATCAGTTACAGAAAAAAAACTGCCCCTCGATTCACCTCCATTTTAATGAAAGCCAATTAGGAAATGAAATCCCTATTCAGAAGTGGAATTAGCCAGCAGCATATAACTGACAAATTTCTATTTGCAAACTCTTAACTAAAATTTTATGAGATAAACCATAATTATACAATATCAGGAGAAGAAACGAGTCAAACTACTGCTGAAGTCTAAGTGCACAATGTGAAACTGTTACAGTATACTTCAGAGATGAGTAATGACCACAAAATGGAAGCGTTACCTCAACCAAGGAGACCATGTAATGTTTTCAAAGATGAGAATTCAAATTGAGTTAAAAAATGAATAAACATATTGCAAGCATGGTTTTCTGCAATCCTAAGCTGTTACAATATTATTAAAAAAAACTATATTGACACTCTTGCATTTTATGAATAGGATGTGCTAGCATAACAGGCATGAACACTGTCTTCTGAAGATTATACACAGTGATGTTATCAATAAGCAACAAGATTCTTTTTAATAAAAGCAATATATAGCATTGTGATTATTTGTAGAGTTTATACAATTTACAAATTCTGTGTGAGATTATGAGCCTTCTGTAGCTTTACTCAGTTGCAAACTCCAGTTTGAAGTGTGGGGTTAACTTTCTTTAAAATGGCATCCGAAAATCCAAAAAGCAACAGGCTAGGATTATAACTGGCTCCTGAGATTCAAAAGCAATTGTAATGCTTCTGGGGTTGTTAGCTGGCTCCTCCTTATGCTACCCCTGTAAGCACGAAAGGGGCAGTTGTCCATAATACGTTACATGGTTCTGTACCATACCTCACTCACAATTTGGTTATTCACTGGTATTCTATTTGTAGAGACTTCCACACCTTCTGTGCATTATCCAAAACATGGTTGAGTTCACTGCCTGTGAGACATACAGAATCCCAGGACTTTCAGTTAGAACTTCAGTTAGGTCTTT
This sequence comes from Podocnemis expansa, assembly GCA_007922195.1. Taxonomy (NCBI): domain Eukaryota; kingdom Metazoa; phylum Chordata; order Testudines; family Podocnemididae; genus Podocnemis; species Podocnemis expansa. Next base: position 1,295,160 of record ML682033.1, read on the forward strand.
GTTTGAACGTGACCACAATCTGAGCCAGCAAGTGCTTGCATCTTTTCCTTTGGGTCCAGAAAAACGATTTGGATTTAAGTCAGAGTAGCAACTTTTTGCTGTACATAGACTAACACAGATACCCTCTCAAAATTTCTAGCACTGAACTGAGATCTTTGTGGTTTCTCCAAACCTGCTAATACACCATCTTGTCATACTCCTGGACCACAGCAACCTCTCACATGATGTCAGCTGGCACAATGCCTGCCAATACTGGCGGACAGAAAAGCACCAGGGCAACCCAGAGCATGGCAATGATTCCAGCATCAACAGTATTGGCATGGGAGCAGTTGCAAGACCATTGGCATGTATGCTGGCAAGACTGGGTATGAAGTCAAGGCACACAAGAATAGCATCCCAAAATGTGCCAGCAAGCTTCTGGATGATGTTAACCTTCATCTCCATCTTTTTCGGTGACCTTCCATCTGTTAGCATCTCAGCGATGAATCTGATGGTTGACTGGCATGGGAAAGCCAATGACAACTTCAGCAGATCTTTATCATACCATACAGTATCATACACAGAACACAAATCCATGAACGCTGTTCCTGTTTTTAAACACACACCCCCCAAGGTGTGAGAGAGGCACCGCAGTAGGACATGTGACAAATCTCATAAGAGAATTTCAGCAGTGCATCTAAGAAGCAGCAAGGTTCACTGATTTCACGTCAAAGCTTTAATGATCTTATCATATCCCTTCTCTGGCCCCATTTCATATTGGTTCCTCCTCACCACATTCTTTTTCCAGTTTTAAGGGAAGGGAGGAAGGGGAAAGTCACTACAACTTGATTCTAGCAAAAACATGCTGACATATTTGTAGCTTCCAGGATGATGGCATTTATACAGACAAGGCAGTTTTTCCAATTATAAGATACTAAATTTTTATACTGAATGGAGGTGCCATCAGCCACTTATGGGCAAGTCATTCTTGTAACACGAAAGTATAAGCCTGTCTCTGGAGTTCATTTATGTAGCTGTGACACTTATGGAGGTATTTTGGCAAGAGAAAAATTCTTTGCTTTATCAGAAAGGCCATTTAGATAAAATCTTAAGATCAATGTCTGTATTTCAAATAAATGTTTTATGGATCCTCCATTTGCTATATCATTACCCTTGCAAGTTAAGTTCTTTTCACAATTAACCTGATGACTTGAGTGCCATTTCTGTTTTCACACTGCAGACTTTTGATGTACAGGATAAAAGGAATTTCAAAACTTCATGCAGTAGGATTGATAGTTGAGGCAACCAATAATACTAGGTACATAGATGCTGACATATAGTGGTAGATGCCCTGGCCTCAAAATTTTACAATGTAAAGGGACAAAACCCTATGATTCGATTCTATTCTATTCTAAAACTCAGGAAGTGTTTATCTTCATTTAACAGATGATGAACTGAGGGCACTCTGAGGGTAGGTACATAGTTTGCCCATTGTTACAAAATCTGTGACAGAGCCAGGACCTAAACTCAGATTTTGTTATTTTGAGATCTGTTCAGTGTCCATAAGACTATTCTTCCTCTCAAGTGATAATATTTCCCTGAAAAATAGAAATGGATCTTAAACCCTTGATACCTTAAAGTATTAAATTGCTGGCACTGGTACCAAGGGTAAAGGAGTTTGTTTACTTCTAAGCAGTACATACCACTGGAACATTGCAAACCATAAAAAGAGATTGTTGTAACAAAGATAAAAATGGACAGCAGTAATATATTTCATTCTGATCATCTGAATGTAATGCTAAGGCAAAGACACAATGATTCTTCAAATCTCATAATAAAAAAAATTAAAATTCTTTAAGTGCTAATGAAATGTGCTCAACCAACAGCTTCTGGAGACCCAACTCCCCTTTTTATGCATTCAGGTAACATGTACAATGATGGCAGAACAGTGGAAGGTTCCCCAGAATGTTCCCTAGCAACATTTCATCTCTGACCTGAAGGGTACATCTTCAGGGAAAGAAGTTAATTTGCCAGAGTTTGTTCCACCTTTTCTAGTAGAAGCCCTTGCCCACCAGAGTCCTTAATTAGCAGCTTATTCAAAAACTCAAATGGTACATGCATGAAACCACAACTGGATTAAAAAAAAAAAAAAAGTACTAGGAGCCCACTAGAAGCTTCCAATCAGTAAGCCTCCCAGCTTTTGGCAGCAATGAAAAAAGCTCCTTTAAAATGGCTTTATACAATGGTGTCGTTTATTTTGAAAAATTGAAACCAAAGTTAAAAGGTCTAAACCTGCACTTGCTTGAGGGTTACTATATTTGTCTATACACGTTCTTGTAACATGAACACACTTCAGAGGGGGACACAAAGTCCATTTATAAAGGGAGATATGTATAGACACTGTGGACAAAAGAAAATGAATAAGACACTTACAGCAACATGTGATTAAATGAATAAAGAGCCTGTGGGCAGCTGAGAATGTTCATCCAAAGAAGTCTACTTCACAAGGCTACAATGGAAGGCCTGTTGTCCAGACAAAGAGCACAGTGAAACAACTTATTATGGAGAGAGTGACCTGACTGCATTCAAACTGGAAATGAGTTTGTTGATTCCGGAAGTGTTTAAAAATCTTATCCTTATTTAGTAAGCAACAAGGGAGAAAAAAAGACACTGCAGTACGCATGTAGTTACTTATTAACTCGCAATAGAAGAGATCAAGCAAGGTGAAAGGGCTACAGAACAAAATTTTTCAAGAACCTTGACTGGCCCAAATTCCATGAGTCAAATTTCACAAGCTGGCTACACCCCATGGAGATTATGACCTGACCTGAGTCTGAGTAGAATAACTAAAACTGCAAATCGGTTTATTAAATGTTTTAAGTATTTTCACTGAACAGCCCAGCTTTGTATGGTGCATATCCATTGACATACATTATATATAATCTCCCCATCCATGGGTAGGACAAAAGAAAACTTCCCATCAAAAATATATGTAGCATACTCTTTGGAAACAATTGCCTCCTGAACATAGCAATTAAGCAACCAAGATTTGCCCTGCTATTCATCACAGACTCTCACTCAAAATAAGGATGTCAAATAAAAAAGGTGTTTCTATTCAAAGGAGGCAGTGTGCTCTGGAAGGCAGAGCATATGACTATGACCTTTTAATCCCAGGCCTGCCACTGGCATAGTCTGTGTTCTTGAGCAAAATGTAAGCATGGAGAATAGGTAAACAATCTAGGGTGTTTATGGCTAACTCCTATTTATGTACTTCTCCGGCTGGCCAATTAGTAGTGAAGAGCACTTTTTACATTGAACATTTCCTCTAAATACTTAGATCTTTATACTTAGATGGTTGCTCCAAGGAGGAGGGAGCTCGACTGTTCTCGGTAGTAACAGAGGGCAGAACGAGAAGCAATGGTTTCAAGTTACAGCTGGGGCGGTCCAGGCTGGATATTAGGAAAAACTTCCTTACTAGGCGAGTGGTGAAGCATTGGAATAAGCTGCCTAGGGAGGTGGTGGAATCTCCATCTCTGGAGGTGTTCAAGTCCCAGCTGGACAAAACACTGACTGGGATGATCTAATGGGAGTGGTCCTGCTTTTTTTGGCAGGGGGTTGGACTAGATGACCTTGTGGGGTCCCTTCCAACCCTATGATTCTATGATTCTATGATCTACAACAGGGTTTTTATAAAGTTGTTTGCACATGCGAAATACAAGCTTTATTAATGGTAGCTTCAAAACAACGTCAGCTAGTTTAGCAGAGACATAATCATGAATAGTCATCTCACTGTTGATCACTTGCCACAGACAGTAACATTCAGTGACATTCAGCCTACCAACAAATGTTAACTTTGGCAACCTTTTTTACTTCTCTTCTGAGACGTCTGGTGTGCAAGCTGGAAATGAGACAAGGACAAACACCTGTTCAGTAGAAGTTTTAATCATCCTGATCTCAGGATATGATACAGACAAGGTAACCATAGTAACACCTTCTTGGACTAAAAGTCATTGGTCCAATAAAATGTTCTGGTACTCACCTCACCTCTCTTATTCAGTATAAAGGCAACTTCTGGTTACTATGGTTAATCCCTTTCCTCTAAATCAGAGCAATAGGGGATCAGCAGAGGAGAAACAGCAGCAAGGGACTCAAGAGAGGAGAAAAAGCAAAGTTTTCCCCAAAACTGACTTCATTGATTTTAGAAAGGCTTGATCATCTCTCGCACTAGACCCAAGAATTTCAGTTTTCCTCTAAACGAGACCTTGGTCTACCCAGACTACTTCACTTAAATATACCTTCTAACAATCACATTTAAAAAAAAAAAAAAAAAAAAAAAATTTTAAAAAAATTTTTTATAAAAAAAAAAAAAAAAAAAAAAGGATCTTAAAGTTTTTATTTCATTACAAAAAACTAACCAGAGTAGTCTTCTTGTTCCATTAACAACTTGAGACCTCTTCTTTCTGGACCACTTCATGTCAGAAGGAAGATTTACTAACCTACGTTCTTTGGCTAACATTTATCTTTTTCAAACATTTGAACCCGTGGCAATGCTATTTTGGTGGCAGAGGCTCTACATCAGGCTCTCTTTTTCTGGAGATGCCTTATTCACAAAAAAAAAAAAGCTCTTATTGAACTTTTGCATATATATTAGAAGTCAAGAAAGGCTAAACTAACATTAGATATTTTGCCAATAAATCAGTAAAACTCAATCTTCAAACTGGAGATACTACATATATAATAAAAAAAACAAAAACAACCAACAAAACCCCAAGATCTTCCAGGCAAGGTTATAAATTCATGTCCTACATCTTTATTATTAACTTGAACAACAGGGTGGACTACACACTCAAAGTTTGCAGACAACACCAAACTGGTGGGGATGTGCTGAAGGACAAGAGTAGGATACAGAGTGACAGACAAATTAAAGGGTTAAGCCAAAAGAAAGCTGATGAGGTTCAACAAGGACTAGTGGAGAACTCTGCAGTTAGGACAGAAAAATCCCATGTACCGCTATAGACTGGAGACTGACTAGCTACACACTGTTCTGCAAATAAAGTCCCAGGGTTACAATGGACAGGAAAGTGGATAGAAGTTCACACTGTGCACAACTGCCAAGAAACCTAACAACATATTGGGCTGGTTTAGTGGAAGCACTGCCAACTGATCAAGGAAATCATTATTCCCTTTTATTTGGCACAGTGAGGCCTTGTTTGGAGTACTGTGCCCAGTTCCCCACTACAGAATGGATGTGGACAAATTGCAGGTGTAGAGTGGAGGGCAAAAAAAAAAAAAAATAGTGGGCTGGAGTACATGACGTATGAGCAGGCCATCAGGGAGAGGGGCGATCACCCTGGGCCCCATGGGCCCACACTGCCGTCTCCCCAGAGCCACATTGCTTCCCACCCCTGCCCCGCTGTCTTTGGATGGTGGTGGTGGGGAGCATGCAGAACCCAGCCTCCACTTTTGGCCAGCTTGCCCCACCCCTCGTGGCGTGGGGGAACAGCTGGCCCAGGGGTGGAGCTGGGCAGCCCAGCGAACAGGCTTCGCTCTCCCACCTCACCACTGGGCCGGCTGTTCTGTCCCAGGGGCAGGGAGGAGAATGGGTGCTGGGAGGGGTTAGGGCCCCTGCAGAGGCCAACTGGCCCAGGGCCCTGAACTCCCTTAGGGATAGCCCTGCATATGAGGAGGGGCTGAGGGAACTAGGCTTGTTTAAGCTGCAGAGGAGAAGAATGAGGGTGAAATTTAATCAGAGCCTTTAGCTAGCTGAGACGGGGCTATAGAGAGGACAGAGCTAGGCCATTCTCAGCAGCACCTACATGACAGAACTAGGAACAATGATCTCAAGTTGCAGTGAGGGACGTCTAGGTTGGGCATCAGGGGAAATAAACCTCTTCACTTGGAAGGTAGTGAAGCACTGGAATGGGTTAGCTAAGGACTTGGTACAATCTCCATTCTTAGGAGGATTTTAAGGTGTGGCTTGGCAAAGCATTGGCTGGGATGGTTTAATTGGGAGTTGGTCCTGCTTTAAGCAGAGGGCTGGACGAGCACATCTCACTGAGATCCCTTCCAGCTCTAAATATTCTATGACTAGCTGTAACCCATCAAAAATGATGCAGGAAAAATCAAAGGGGAATTTATGAAATACTTATTTTAATTGATCCATAGCTCTTTAATTACAACATTTTTTTTGCAAGTGTTCCATGGTCAGCTAAAACTTCTCCTTGCTAGTTCATATCCTTCAGGTGAGCTTTCAGATTTTGTTGGTTTCTTCCTCAGTGAACGCCACATGCAATTGTCTGAAGAGTCAGCATGAAATCCTGGAGATAGCTGAAAGCATTGCTGAGAGCTTTATAATTTTGACAAGTTCCAAAGGGGGAAGGTGTGTCACGAGAGTGAACCATCCCTGGGTTTCACTGGCTGTTACTGTCCAGTTTTCAAATCCTCAGCCATTTCACCGTTATGAATTACAATGAGGTATGCAGTAACAATAAGGTATATATCTGTGCCATGCCAAGACACCAAAGCCATTGTGATATCAGAGGTAATTCAACCAACTGCTCCACAATGGCCCGTCACATGGTACACTTCAAATCACGCATGCATACACATAGCTAATTAGTATAATAGATTCGTAGGTTTCAGTTTAACACTTAGGACATAGAACAATATTGTCAAATCTGTGACAAGGTATTAAAATGGTGGAATATCCCAAAAGAATATGGAAAATGACATACTGATCCTGAGAATCTGATTTGTCATTGGGCAGTTTTAGACATGCAATTTTAGTATGCCATGAAACCGAGAAGCCTAAATAAATGGGTAAAAAGAAACCTTTTTATTTTGGCATTAACATTTTCTAACCTTCCATAAATTATCATTTTTCCTCTCCAGAAGTTTGTAACATTGACTCAAAAGGTGTTTGAAATTTGGGCGCACAGGATCCCATGACTAATGTCTGACTCCAAATCAAATTAGATACAAGAGGGAAGAATTTTTTTAAAAAAACTTCTACCACTGTATTAAACACACTGAGCTCAAAAGACAAAACATTTTCTTTCTAACTTCTGCATCACTACCAGAAAATCAAACTCAACTCAGGCACATCATAGGTGAAATTAGGTACAACAAAAATACACAATGCATTCCTCAAAATAAATATCCTGCAACTTAAATTTGGTCAACAACTCTGCATATTATGTAATAAGCAGAAGAAAGCTCTCCATCTTCTGTGTCTGACCCTATAACCCTAAACCTACAGACTGCAACAGTTACCTTCATATCTTGAGCTTCCATCCAGGACACACCACTCAATCCACTGTCTACAGCCAAGCCCTGAGATAAAACTGCATCTGCGCCTATCCCTCAGACAGAGGCAGGCACCTTCAGGCTCTCTATGAAGCATTTTTAAAACTACAATACCCATCTGGATTAGGGAAGAAACAGACAGAGGCACACAGGTATCCAGAAGTCAACTACTACTACTACAAAAAAGCCCAAGACATAAAATAGACCACCACTGGTCATCACCTACAACTCCAAAGTCAAACCCCTATCAGCACATCATCAAGGACCTACACCCTATTCTACAAGACGATCCCTTACTCACTCAGGCCTTAGGTTGCAGACCTCTCCTCTCTTATAGACAGCCTGCCAACCTTAAACAGATACTCATCAGCACCTAGAGAAATCACAACAGAAACATTAAAGCAGGCATACATCACTGCAACAAGCCACGTTGCTAACTTTGCCCACATATCTGCACAAAAAAGACGCCATCATAGGGCATAATCAACCCAGCTACTCCATCAAGGTCTCATTCATCAATGTGATTTACGTCATGTGTTAGAAACAGCCTGCTACCTTATACTTGGACATACAGGACAGTGTCTGCACAAACAAATATATGGACGCAAATCTGACATCAGAAATATTCACACACAAAAACCAACAAGAGAACACTTATGTCTTCTTGATCACTCCACTTCTGATCTGTTAATAGCTATACTCAGGCAAATGAATGACAAATCCAATCATCAAAAGAAACCTGCACAATTGGAATTCATATGTAGATCTGGCACAGCAAAGTCACTGTTGAATAAAGACTACAGCTTCTTTCTGTAGTTCTTCCTGTAAAGACTACTGGTAATTTTGCCCCCCTCCCCATCACCCCAGCTAATTGCTGTATTCCACTGTTTGAATCCTAACAACTGCTTTGATTTACTGTGATAGTCTGACCTGATGCTACAGCTTGCACTCCCCTGAATTTGTTTTGCTCCCGTTCTGTGAGTTGCCCCATCTTCAAAGCATCTGATGAAGTGGGATTTTCTCCCATTAAAGCTGATGTGAAAAATAATTTTTTCTTTAAAATTGCCACCAGACTCCTTGTTTGTTGTACTGGCTCTGTACTACTTTTCTTCTGTTGGTCCTAATGTCATTTTTTTTTTACTAAGAAAAGCAAGGAGATAGTCTGCTACAATGACTAGATTTTCAGTACAAAAGTAACATCTCCACACTTCTGAGTCCATATCTGCACCTGAAAGGATGAAACATCCTTCAACACTTGCAAATGTCTTGGGAAATCTGGCTTTAATTACTTGCTCTGCCACAGACTCCCCCTGTGACCTAGGACAGCTCACAGTCTGCATTCCAGTCTCCCACCCATTAAATGGGGTTAACACTTTCCCCCATAGGGATGTTTTTAGGATAAATGCTAGAGCTGTCAATCACTCACAATTAATGCATGTGATTAATACACTGAAAAAAAATTTAAAACTCAATCACACTGTAAAAAAAACCCAAAAGGAAGAGTAATTCTCAATTCAACTCATACAAGTTCATTCCTTTCTATTTCCTGCCAATTGTTAAAATAAAATAAAAAAAAAAAGTTTGTTTACATTTATGGGAGATAATGCTGCCCACTTATTATTTCCACCATCACCTAAAAGGAAGAACAGGTATTCACACAGCACAGTTATATTTAGTGTTGTACAGTATTTATGTGCCAGATATGCTGAACATTCATATGCTCGATGTGTTTCAAACTTTTAGGCGCTAAACTTTTACATGCAAAAAAGTAATTCTACATTTGTAAGTTGTCTCTTTCATGAAAAAGAGACTGCACGACACTCCTCGTACGAGATGAACTCAATCCCTAGAAAAACCATGGAGCGGATCCTCAAGGAATCCATTCTGAAACACTTGGAGGAAAACAGAGTGATCAGGAATAGTTGGCATGGATTCACCAAGGACTAATCGTGCCTGACCAACCTGACTGCCTCCTCTGATGAGATGACTGGCTCTGGGACTCCAGGTATAGCGATCGACATTGTATATCTCGACTTTGTCAAAGCTTTTGATCGGGTTTCTCCCAGCATCCTTATCAGCAAGTTAAGGAAGTACAGTCTGGATGAATGGCCCGTAAGGTGGATAGAAAGCTGGCTAGATCATCAGGCTCAGCAGGTAGGGATCAGTGGCTCAATATTTAGTTGGCAGCCAGTAACAAGCAGAGCCCCGCAGGGGTCAATCTTGGGGTCAATTTTGTTCATCATAGAATCATGGAAACTGGAAGGGACCACGAGAGGTCATCAAATACAGTCCTGTCCACTCATGGCAGGACCAAATACCCTCAAACATTTTTATTAATGATCTGGATTTAGGGATAGATTGCATACTCAGTAAGGCTGTGGATAACACCAAGCTGGGAGGAATGGTAGATAGGCTGCAGAGTAGAGTTAGGATTCAGGGAGCCCTAGACAAATTGAAGCATTGGGACAAATTAAATATCATGAAGTTCAATAAGGAGAAGTGCAAAGTCCTGCACTTAGGATGGAAAAATCCAACATACTGCTACAGTTTGGCGACCGACCAGGTAATTAGCAGCTCTGTAGAAAAGGACTTGGGTGTTATGGTGGATGGGAAGCTGGATACAAGTCAACAGTGAGCCCTTGTTGTGAAACAGGCCAACAGCATACTGGACCACATCACTAGGACTGCTGTCAGTAGATCGAGGGATGTGATTGTTCCCCTCTATTCAGCACTGGTAAGGCCGCACCTGGAATACTGTGTCCAGTTTTGGACGCTCCACTACAGAAAGGATGTGGACAAGTTAGAAACAGTCCAGTGGAGGGCAGCAAAAATGATTAGGAGGATAGGGCACAACTTACTAGGAGAGACTGAAGGAACTAAACTTACTTAGTTTGCAGAACAGAAAACTAAGGTAGGATTTGATAGCAACCTTCAACTACTTGAAGGGATGCTCCAAAAGAGGAAGGAGCTAGGCTATTCTCAGTGGTGACAGAGGACAGAACAAGGAGCAATGGTTTCAAGTTGCAGCTGGAGTGGTTGAGGTTGGATATTACAAAAAATGTTCTCACTAGGAGCAAGGTAAAGCACTTGAATGGGTTGCCTAAGGAGGTGGTGCAGTCTCCATCTTTGGAAACTTAAGACTTGGTTGGACAAAACTGTGGCTAGGATAATTTAGTGGGAGGGGTCCTGCTTTTAGCAGGAGTTTGGACTAGATCACCTCATGAGGTCCCTTCCAACCCTAATATTTTATGGTTCTATGACCAATTCTTTTATCTTTTTACAGTGCAAGTATTTGTGCTAAAATATGTGAGCACTGTATATTTTGTTTGATCAAAATCAATATGTTTAAAAAGTAGAAAAGCATCCAATACATTTCTCATAAATTTAAACTGGTATTCTGTTACTGTTTAGCCGTGTGCTTAAAACAGCAATTAACTGCAACTTTTTTTTTTTAATTAACTCTTGTGATTAATTGCCCCCCTCCCTTTTTTTTTTGCGCAATCGTCTGGCAGCCCTAATAAATACATGAAAGACTGTAAGGCAATCAGACACTGTAGTAACAGAGGCCACGTAGGTACTTAAGATGGACATGGCCTTCAAATCCATTATGCCTCCAACAACCACCAATGCCAGAGACTGAGAAATACTAAAAACACAACACCCAACTGTGCAATATACGGTGAATCATACTATATTTTATAAAGATATACTCAGAATATGCTATCCTACATTCCAAAATACAGAGATACCTTATACTTCATTTAACTTGTAAAAATAGAAAGCAATTATCCCATGTAAGGATTAAATTATGAAAACTTTTCAGAAGTTCAAGTATTTTTGCTCTGAAGCACCACAGTTCTCAAAGAGGGCATTACTTCTTGAAAATAATTTGCTTCCTACATGAAAAAGAAAGCAATTGAACAACTCCTTGGGGTTAGGGTTTGCTCAAGTGATTATCTTAAAGCCACTATGCACATTGTAGCAATGAACAGCACCAGCATGCTCCAACAAAACAAAAAAACTGTTTGTACTTCACATTTTTTAAAAGTAAATGTTCACACTAAAATAGAATTGTTTTAACAAGGCAGGAAAAAAACAAAAAAAACAATTCTCCTTCCCCTAAAGAAGATGCAACTTGGGGAAATCTCAGCTGTTCAGGATGTCAGAAGTTTTTGCTAGGAAAGAGTTACAGTAGATAAAAATCTGTTGTATGTAGATTGACCCAGATGAGAAATGTCAGGAGCAAGCCTGGACATTGTTTAAAAATCAGGGAAGAAAAAGAACAGCTGACCATTTCTCCCCATTAGGTATTTTAAAAGACCGAATGGAATGCGAACACTGTCTCCAGTAAAACATTCAGAAATAAGCATCATGAGATAAACACTCTTGTCCTAAAGGGAACTAAGATGAGGACATTAAACAAAAAAAAAAAACCAAACCAAACCAAACCAAACACAAAAACGCACACCCTCCACGAGTATTTCTAAGAGCAGGCTGCTGTTCAAATACTCCATCCTTCCAGCTCTCATTTCCCTTAATAGGCTACTTTTCAAATACTCACAGACACACGCACAGGTGCATCTCTTTTTTTTTTTTTTTTCTCCCCTGGAGCATGGAATGGATAAACTATCTGCAAGTCAAATCCTCAGGAAAGAAAAGATGGAAACGCATATTATTCTTGACGATGCTACCTTCAACGAAATCTAGCCTGTCTTTTAAAAAAGAATAATTATCAGGTGCTCAATATGCTGTAATAAGTAAAAAAAAGTAGGACACGGCTTATGGACAGCTCATAGGCTTCTGTGAATTTTGGTTTGTTGGCCATGGCCTGTCAACGACTTTTACTAAAAATGCCCATGACTAAATCTTAGCTTTCAATGACTGAACAATTGGTACAAAAACAACCCGAAGCCCCCAGCAGGTGAACATGTGAACTCATGACTTTGCAGAAGGACAGGGGACCAGCAGGCAACCAACCAACTGCTGTTACCTGACCTGACCCCAAAGAGACACAGCAGGTCTCACCTGAGACTGATAGAGAGCATACGGATTCCACAGCAGCTTGGCTTGGTAGAGCCTTAGTGTTGGTCAGGCTGAATGCTTTCTTAACCTTTGCATCTCTATGCTAGCCTAGGTTGACTCTACATTAGCCCTATACCACAGTCCAGTTGATTCATTAATTTTACAGGGTTTTGAAAGGACTACAGGGAGTTGTCGCAGACTTGCTGGCATACACTGGTCCTCAAAAGGGATACAAGTCTCTGAACAGGGATGCTGAACCCTAAGGCTTAGCCTCTGAGGTGTTGAGGTCTTGCAGCCTCACTTAATATAAGGCTGAGATACCTTAGGGGCATGGCACGCTAATGCTAAGTCATGCTACAGATCGGGGTGTGATCCTCCTGCTCCATACGCTTGTGTTAGTAAGACAAGAATCCAGCCCAGGTTTGTTTTGAACTTAGAAGTTACCCTCTTTACAGCAATAAATATGGACAAGTGAACATGTGATATCCTTCACTACCATGACAGTTCAATACCTATACCTCTTTCACCCTCCCAAGACACTCTTGCCTGCCTGTCCTTTAAAAAAATTTTTTTTGCAAGTACTGTGGATTTAGAGGTACATAAAGCTACGATCTTGAGGAGTAAAAAGGGCTGTGAAGTGGCATGTAAACAGGAAGTCTGGCTAAAATTAGAGACAACCTTAAATGTCACACAATACTCCTTTGGAAAAAAAATGCTTCAACGCCATTTTGGGAAACCGTCTGGGGATTTTTTTAGATACAGGTACCAAAAAAACAAGTAAAATTGTCACAGATAATTGTCCACTGACGCATCTAATCACAAATGAGGGGAACAGATTAAGAAATATTTTTCATTCAAGCAGCAAGCTTTGGCTCTGGCTGATCTACTTATAAGTATTCTATGCAAATAAATAGGTTTAGTCATGGCTAAAGTCCTTTCTGGGCATCTGACTCAGACATGCAGAAACAGAATTAAAGTCAGAAGCAGCTTTTAGCACGCAGTCATGATCTGTTTAGCGGTTCTATCTGATTTAAGATGAAAATTAAAAAAAAAAAACAGAAAAGCAGTTGGCATAACACAAAAGAACCTCTTGTTAGAATGTGTGTGTACATAAGTTTCTTTTGGGTATGCAAAGCAGAAATGACAATGATTGACAGTCTCATAGTTGCACTTCAACATAAATGACATCAACACTCACAGATTAGAAAAAATGTTACTGGAGCCATCTTATTCCATTCTTCTGGAGGCATCAAATAATTGATACATTATAGCTGAGCAAATACTTATATTTTATAACAGCATTAGCCAGAACGTCAATTAAAAGGAAGGTTAAGAAAGGGCTTGACAAAACCAAGGTGCAGGGTCACCATAGTGACCAAGCCTTGTGGCCTGGCTCCTAACTCCACTGTGGAAATGCAGTAGAAGAGGGCACCTGGAAGCCAAAACTAAAACCGCTGGCATCTAGCTGTGAGCCAATTCCATTAAGCCCTGAGTTAAGAGCAACATGTGACTAAGAATCAGGGCTCTCTCTCAAGTGAAGATATCAATCTACAACGCAAGGAGGAGGTTGATAAGTCAGAAGAGGGTTCAGAGAAGAGTCACAAGCATGATTAAAAAATTGGAAACATGCCTTGTAGTGAGAATTAAGGAGCATGATGTATTTAACTTAACAAAAAGAAGGTTAAAGAGATTTGATTACAATCTCTAAGTAAGGGAACAATACTTAAAAATGAACTCCTCAATCTAATAGGCAAAGATGTAACATGACCAAATGACTGGAAGCTGAAGCAAGACAAATTTAGAAAGGAAGTAAGATGTACATTTTCACTAGCGTCAGAGATTAATCAGTGACACAGCGTAACTAGGGTCATAGGGATTCTCCACCACTGACAAGTTCCAGAGAGGTAGCTGTGTATACAGCAAAAACAGCAAGAGTCCTGTGCCACCTTAAAAAGACTAACAAACTTCTTTTGATATAAGCTTTTGTGGGCTGCAACCCACTTTGCCATATGCATCTGATGAAGTGGCTTGCAGCCCATGAAAGCTTATGCCCAAATAAATTTGTTAGTTTTTAAGGTGACACAGGAATCCTGTTTTTTCTCCATCACTGAGAATTCTTCATCGACATTCCGATGTTTTTCTAAAAAGATACGCTCCAGAAATTATTTTGGAAAAGTTCTATGGAACTGTGTTACACAGGAAGTCAGATTAAACCATCATATTGGTTTCTTGAGGCTTTGGAACCTATAAATCCCAGATTTTTAATATTTGCAGCAAAACAGCAATTCCTTCCAAACCAAGCCCTATTCACTAGCTGAAAATAGAAACCTGTGGAAAATAAAACTGCAACCTGACCAAACAATCACAGCCTTTGAACAAAACGTATGAAACGTTAAATTATCTGTTACACATGAGCCGACTGGTGCCAGTTCCAACAATGCTGTTTAATACTTTCCCTAACCAAAGGCATACCAATTAGACTGATAGCTTAGGGACTGCGTGTATGAGCAATCAATTTGATGTTTTTACCATTGGGACAAAATAATATTGTAGTTATGAGGAGGAGAAACGCACAATTACTGTAAAAATGAGGAATTTTCTTTCTTTGGAGACAAACAGCACTGTCAGGGGAGAATGGCCCTTCCTTATGTGACAGGAGGAAGAGGGCTAGGAAGCATGTGGATTTTTGTTTAAGATGTCTTTTCCAAACAGCTCAGAGGGTCACTACTCAGCCCACCCCTGTGTGTATTTGATGCCCACTGCCAAGTGTCAGAGAGGATGAGACAACATTTCCATATGGTGGAAATGTGGAAGCCCAGGGATGGATGGTGTGGTCACAGGGACTTAGAATTATCTCTCTCTTTGTTGAAGCTGGCAAGGTACAAAATCTGTATGAAGACTATAAATCACGAATAGAAGTTTAATTTCTATCCCTGTGGTTTGACCTCAGGAGGTGAAGTGACAAAGATCCTGGCCTTTAAGTCCATGATTAATGCTTGGATGGTGGAAAAACCAACCAGCTCGGCCTCCCACCCACCCTCTCTCATTTAATAAAAGATGAAATCCCCTTGTCTTTGTCTATAGCACCAAAACTTGGCTAGATGCTGCTACTGGAACAGTTTAGCACAGCTGTCATCATCTGGGTACTTGAAACCAAGGGTGGGGGATATGTTGAAATGTGGCATGAACATATTGACTGCAGCCAGCTTGAAATGATGAGATTAACACTGGGATAGTCTTAGCATACTACTTGTACCACAGTACCACCAACTCACTTCATGAGTCAACTAAATCTTACTAATGGGGCAACAGAATGTACAGACTGATTGTTTTCACGAATGTCAATCCACATGCTGAGGATGAATCTTTTAAGCAAGATCAGGATTTCCTGGTCCCCATGATATCTCATCTAGGTAATGGCTCAACTCATAAAAGTTGGTCAGATTCTTGAGCTGGTTTTTGGATTTGGATTGGAGGTTAGACAAGTGAATCCTAAAAACTTGTAATGTGGACCAACCATTAGTTCCTGAGCTTTGAGACCAGGGCACATCTCTCCTATCATGGTAAGAGGCTTCTTCTGACAGTCTGCCCTTGAAGATTAATGGATCACACTACAGTGACCTGTGGAACTCCTTGCCTTCAAGAGGATATCTTGAAGACTAAAAGAATTCTAAGATGAACTAAAATTCATGGAAGATAGATCCATCAATGGCTATTAGTCAGGACTGGCAGGGATGTAAGATCACGCTCTGAAGTGTCCCAAGCTTCTGTTTGCCAGAAGCTGGGAACAGGTGACAGAGAATGGATCTTTCGGTTGTTACCTGTCTGTTCATTCCCTCTGAAGCACATGACATTGGCCGCAGTCAGAAGACAGGATACCAGGCTAACTGGACCACTGATCTGACCCAGTATAGCTGTTCTTACACTCCAGAAAAGCCCTTAAAAGCTGAGGAAGAATCATGGTCCATAAACAGACTACTTCCTCAATGGGTTGGCAGGCTACATATACTCTCTTTTGTCTTTCATTATTGACAGGGTGCCCCTCCTCATTTTTGCAGGTCATCCTGATTTACACACTATCTGCAACAAATGAAGACAACTGGAGCACTGAAAATGTAAGTCTTGTGTCATGGCTAATAGGCTGCAGCATAAAGACTACTTAAACTCCTATAATGTGACTGGTGGTGGGTGGAGTGGGGCAGGGTGTGGGAATCTTTGCCTCCACCATGGAGTCTGCAAAATCTGATATAGCAGATTTGGTTTTAGGTGAAAATCTGGTAAATACGGTAGCTGTTCTGAGCCATTCCCACTGAAAGGAAGTTGTTTGGTTTCTGTGGACAAGCTTGATCATTTTAGGGATTGGCTGATCATTCTAGGGACTGGCTGTCTGCTTCTGTGATGACAGAGCAAGTTCTTGATGGAAAACCCAGTTGCTTATCTGTAACTGGTGCTCAAGATGTGTTGCTCATGTTCATTCCAATTAGGTGTGTGCGCACTACCTGCTGGAAACATTTCCCCAGAGTCCCTTGGGGTCAGATGTGGAGCCCTCTGGAGTCGCACCATCACAGCACCCTATAAAGGCTCTGCCAACCCTCCCCTCCTCAGTTCTTCTTGCTGATAGTCTGACGAGAGGGGAAGGTGGCCAGATAGAGAATGGACATGTGCAACACATACTGAAGAACACCCAGTTACAGGTAAGAGACTGTCTTTTCCTCTTTGAATGATTGCTCACCTCAATTCCACTTAGGGGACTCCTTTAGCCTTACCTGTGGAAGATGCATTATAACTTAGAGATCTCCAGCTTGGAGGACTGCCCTGTTAAATGCAGCATCCCCACTGGCCTGCTCAGTCAAGGCACAGTGTGATGTAAAGGTGTACACAGAAGACCATGTCACTGCTTTGCATGTGTCCTGGATCAGTATGCTAGGAAGGCTGCTGAAGATGTCAGAGCTCTTGTAGAGTAGACTGTCACTCTTGGAGCTGGAATCTTGGTTTGGTGGTAGTACTCTCTGATATCTGCTGTAATTCAGGAGGCACTCCATTGTGACGAGACAAGGTGCTCCTTCATCCTGTTAGCAATGTTCCCTCTAAGCTGCACAGGCGCGCGGCTGCACAGCCCGCCCCAGCCCCGCCGCGCAGGGCCAGCAGCCAGAGGCCCTGCTCAGAGCCCCTCTGGAGCAGGGAGCTATTAAAACTCCCACCCAGAGAAGCTCTAACAGAGCATGCCCAGAATGTCTGAGCATGCTCCGTTAGTGCTTCTCTGGCCCCAAGAGCTGTGGCAGGGCCATGCCGCTCCAGCGGCAGGGTAGGATTGCGGGTAGGAGATGGGCAGGCTGGGGGGTTACCAGAGGAGCGGGCCCGGGGGGGGGGGGGGGCCCGCGCAGCAAGCAATATGAGTTGCTCGGCTGCTGGAGGCTCTAAGAGGGAACATTGCCTGTCAGCCATGGCCACAAAAAGTTGGGGCATCTTCTAACAGTCAGGAAAGCTCTTGCACTAAGAACAGTTCCAGCAGGTGTCACGGGCAGCAAGAAGGAACTGGAGAGGGTCAGGTTGGTGGAGCCCTTTACAGGTTGGCAGGAAGGTGCGACTCCAAGGGCTCCACAGTCAACCCTAGGGAACTTTGGGAAAAAGGTTTTCAGCGGCTCACACATGTAGAAACATATGGAAGTGACATGAACAATTACTCAAAGAACAAGGGCCTCTTCTTTGTCACAACCATTTTAACCAATGATAGTCCCTTAGACACTGGAGGTGTTGGAAGAACTTCATCCCACAACCTGTACTTTAGATCCATGTCCCTTCTGACCAATAAAGCCCAGTGTGGAAGTACTGGCCTTTCTTTTCTTGTGAGATTATCACTGCCTCTCAGAGAGAGGGCAGGGTATCTACCACTTTGAGAGAAAGAATAAAGAGATCTTTCGCCAAGAAATCATGGCTTGAAACAGATGTCCTCATTCATATCAACAAGTATTACACCCTTCTTTATGAAGATGACTGCAGAGAAGCTTGTGAAATAACTCACAGTATTTAGATGTATTTGATCTCCTTGACCCTTTTCAAACTGACCTCCTGGTAACAGATCTAATATCAATGTTGGATATCTCTATCTGTCAGAAGTTTTCATTATCACGGATCACAAGGTGTTCCTAAGGCATCTGTGGCCCCCAGTGGCAAAGACAGGACTGACATTCAGTGATTTAGTTATTTTCTCAAGGAGAGGTCAATGTGTAGCTGTACAAAACTGCTCTTCCAACCCAAGAGCTCTCCAGGGTGGTATATTACATGACCCTGTTCTGTCATCTCTCCTAGTCAATGTGTATATCAGGCCAGGTTTGGTGTCTTGAATATACTGATGATGCTCAGCTGCATAAGTCTATTTCATCTGATAGAAGTAATGCAGTTCAGCAACTCAGACAGTGCCTAGTTGACACTGGGGCTTGGATTGCTGAGGCTTAAGTCAGACAAGACTGAGGCGACGGTAAGCTGGGGGAAGCCAGGTGAAATGATGGAGATACCACCATTCTCCTTGAAGTGAAGGAGCACACCTCTAATTAGTTAATCATGTTTACAACTTAGTGATATTTTAAACCCCTTGTGTTGTTGGACAATCTCATCACAGCAGTGACTTAGATTTCTACCATCCGCATCATATCAGGAGGCTGCAACCTTTTATTTCAGTTGTGGACCTTGCCACCATTATCCATGCTTTTGTGGCCTCAACATTAGAGGACTGCAGAGCTTGACGAAAAGTGGGTGTCAAGTCAGCATGGTGACTTGTGTTTGTAGCCTAGCTCATACCTCCTGCTGTGGAAATCCAGCAGAGGAGCGCCCTCCAGTGACCAAAAATAAAAACCGCTGGCACCTTGCTGGGAACCAGTTTTGTCGAGCCTTGGGGTACTGCAGTGAACTCGACCTGGGTTTACTTCTTAAGTCATTTGGAAAGGAAGGTACAAAACGCAACAATTTCTTTACAGAAAGTGGGGCCTCCTGCTGGAAGCAAATGACAGCTGGGTTGCACTATCTGTACCAGCTGTCTGCTGGCCTCTGAATGGGAGTTTAAGGTTTTGATTATGACCTACAGATCTGTATATGGCCTGGGTCTGCCTCTCTATCATGCCATAATGCCACAGCAGTGGCCAAAATGGGTGCTAGAGATAGATCCATCCCCTTATTGTGAGAGAGACAGGGATTGGGGTCAGGTATTTGTACATAAGGGCTCCAAGACCCTGGAACTTGCTCTCCTCATCATAGCCTGAAATAGTCCCAATGTGGCAACTTTCCAGGCATGCTGCAAAATATACATTTGTTGGAGTCTTTAGCAGAGGTGGACAAACTTATGGAATTCAAGAGCCACACAAGTTGATTATTAAACCTTTGAGAGCCGTATTGAAGCATATAGTCATATACTTTTACCTACTCCAAAATTACTAAGTTTAAAATTCATTGCACACTTCAATTTTATTGGAAAAAAAAAAGCACAAATATTGATCCTACTACTGTCAGATTCTAAAAGTTACTTAACGTTACCATGAAAATTAGGCCTATACAATAAAAACTTAGCTCCTGCTCAATGCAGAAAACTGCAGGCTAGTGGAGAGTTTTTTAAAATCCCAACCATGCCACCATTTCTCCTGACCATCCCAACTTCCTCCCGAACTCCTAGGCTGGCGCTGCTTTCCTAAATTGATCTGCTGATGTTCTTCCAGGAGCCACAATTTTTCATTCAACAGCCACATGTGGATCCCGAGCTGCAGTTTGGCCATGCCTGGTCTTTAGCAATGCCTTAAGGTACATTTCTTGATAAAGGGAGAAAATAGCTCGATAGCAAGACAAATTCCCATTTTAAAGTCACTGAGGTTTAATTACAGTGTGCTTCTTACAAGATGAAGTTAGCACTGTTAGAGCTTTGGATAAACATCAATTTGAAATCTGAACAAAATAATTCAATAACCTGCAAGTTAAATTGTAGATAACCCTAGAAAGTAAATAGAAACATCAGATCCTTGGTTCCAAGAACACCAATTTAGAATTTAAATTGGCAGGTGCCAAGAAGAATCAGGACCACTTGTTCAAATCACCTGTATCATAAGATTATAACCACCTACTCAGTCACACATGCTGCCAAGAGAATATATCACTCTAGTGCTTCACTCCCTTCACTAGCTTCCTATTGAACACCAGGTGAAATCAAGGTTTTAATCCTCATCTTCAAAGCACTGTTACCCATAAAAACCTCACCAAGCATGATCACGCCATTGCACAACAACTATACTGCACTGGAGCTAAGGAGCTACCAAGCTAAAGCACTGAACTTCTGTGTGCAGAAGACTGTTGTCTTAGAAACCGCTCAGGAATCTCTAACTCACTCCAATAAACATCAGAGCTGCCATGATAATTAGTGCCTTCAGGGAAAGGGGGGGGGGGCCGGCGCAAAAACCACCACACATTTCAAGCAAGCCTGAACACAATTTCAAACAAATAAAAGATCATAAAGTCCTATTCCCTGACTGAAGACCTAGACAAATTTTCTGTTAATGAGACAATGACTCCCAAATGAAGTTATTTACTATTGTAGAGATAAAGTTCTAATTAGAACATTTACACCTTCACCTGCCTTACCTGGAAAAGGAGGCAACAAGAAACTCCAGGCTCCAAAAACCCCATCATTGAGGTAATTCAGCTCAAAGTAATGTAACTGGTCACAGCCTCACTAATTTCACAGCAAGACAAATCATGCAAGTCAAATGCACAACCATTGAAAGTTTAGAAATACCCATTTCTAAAACAAGTCAAACACAAGTTGAGTAGAATGAGTGATCTAATAGCAGTGGCCTCGCTAGCGCTGGGCACAGGGGGCTTGTGCCCTGAGTCCCAGGGACCCGCGGCCAGGCCGCCCACGGCGGCAGCTGTCTTCCCCAGCACTTTCCCTGGCTGGGAGTCTGGAGCCAGGCTGCCCACAGTGGCGGCTGTCTTCCACAGCCCCGTCCCCGGCCAGGGATCTGGGGCTGGGTCGATGGCAGCAGGAGGCCAGTGAGTCCCACAGTCGGGCTGGGGGTGGGTGGAGGGCAGGAGGCCCAGGCCCTGGGTCTTTTCCTTGGTCAGCGCTGTTCCTGTCTAATAAATGTTTTATCACCTCCAACTTCTGGTTTAGACTGGACATTATGAAAAAACTTGGCAACTGTCAGGGTAGTTACGCATCGGAAAAAACTGCCTAGGGAGAAATAAATTGTCTAAGGTGAAATCTACATTGTAGGAGTTTAGAAGCAGCTTAAACACACACCTGCCAGGCATGATCTAGACCAGGGGTCTCAAACACACAAGCTGCGGGCCACATGCGGCCCTTAAAGCTATTTCCTGCAGCACGCAACGACATTGTTGTTACTGATATTTGCAATATCGTTGTAAGAAAAGGTTTCAGTGATGTGGCCCTTGGGCTAATGCACCAGTCCTCATGAAGTTCTCATGGTGATTTGAGTTTGAGACCCCTGATCTAGACTCTAGATAATACTTAGTCTTTCCATAACCGCAGTGGACTGAACTACATGACCTCTCAAAATCCCTTCCACTCACATGATTCTTTAATTCCATGCAAGACCACCCCTCTGGGAAAAAAAAAAATACATATACTAGACTACTTATTGTCAATAGCAGTGACAGATCAGGGGCCCCCCAAGTAGGCCTCCTGCCTCACCAGTGGGCCAGCACTGGAGGACAGCTGGGGCCAGAGGCCAGCCACAGCCTGGCCAGCTGGCCCAGGAGGAAGCGGGGCTGACTGCTGCGCATGATGCGGCTTCTGTTGTGACCCAAAGGGAAGCACCGGAGCCTGTACTGCACATGTGGCAGTCAGCCCTGCTACCCCTCAGGCTCCCCTTCTGAGTGCTGGGCTGCCAGCAGGGCAGAAGGGCCCCCTACATTGTGGAGGGTCCCCTGGCATAGTCCCCACTGGCCCATGCGGTAATCCGCCGCAGTCAAGTCAGTTAATGAATTGCTTTATTTCTTAAACCTTTTAGAGTGGTATAAGTGAACATGATGCTCCACAGAACAGAAAGCAAGACCTCCTCTACTTTAAAGAACTGAAAATGTTTCATATATATACACACACAAGACACTGTACGATGGGGGAGGTCTGGGAAAGAATCAGTGATGACAGGACAAAGAGCTATGCACTGAGGAGCAGAGAGGATGTGCGTAGTAATTAGATTTTTCTAATCCCCTTTGCACATATAACTAAACCAAAATTGGAGGAATGTTCTGAACATGTGTAATTTTACAGGTTGGGAAGGCCTGCAAAGCCGTGGAAATCACACGGCACATCAGCACAGTGCTAGGATTAGAACCCAGTAGTTCCTGGCTCTCAACATTAAATTCAATCCTCTGGGCCATGTTACCTCTTACAGCCTTTAACCAAATCACATGCTTGCTATGGAACACTCATGGATTAAGTCCTATTAAACATACCAGAGTGCTTTCAAGGCCTAAAAGCCTGGGAGGGGAAATGTGATGCTCCTTCCAGCAGCATTTGCTATAGGAAGACGCAGAAAACTTAACTGTGTTGGCTGGGTCTTTAATTCATTGCTAACCACAAGCTAAGTACAACCTTAATACACAAATATATGCTTTCCTGCCAGCAAGGTCACAAGAGATTTTGACATAATATTTTTAAATTGAAGGCATACTATTTGGATAAGTTAGCTTAGTATCTGTCTACGGTCCCAAATATCAATGGTTTCCCCCTTATATCAAATTGAGATTGCTATAAACTGCAATTCTCTAGACCAGCAGTTTTCAACTAGTGTGCCCAGGCACCCTGGTGCACCGTGAAACTCTGTACAAAAGTAATGAAAATTTATGAAGAATAAACATTGTTTCATTTTAAACAGTATTCCATCCAACCAAAATTACAACTCATAACCCTCATGAAAAATCAATCATCAAATTTAAAGTGAGATTATTGCTCTTTCGATTCTAAACCATGAACATTCTAAAGGCAGGTGGCCAAAGGACAAATTGAGATGCCGTGTTTTTTTTCCCCAGTGGATTTGAACCATTAATGCATTTGATCTTTCTACAGCTTGTTGTATGCACTTTTGCAAATCTCTGATAAGACCATAACCATAGTAAGTGTAAGTAAATGTGATGTTTATGAACAATCAATTCAGCTGAAAAAAAGCAGGTGTGCCATGAAATTGTTTCCTCATTGAAGAGTGCCATGTTACTGAAAAGGTTGGGAATCACTGCTCTAGACTGCCATTTGTGCCACTTCTGTTGTTCTATGCTAGTCCTATACTAATTAGCAGAAATGCAAAGAGGACTATGAAAAGTTAGACCTGAAAAGCAGCTAAAAATGCTACAATAGCTTGAAAAGAAATCCAAGGGCATTCTGCTCTGTGCTAGGAAACATTTAAAACCAGTAAGGGGAGGAGGTTCAGTTTACTGCATTGTCCTTAAGGTACAGAAGACTGGTAAGTGATGGCTCTAATAAGGTCAGGTAAACAAAACAAGATCACTATTCCGAGGTGCCTCGTCAGGAATGTAAACCATAAGAAACGGCTAAAACAGTAGTTTCTCTTAAATGACAAGCTCTTCAGAGCAAGTTGTACATGGAGCTGGGCAAACACATAAAAGGGTGGCTCTTATTTTAGAATGACAATTTCTAATACGACAAATCATCCAGGCCACTTGAGAATGCTACCGTCACCTGGACACATTAATGGGGCTCTATGGGGAACTGGCTCCCTTGCAACATTTCCTAGTGTCAAGATTTGGGACCATTTACAGCACGATCCACAATGCATTTATTTATGTAGTCCCTTCTCATCCACAGGCTGGACTAGATGACCTCCAAAAGTCTCTTCCAATGCTTCTATGATTCTCTGAAGCTGCTGGAGATGCTCTCTCTCTTTCAGTGGGATATTTATTTCAGACATTTGAAGCCTTGAGAATGCCTGAAGTTTGGACACTATAATGCAGTTTTATCATTGTCTGAAGTAGGAACTGAGAGTTCCAGGTGATGGAGAGCAGTGGAGTGGAAATGAATAGTTTTAGATCCTGATTTGAACAGAGAAGCAGAAGTACACTTTTCTTAAACGTTGGAAGATTAAAAGCCTTCAAAAAACAAGGAAGGGCTCACAGAAATTACAGCAGGGGTCACAAACAGAGAACAGGCAATAATAAAAAGAGCAATAATAAAATGTTAACACCAGAGAAAATCCACATACAAATATACCGTGGTTTCAAAAATTATTATTTAAAGGACAGATTTTTCAAATGTGCACATCTCCCAGGATTTCCCACATCTGACCATTCAGGTGCTTAGATGGGAGCTAATGGTACTGAGCCCTTTGAAAATCTAGTTCTGAAGCTTTCAAAAAGGCCATTAGTTAGAACCTTTTAAGAAACTATTCAAATTAAAATTAAACAGAAAACTCCAACATGATATATGCCTAATAATTCTGCTAATAGTTGACTTTTTTTTTGGTCCTTGATCTTGCAGTTACATGAATGAATAACTCAAGCACGTAAAAAGGTATTTACAGCCTATTTGCAGGATCCAGGTCTACACTGTCACCTTTCTGGTACAAGGACCGTTTCTCCCTATGTGTCTGTATAGAGCAGTGGTTCCCAACCTTTTCTCTGCCATGGCACACCTTGAGACCTCCAAATTTTTTGAGGCACACCACCATTAAAAAACTCATGAATATTCACATTAACTTAAATTACTTAGGAACATTCATGAACCATGGCACTGTTTCGGAGAGAGGAAGGGAGAACAAGAGTGGCGTTGTGGTGGGGCAGGGGGGGAACCTGGGGAGTGGGAGGGTACGGCAGGGGAGCATGGTGCAGAACCCACTTCCCCCTTCTCCACAGTGGCTCCCTGCCACCCAGGGCAAATCCTCACCTCACTGCTGCTCCCTCCCACCCCAGCAGGTCCTGTCCTCCTCTCCCTCAGCCTCCTTCTGCCTGTGATGGACCCTACAGCCACCCCACAACCCCAGCCACACACCCTCTGCTACACACACACCTGCCCCACACAAGCCGCAGCAGTGCCCACTCCCAAGTCCTTACCTGGGCTGTTTGCAGGCTGGCTGACACAAGCTGCTCCACCCTGCACGGGGAGATTCACACACTCCTGGCCTCCCCCAGCTCTCTGCTGGCTGGGCTTAAGGCGGAGCCAGGTTTAAAGTGGAGCCATTGGAATTCTGCATTCCAGCTGCTCCTGTTATTTTTAGAGGGACCCCTGGAACTCCCATTCCAGTGCCTTCCTCTATTTTTAGGGGGGCCGGAAGACTGCCTGCCTAAAAATAAGGGACCCCGGAACTGTGTCTTTTCCCTTCCTTTTCGGGTGTCTTTTCCCTTACTTTAAACCCTGCCTTCTCCCAGCCCTTCACAGCCCAGGTGGCTGGGCTGAGCAGGGAGGGAACTTTAACTCCAGCTCTTGGGCATGCTCACGGCACACTCTGGGTGTTCCTGCAGCACAGCAATGTGCCCCAGCACACTGGTTGGGAACCACTGGTATAGAGCATAGAACAATGGGCCCCTAACGCCAACTGAAGTATGTGCACGCAAACTGCAACAGAAGTAATATTTGACTCAAATTATTTCATTTATTCAGCTCTAAAATGTACAAAAATGCTTACATAATTTTAACACACCCTAACAACTATGAACTCACATTCATTTAAAATAAATTTAACATGTTTGAAAAAAAGTTAGAAGGGCTAAAATTAGGGATGTGCTACTTTCCCATACACTGTAAGCAGGGTGACTATGAACTTTTCTTCTGTAAAAATTTGTGTGTGTCCAGATGCAATGGTGACAGATACCAAAAATCACTTTGTACCAGACTTTTATATTTTAAAGATTTAAAGCTCTAGCTGAGTGTAGGGACCCATACTACTGGGCATTGTACAAACTCATAGCAAGAGTCCTTGCCTCAAAGATCTTACAAATCTAAATGGAAGAAGATGATAAAGGCTGGGAGAAAGGGATTATTATTACCTTTTGTTCCCTCCAATGCCTATGACAATGCTTAGAGTTAGATGTGTGCCTATATATCTGATTAAATCAGGGCCCCAGTGAGGAAAGATGCTCATATGATTAAGGCACTAGAGCAGCAGTCCAGAGATCTGGTTTCAGTTCCTCACTCTGCTATGTGATCCTCAGAAATCATGCAACTCCTCTGTACCTCAGTTCCCAATCTTCTGCTTATACACTGCATTCTTTTTACTGTCTTGT
The DNA here is from genome assembly GCA_007922195.1 of Podocnemis expansa. Taxonomy (NCBI): domain Eukaryota; kingdom Metazoa; phylum Chordata; order Testudines; family Podocnemididae; genus Podocnemis; species Podocnemis expansa. Next base: position 1,321,701 of record ML682033.1, read on the forward strand.
CTATTGTAACTCAATCTTAAAAGATTCTTTGTGACTGTCCAGAATCGAGTACAGCTTGAGAAGCTACTATAATACAAATAAGCAATTGCAAGGACTGTACTATTATTGATAAAATACTAAGCAAATTATTATATTCAGTTTGTTGACTGACTTACCAGATCCATCGAGCTGCCCAAAATCCTTGGTGTTTAACCCAACTCAGAGGCTTTGAATCTTAGGAGATTTCCAGGCAGAAAAGATGTATAAACTTTACTATGATCAGCTTACAAATCCAAGGTTTGGAGGGGAAATAAATAAATCCCAGCACAAAAATGAGGTCCTCTTAGCCTCTCTCAGGATCACCTGCTTCCATGTGATCCATAGGAAGTTCTCCTAGGAAACTTCAGTCTAAAAACGAGGTTTGAAAAAATCTCAGCCTAAAACACATTATGTCAAGTACTGAATGGCTGGTAAATGTATCAATTGATTATACTGCCTATAGTGACTCAGCATAGCTCAACCTAAAGCAGGGCTTGATAAAACCTAGGAGCCAGGTAACCATGGGGACCAGGGTTTATAGCCTGGCTCCTGGCTCTGCTATGGAAATACAGCAAAGGACACCCTCTGATGACCAAAAATAAAAGATTGCTTGCACTTAGCTGGGAGCCAATTTTGTCAAGCACCGACCTAAAGCTCATAATAAGGGTATCTTAAATCCACATTTTCTTTGTGTGGCCATATGTTTATAAAGTTACCATATACAAAGAGAGGCCTTTTACAGTGGGAGAAGTAAAAGAGAGGGAACAGCTGCTGACTCAGGAGGTGGTCAGGGGTTCACAGGGATGGATAGATTTGCTCTGTATGGTGCTCAGAGTGAAAAGAATAGATCTATGTGCTGAATCTATGATAGGGAAAGGGGGAATCTAATCCAGCCTTACTCAAGCCATTCTGGCAACAGCTTGGCTGCCTACTCCCCAAGGTGCTGCCATTGCTGTGTGTGTCCAACTCTTTAGAATATTAGTGTTCTGTTATTTTGGAATACTGCCCAAATTTTGCTGACAGCACAAGGCATGGAAGTGAATTTAAGAATTTAGAACACAGCTGAACATGAATGGAATTTAATGGGTCAAAGAAAAGACAAAAGAAAACAGCTCTCTCCCTGGTGGATTTCAAAGGAGTGCTGAGAATACTGAAGGCAGTACAGCTTCTTAAGAAAAAGGACCTAATCTTTCATAAGAGAAATGCTAAGCAACCTAAATATATGGATCCATCGCTGTCTCCCTATAGTTACAACTCTTTGTCCAAGAACTGGTTTATTTTGATTTACTCTTGAGATTCCATTGGATAAATGGAATATGTATTGCATCTTTATTTTTATTTTATTTTATTTAACTTCTTATGTTTATTGCATTCTTGTTGCTCTTATTTTAGCTTCAGAGCTTAATTATTCAGTGTGGGTAGCCAAACCAGTGCCAAATAAACAAACACTAAAGGCACAGAAATAAAATATGCATGCTGCACTATGAAGGGAAAATAAGATTTCAAGCTCCCTTGAAATCTATTTGAACATTTTCAGCAATTCCATGCCAGACTATTCCTCTTAGTTACTGACTAGTTTAAGAACATTCTGACCTTCCTTTAAGACAGGGGTCTCAAAAACTCAAACTACCATGAGGGCTGCATGAGGATTAGTACGTTAGCCCGAGGGCCACACCACTGAAGCCTTTTCATACCATGATACTGCAAATATAAGTAAGCGCCACAGGAAATAGCTTTAGGTGCTGCATGCGGCCTGTGGGCCACATGTTTGAGACTCCTGCTTTAAGAGGAATATCTGGAGTGTCCCCCTTCTTTAGCGTACCCATCCAGCTGAGATTTTAAACTTTTCCATTTTTTTCCACCAGGTTTTCCCCACTCATAGTTCATATATCAATGCCCTTCTATGCCTCTTCTGCTAAGGAGGGAAAAGGGAAGTGGAAGCTGCTGCTCCAGCCAGTGCTGCTCTCACGGACAGAGCTGAGCCCAGGGCCAGCATGATCCAGAACCATAGGCTGCTGTTTCTCCAAGAGAAGGACTTGAAACAGGGGTCTCAAACTCAAATCACCACAAGGTCCGCATGAGGACTAGTAAAGGGCCGCATGAGGATAGTATGGTAGGCCGAGGACTGCACCACTGAAACCTTTCCATACAATGATATTGCAAACATCGGTAATGATCCTGTCATCGAGGGCTGCAGGAAATAGCTTTACGGGCTGCATGCAGCCCGCATGTTTGAGACCCCTGACCTAGAACCTTTGGCACAGCACAAAGCAGCAGCTGGCTCCTTGTAACTGAGCTACTAATAGGTAACCTGCAGGAGGAAAGGATGGAGAAAAAGGATGCCAAGCAAAAAACAACTTCAGAACCTCTCTTCCACTCCCTCTACTATTCTCCCTCCCCTTTACAGCCTGTTGTAAGCTGGAGGGAAATGGCTGTTCCACAGCATGAAAGTGATTGCCACTCCTTCCTTGTGATTATACCCATGCTTGTAAAACCCATTTATCTTAGCTGGGCCAACAAGCATGCTGATGATGATGCAGCAGAGGTAACATTTAAATACACACCAGATATTTAAATACACACCATACACGGTCGTGTATATAGGAATGCAGGCCACAACTACATCCTGGAAAGCAATGACTCTGAAAAGATTTAGGTGTCAGTGGACAAGTTCATCAACAGGCATTCAGGGCAAAACAATGGGTTACTTACAAGTAACCGTCCTTCTTCGAGATGGGCTGCTTGGATTCATTCAGAAATAGGTGTCTCCGTGCCAGAGCGCCGGGTTGGTCAGAACTTTTTGCCCTAGCCTGTCAGAAGAGGGCAGGCGGCCACAGCCTCCCATGCCACCCCGTGGCTATATATGTGGCTGCTGCCCATCCCCTCCCCAGTTCCTTGGAGTTGCCAACCCAAAATGCGGATGGGGGGAGGGATCTGAATGAATCTGAGCAGCCCATCTCAAAGAAGGACGGTCGCCGATAAGTAACCCACCGTTCTTCTTCAAGCACTGCTCAGATACATTCAGAAACAGGTGACTGCTAGCCATGCTGATGGATGGCAGATGGAATTGGCTCTTCCACCTTCAGCACGGCATAACTCTGACATAGTATTTGTCCACACCCAGGGTCCTGGAGAAGTCTAGGAGATTGACCCTAGAACCATCACCCCAGCAAGGATAAACGGGGATTGCTGGACCTAACCCACAGGAGAAAGTAAGCCCAGTTTGTCCGAGCGTCTAGTGTGGCACCTATGCAGGAGTGCCTGAGGTCACCTTACACACAGAAAAGACACTGGCATATTTTGGTTAAAGTCGAGGAGTGCAACTCTAATCACTCTGCCTAAAGGCATTTTGGCACAGGAGAGAGAAACCCAGATTATTAGTGTCCTGGCAGCAACACGTGATAATGTACCTCCTACAAGGGAATTCAGGAGGCCGTAGGATCGTTGGACTGGCAAAATGATACACTTGCGTGCTATGAGCATGATAGGTGTGGGAGTCTGGGACATGTGGCATCCTGCAGAGGGGTGGACTACCAGCGGTTAGGGCCTAGGAGAGTTACCTCATCCTAGGTTGGAGGAGGGAGTGCCAGCAACTGGAAGCAGCAGCCAACAACCTCAAGAAGCGCACTGTGAGTAGAGCAGCCGGATTGTCACAGAGAAGGCAGTGCCTGGCCACTAAATGGCCCTATAAAAGGCAGACCGGGAGAGGACTTCACATGAGCCTGATGGGTATATCCCAGGCCTATGCGAGCCTACTGATGGCACTGTGGTGGTCCCTGTTGAATAAGACTGTTATCTATAACCTCCTGTTGACACAGGGGAGTAGTGGTATGATTATTTCCCCCTGTCTTTCTCTTCTTCCTTTCCCCCCCCCCCCTGCAGCACTGGTAATCAGCCAAAGGAGTATAGAAGGCGAGGAGCTGGTTGTGATAAAGCAACGCCCCAGAGTTACTCATAAGAATGGGAGTCCCGGGGATCAAGTCCTGTGGCCTACAGGTAGGGGCGCCCTGAAAGTAAGGCCCCCTAGGAGGAAACAGGACGTGTGAGGAAGAAACAGTGTCTACCAAGGGAGTGGGGAAGGTATGCGACTTCAAGGGTGCACTGTCTCCTTACGACCCTTTCAGTTTCTCTGAAGGGCCTTCTGCAAGCATGTTATTGCCATTATGAGACTTGCCCTGGGAGTGGGTTCTATCAGGGACAGCTTGCTCCCGAACTCCTAACGTGGATCGATATTGGGTTTGTTCTGTTGATGGGGGTAAGACCCCAGGTGTGTTAGCACCCAAAGCGCTCACTGAGAGGGCTTAGAACACCTCTGGAGACACGCTGCCTTGCCCCAGGGGAGTAGGGGAGGGGTTGTGGGAACCAAAATCCCTGATTGCCAGGTAATAACGCTGGCGACACACCCCAGCGTGCGAGGAAGCACTTCCTTTTGGCGTTAGAGTGATCCTCCCCCCCCCCCCCTTATGGATGAGGGAAGGTGGGGAGTACCGGGCCAAAGGCTCTATCATGGTGGGGCCTTGTCAGCATGTCCACCAAGAGAGCTATTGACCAGCTGATGGGAAACTGATTACGGGAGGGGTTACCCCCCACACAATGGGAATCAGAAGCAGCTAACCCAAGATGCCTGCGTCTAGCAAACAGGCATTGACCTCTCCATCTGGTACTAGGCAGAACAAGGCCAGGTTGACCCACCTCATGGGTCTGGACAGGGTGTAAGGAACCACTGAACCAGAAAATGTACCATAGATCCCCTTGTTGAGAATCGTTTGTGACATACTGGGGGAGAGAGAGAGAACGTGCAGTGCTAACAGGCGACTAAAGAGTGGGAGACTCTACCCCCACATGTGGAGGGGGAGCACAAGCGCCCTCTGGTGAGGAGGGAGAGGGAAGTCACAGCCCTTCTGGCGAGAGCCCCTTTAGACATCTAGGCCCTGTGCATCTTGAGAAGGACCGAAGGAGGCCCCACACATGTGGAGGGGAGCTTCCCCACCCAAGGATTAGTGAATATAAGGGGTGGTCCAGAAGGAGGAGATAGGCCTTCTCCATTTATTGACAGTGATAAGAGGAGAACAGAGAGAGAAAATACAGCGAGGCCAGGGTTAGACAGCAGGCACTGTACGAGATAATCTCACGCAGCTTTGTTAGAGTCCATTCATGGCCCTTCAAGAGCGCTGCCCTCAAACTGCTCGCCTTTGGGACTCTCTGTGTTGGCAGAGAGCGCTGCCTTTGCCTGATGAGCCACTTGGACTCAGTCTGAGCTTGAAACTGTCCATGAGCCCGAGGGAAGGTTCCCAAGTCAAAGAATACCCCATAAGGCAGGGGTTCTCAGGAGGTGCATAACACCACCAAACCGGCTGCTTATAAATAGTTGCCCCTGGTGGACGGCTGGGCACTCCCCCAGGAACGGAGGAGTGGACCAGGAGGGAAGAAATTCGCTAACTGGGATTCAGGCCCCAGCCATGGTGGTGGGAGTGTTAACTCATGCCCATAGTCAGAAAGGGGATGAGCAGGGCTGAGTGTTACGTCCTACGGGGCCAGAGGGCGTGGAAGGGGGCCCAAGAGGAGGAGACCCAAATATTTTATCTCCCCCTGAGGGTCGCGGAGTGTCCCCAGAACAGCATCTGTCGCCAGCAGGAAGAGAGCTTCCCTGCCAAAGGGGGGGGGGGGTCCAGGACCACCTGTTGAGAGGCAGAGCTCACCCTAGTCATACACCGTAAGGTCATGGCTGAGGCCACAGTATGGGAGGCTGTGTCTACAGCATCCCAGGCAGATAGAAAGAGGTTCTGGGATGCTATTCTGCCTTCCTCAAGGAAGGCATTTTATTCCTTTCTTGCCTCTTGTGGGAGTAGGTGTCGAAACTTGTTCATTGACTCCCCGGCATCCAACATATATCAGCCCATCAGGCCCTGGTTGTTTGCAACACATAACTGGAAGGCAGAGGACGAATACACCTTCCAACTCAGAAGGTCTAATTCCCTAGCCTTGTCCCGTCTAGTGCCGCTTCCACCACCGCTCAGGATGGGGCTGAGTGGTGGGTACGTGTTGGGAACTCTGACCCTGGGACTCTATATTTTAGGCCCGCCGTGTCTGAAACCGGGGAGATAGAACCTGGGTTTTGCCAGCGGGGGGAGGCGAGGTCCCAAATGCTAGGATGGAGGGGAACAGTAAAAGACTCCACAGATTTGAAGACGGGCCCCGAATACGCTATCACCATACGCCCTTCCAAAGAATGGACCTCCATTCCCATGTGGGCAGAGACATGGCACAGAAGGTCGAAATGCGCTGAGGCATCCCCCGTATAGAAGCACGGCACCAGGTTTAGAGTTCTAGTTGGTGCCAATGGAATTGGTGATGAGCTGGGCTCAGCGGTCTCTTGGGGGGGACCACTCATGAGACGAGTACCAGAAGGGCGATGATGCCGGAGGCCAGCACCGAGGCTGTTTAGTTCCCCTTGAGGCCCCCTCCCCCAAGCTTGAAGGGGGGCAGGGCCCATGGGAACGTGAAGGTGGTGCCAGGGATGGCAGGGTGATACGGTGGCGGGATGAAGGCTTGATGGTACCAGGGCTCGGGGGGGGGGGGGGGCGGGGCCTAGCGAGTTCCAGTGCTGGGGAACTCAGTACTGACACCGGAGATGGCGTTAGGTGCCGCTTTCAGTGCGCTCAGATCTTCGAAACGAAGGTTGGCTTGCCCCTCTTTCTATCAGGTACCAGAGAGGGTGGAGTTGGCAGTAAGAGGAGGGCCTTCACTGCCTTGAATGCCTCCGGAGTCAAGGGAAGCTGCACTGACTCCTCTCGGTCCCATGGGGAGTCCCTTGTGGGGGACCTCGAGTGGTGCTGACGCCGAGGTACCGACACTGGTACCAAGCTCGTCTTGCTTCCTTCTTGGGGAGTGGTGCCGGGAAGGTTCCGGTACCAAGCTGGCACGCGGTACCGCACGAGACCCCGAAGCCTCGGGGGTAGGCTGCCGCGCTTGCCTTGAGACCAATGCACGGTGCCTTTGCTCCCTGTCTTTGAGTGTCCTAGGCTTAAAGGACAGACAGATGGAGCAGGAGGTGACCAAGTGGCTTTCACCAGGCACTGGAGGCACTTCTCGTGGGGATCGTCCCATGGGAAGGCCCTGCCGCATGCAGCGCAGGGTTTAAACCCCAGCATGGCAGACGGCAGAGGAGAGCGATGTCTGTGCTCCAAAGATGGGTGCTCGAGAGAGAACACTCTTCGGTGGAACTAGGTCCACAAAAAGGTGCTCCCACTTGAGTGGAAGGTTCATAAACCAAAGAAGAACAGGCTGCATTCTAATGCAAGGAGCAGGCTGTTCCACAAACCAATGCTGAGGTGGACAAAATGGAACCGGGGAGGGGTCAGGCAGCAGCCACATATATAGCCAGGGAGTGGCATGGGGGCATTGGCTGCCAGCCCCTTTCTGACAGACTAGGGCAAAAAGTTCCAATCAATTGTGCTCTGTGGCACGGTTACACCTATTACTGAATGTATCAGAGTAGTGCTTGAAGAACTGGAAGTTTTAAAAGGCTTTTGAGCTGGGACTCTCCATCTTGAAACAACTTCAAGCAAGATCTGGGCCCTGCCTGGCCTCAGGCAGAGACCGGCTGTGCAAACATCTAACAGCCAAACACCTTGAGCATAAACTTCTTTGGACTATGAGGTTAGTTTAAGTAGAAGTATTAGGTTAGCATTCATATTTTGCCTTTTATCTTCTTGTGGTCTCTCCTGACTTATACTGTGATTCTGTCATGATTGGTCATATTCTCACTTAGAATTACAATCTGATCCAGGGGTGGCCAAACTTCTGGAACTCAAGAGCCACACAAGTTGATTATTAAACCTTCAAGAGCCGCACTAAAGCACATAGCCATATACTTTTACTTACTAAACTGATTTGCTGACGTTCTTCCATGAGCCACACTTTTTCATTCAAGAGCCACATGTGGCTCCTGAGCCGCAGTTTGGCCATGTCTGATCCGATCAATAAACTGGTGGTTATTTTACTTAAAGCTGTGTGCTCTTTAGTGGGTGCGAGTGAAGGAGGCTGGGCACAATCCATTTCTTTGTTAAATGGACAGACTTGAGTGTGTGGTGGTTGGGAGTGGTTCCTAATCTCTGTAGACAGTGGCTCCTGGTTTACTAACTGGGGCCTGGGGTGCTTGCTGGGGGAACGTCCCTCGAGTAGCCAGGGGGCACACACCCACTGCCTGGGATCAACTGCACACAAGAGGCTGAGTGGACTGACTCAGGAGTGAGTGATCACTTGGCAAAGCAGGGTGAATTGAGGTTCAGGAGTGGGAAGTGGGAGGTCACAGTGGCACACCGGACAGGATCTGGGGAGTGGTCCATCACAGCATGCTCTCTCTGAACACAAATTCTTAGGTTTAGTACAAGGGTGAAATGTAATGTCCTGTGATGTACAGGAAATCAGACCAGATGATCTAATGCAGTGGTTCCCAACCTGTGGCCTGGGGACCCCTCAGGGGTCCACGGACATGTTGCAGCGGGTCCACGGAGCCTCTCCTTACTGGGGCCGGAATCCAGCTACAGCCCTGATGCTACCTGCCAGGCCTGCTTCTCCCCATCCCTGGCCAGATCCTGGCAGGGGAATGGAGCCATGGCAGCTCCCCGGCAGGGGCAACGGCAGGGGGCCATAGCTGCTCCAGTGGTATGGGCCAGATTACATAATCAGCCAGGGGGGCCACAAAGGTGTTGTGGTTCCCCCCCCCCCCCTCCAAAAAGGGATCCCCAGCCTGAAAAGGGTTGGGAACCACCGATCTAATGGTCCCTTCTGGCCTTGAACTATGAATTTATAAGTATTTTTGACATTTCATTCTAGCCCAAACTACAGCAGCTCCAATTTCATGCATCAAATGTGGAACAAAACAGCACCGCGGTTCTTAGGATTTCAAAGCATCTGGCACTCCTTTTTACCTTCTTTTTTTTAAGTATCCCTTTATTTGTGTAGCAGGCTGCTTTGTTCAGTACTATCAATTTGTTTCCACTTATGCTACTTGCTGAACTCTATGTTGTTGTAATTTTGAGATACATCAATAATATTTTCATCCTCTGGACAGATGACGAACTAGATTTCCACCACAACTTCAACTCTCCCTGGAACATTCCCACACTAGCATCAACTTCTTGGACACCACTATCAGCTTCAGTAACAGAAGCTCCAGATAACCATATATAAGTCCTGGAAGAAATCTTTCCTGAACTCCCTATTCTGGGCTTCAAACACCAGGAGCAAGGTCCCCACAGAGCAGGACACCAACTCAAAATGGCACCACTTCCTACAAAAACAGCAAACGTATGCCCTCCACTACAACGATAAACACCCCCTCGCCCACACACAACACGTTTCAAGATCTGTAGGTCCTAAGGCTTACTGTAACGTGACATACCTCATTCACCACCCCAAATGCCCCAACAACTGTGTGGGTGAAACCAGACAATGACTGCACTCGAATGAAATCACAAGAGTATGCTAAAAGAAAAAAAACACAATCACTTGTGAGCAAACACTTCTCACAAGATGATCACACTATATCTAAACTTCCAGTCCTCATCCTCAAAGATAACCCGCACAACCATTTCAGAAGACAATCCCAGGAGAACTTTGATAGATATTAAGAACCATGGCCTTAAAAAAAGACACTGGTTTCATAGTTTATTGCAACAATCTGCAATCCATTAACTCAGTGCTCAACAAACTCTGGAAGTCAGGTCACTATGGTGCCCAGAGCCTGCAGTGTGGCACCTAGCTCCACCGTGGAACTGTCCTGGCAGACACCCTCTGGTGTTTAAAAAGAGAGTTGTTGGCGCCTGAAGAAGCTCAGCAGATTTGGTAGCATTTCAGCAGTGGAGCACTCTGTGCCACCACTGAAAGTCACTGCAGATGTTTTTTGACAGCAGGGGTATCCTAGCACAGTGCCTTAGTTTGAAGCTGGGCAGCAATTTTGTCAAGATCTGGACTAACTCCTTTTTTGAGTAATGACTAGTGGTCTGTTAACAACCCACATCACCTTGAATCGTCCCTTAGAATACATGCTAACTTCTGTACTTATGATAAACTACCTGTTCAACTTCATATTTTGTTGCAACAGTCTCCTTTCCCGGACCTGAACAAAAGCTCGGTGTAGCTCAAAAGCTTGTCTGTCATCAAAAGAAGGTGGTCCAATAATAGACATTTACCTCACCCACCTTGTGGGTTATTCTGCTGTTGACCAGTAATAAACCTCTTCCCTCCTCTATTTTGAAAAGCATTTTAGATGCGGAGACCATTATATTTCACACTCTTCCAACATAAGCACTTCAAAGTCCAGTAGAACGTCAGCATCTGAAATCTGATTCTTAATGCAAGCACCACACTCCAAATAGCATGACAAATTTTGTAACCAAGAGATCACACATTTAATCACATGCGTGTGACAAAGATGGTTGGGGGCACTTACTTCTTTTTCGGTATCTCTAGATATACAGGTCCACTGGTTTTCCTTCACGCTGTATGCCCAGAAGTCAGCCAAATCCTGAGTTCCATCCCAGCCACCAAACAAATAAACAGTTTCTATAAAAATGAAACAACACATCTTAAAAACACAAAAGCCATTAATCTGAACACCTTGAAAAGACAGGATCTTAAAACACATTTATGAGCTATCTAGAAAGAAATGACAGCTCATATTAACCATTCTTTAATTGGACATGGAAACTGGTACTAAAGCCATTGGAAGAAGGTGGTTTATTTAATGGTTTAGTTTTCAGACTGGCTTGATGCAGCCCATTTTGATATAGGGCCTTCTTTTAGCCTATTCTGATTTTATTTATAATGCCTATGAGTCTCAGAAGGCAGAATCAAACCTAGTACTTCACTGTATAAGCACTAAAGGAAAGGACAAAAATAAACTAATATTCATGTTCTGCAGATTGGGCATACGTACCTTTATTCAATAAGGTGTTGGGATTTTGTAATGGATGTGGCGTGGGCTATTAAATACAATCCGAGACTGGGTTCTCTTCCAGTTCGGCCAGACTTCCTATTTGACATTGACTCATTTATAAACTTTCTAGTTCCTCTGCCCTTCTGTAAAACAGCTCTACTTCCCCTAACAGTAAGGTAATTTCAGGAAAGGGATTTGTTTAAGGCCGCACAAACAAGTTAGTAGCAGAGTCAAAAAATTCTATGATGAAGTTCCAAGCCCGCTCCCTCCAGAGCTAAATGTCAGAGTTGGACACAAATTAAAATTATAACCGCACCAGTCAATTAAGACCCAACATAACGGACTCCAATAGGAGTCCAAGACAGTCATACTCAGATATAACCAAATGAAGCTTTGAGATATGGTAGGTAGTCTCTGTGCAAAGGAGAAGTGAAAAAGAATCTCAGTGCACTGACTGGAAGAGGAATAGGAAAGCAGCTAGTGTACTAACTTGGTAGATTTGAAGTTTCAGATCTTATTTTCAAAAGAAAATTTCTTCTTAATACCAGAAAGCAACAGATTAATCAGCTAGAATTCAAATTTTCCTCTCTCTAAGTTTAACAGTATTTCTAAAGTGGGAAAAAGGGAAAAGTGGGGAAATAGCTTTCAAAACTCTTGACGTTTTCATTGAAAGTACGTTCCTTAAAAATTATGAACTAGCTTAGTATAATGACTGTCTGCCAACATTCAATCCAGTACCAATTAAACAGTACAGTTAAAAATGTGATCAAGAATTTAAATGGCTATTGACCCTTGTTTATAATTGTGCTAGTGGGCACCAACCATGAGAAGGTTACCCTGGTTCATTAACTTTAATTACCCTTCCTATTGGGCTCAGGGCTCCCAATGTTCCCTGTAAAGAGCAAGTCCCTTTGTGCACATAAATTCTCACAGTTCACAAAACCCACATTACCACAACAGCTTCATTGATAGCTGAGGAAAATAAAAGATTTGGCACAGACCACGTATCCTATTGGGTCTCCGCCAAAATGTCATGCCTACTTGTGAAGGCTTTGTTGACCCAGTTGAAGTTTAATAGCAAACCTGAATGAATCTAATGAAAGCTAAACCTTTTTATCTACCTAAAAAAGCTGGTAAAATGAAATAATCTTGCAAGCATTCAAAAGGAGTGAAATATCACAAAGTAAACGCCAATTGTAAGCACCTCACTACTTACAAGTGGCAATGAAAAGATAAATGTACACAAACAATGTGTCAAATTTACTTTTAATCTTACTGCATAACTACATGCCAGCTCAGCAATAACAGCTCCATCATCACCCAGTCCGGAACGACACATTCCTTCCTTTTCTACTGGCTTTTTAACAGATGCACAAAATAAAACCCCACATCTTTTATTATTTATGGTCTTTCCTGCACATACTTTCTGTACAGTAATTTATTTAGGAGGACATCAGTGTTTCCCAATGCACAAATTTATACACTGCCAAGAGATCCCAGGTTACCTGTTTTTTTTTTTTTAAATTGCTTCATCTATGGTTTAAGTAAAATGTATTTTTATCCTTCACTCACAAATCAAGAGCCACTCAATTTTGCAGTGATCATTTCACTTCTTTGCCCTCTTTGTCAATGGACGCTACTCCACCATCAACTTAGGTGTCTATGACATCCTCCATAACAGTGAGCTTCCCATTAAGTCATCAACTTTTATTACATGTATAGCCTCTACCATAATTCATCTCTCTTCTGGTCCCAGACGAGGAAATGCAACAGTTTTTCCAGTACCAGTGTGTTAATAATTGGTAAATGGTGGTTTTGCTGCATTGGTGGTTCAACAATGCAATCGCAACATCCGTTTGCCTTAACCACACTTACATATACTGCTGCTGTGCCTATGACTGCACTGAAAATGTTTCTGCAGGACTCAAGTGTCATGATCGAGGACAAAACCTGGTGAATGCATCTGGAGTAGTCTGATGGTGCTACTGACCTTCTTAAGCCTTAGCTTAGGCAACACACACCACTTAAGGGTAGAGGTTATATTTTGAAACTTCCAGTTTACCTTTGAAAAAAGCAAACCACACTGATATTACTAGTATTTGGCATTTTAACTAGATAGTCAGGAGAGAGACTGTGTTCCTATGCGTTTGAAGACTTTCTAAAGCTGGCCTCGACAAAACTGGCTCCCATCTTGGTGGCAGCAGTTTTATTTTTGGTCACCATAGGGCGCTCCTCCATTGCACTTCGACACTGGAGCTAGGAACCAGACTACAAACCCTGGCTGCCATGACAACCTGACGCCCAGCTTTTGTTGAGTTCTGGTCTAAAACAATGAAGCACCAATTCCAATTTAAACATTTTGGTAATCCAGTAAAATAAACATTACCTTCTTTGCTGTTAAATATTTGTCCTAAAAAGTACAAACAGTAAAAGGAAGCTTCAAATGTAGCCATTATAGGGCAGTGATTCAATCTCACAATGATTTTGGAGACAAGGGAAGAGAAGATAAAATTGATCAATTCCCATCAGTACTATTCGGATGATACAAGCTACAACATGGAAATACAGATGCACAGGCTGTGGCAAACATTTTTACTCAGTTCTTCAGGTACTATGACACAGCTGGCAGTCAGAGTACCCCAGGACAAGCTCTGCAATTTTCAATCTCTGCCTCCAGCAAAACTCACTGGAAGTCTTATCCTTCTGCCCTACACAATCACTAAAAGTCTTCATTATAAGCTGGTGCAAAGTTCTACATTAGAACAGGAACAAGGAACCCTACATTATTACTCCTTTCACTGGCTCCCTCAGATCTTTCAAGCCAACCAAAGAAATACATAACAGCAAAAGTCCAAGTTAAAGTTCCTGCCTTCAAATACTAAGGAACAAAGACACTCTTCAGGTTTGCACTCTGTTTCCATTAAGCAGCCTTTCTACACATCAAATATCTGAACTTTAATTCTGCACACCAAAGGTGAGATGAAGTACCAACTGTGTATCAAAGTTAAACAGAAGACTGATGGGATATCGGTTTGCTGGGGGTGGGGGTGGGTGTGGGCAGGCAGAAAAACAGGAGACCAAGAGGGCCATGGTAACAGTTTTCATGTACCTAAGAGTAGAGCACTGCGCAGATACAAATATGTGGATCTGCATCTGCAGATGCAGATACAATACAGATATCTGCAGACAGCTGCATATTTGCAGGGCTCTAGCCCTGTGCATATAAAAATATGTGGACCTGTATCTGATCTGCATCCACAAGAAATGGTCTGAGGATAGCTGCATTGTATCCGTAGATACGGATAACCACAAATATAATGTGGATATCTGTGGATGTGCAGGGCTCTGTCATGAGAAGGAGGGAGAAAAATTGTTCCTTTAACTGCTGATGATAGGACAAGCAGCTATGAAGGGGCTTTAATTACAGCAAAGGAGATTTAGGTTGGACATTAAGAAAAAAAAATCCTAACTGTCAGGGTGATTAACCACCAGAATAAGTTGCCTAGGCAGGCTGTAGAATCCCCAACACTGGAAGCTTTTAAGAGCAGTTTAGACAAGCACCTGGCAGGGATGGTTTAAGAAGATACTTGGTCCTTCATTGCGTGCAAGGGACTGGACTTGATGACCTCTCGTGGTCCCTTCCAATTTCTATGATTCTATGATATTTTTCTACCATGTACCCGAGATGTGACCCATCCTTTTTAGTACTATAGTAGCACAAAAAAATTATTAGACACTACACAGACAAAGGAAAATAATTTGTGCACTACAGATTACAATCTCAAGACTAAAGACAAACACAGGAGAAACGAACACTGTTTCATTGTTTCCTTGTGCTGTTGTGTCTGTAACCATCTCCTGTGTCTTGTCAGACTCTATGCTCTTTGGGAAAGCTGCTGTAATTTTTTCTGTATATGTACCCAGCACAATGGGGCCCCACCAGGACTGAGGTGCTTCCCAGTACAAATAATTTTTATTGAATGATATTAATATATCAGAGAAGGTAGGCAAATAAAATCAGTTTACTTTTTTTTGTTTTGTTTTGTTTTAAAATGTCATTTCTTGCAGGCATCGCAACAGGTACTGAGGATAAATCTGAATGAAGAAAGGACAGTGACCTAGCATGTAAGGTACTTATAGCATTGGAACACATGAAGAGCTCAGTCAAGATCAGGATTCCACCATATTACCTATTGTAAAAATAAAGTTTATAACAAAAAACCTTATCATATGCATTAGACGTAATGCTGCATAAATGAAGCTCCCTCTCAACTCAACCTTTACCACTCACAGACCCAAACTTAGGAATTCTCCCACAGGTCAGCCAGGGAACATTTGCAAGAAGCTATAGAACTGTTATATCTATCCAAAGACTTTATCAGACACAATCTGGAGGTTAGAATTCTCTGCTATTCTTGCCATGCCCAAAACTCAAAACATAAGTGACTGCTTGCCTTGGCAAAAAAAATAGTCCCTAAAGATAGGTCTACTCTGGAAACACAGATCAACCTACAGTACGGTGACTTACAGCCACCACGATAGTGGTCCATGTTCCAAACAATGCTCCTTAGGTCAGTGGTGCACGTGCTCACCAAGAGCACATCAACCAACCTATGACTAGCTGAAAGCCCAGTTGCCATACAAGCTCCCAGTGGGCTCACCCCACCCACCCACCCACACATTCCCCATTCACTGTCATGAGCTAGGGGAAACCATCAGGGTTTTCTTCCCCTCTGAGGGCTGTGTCTAGCCAGCCAGGCACAGGGGGTCCACTCTTCCCCAGCTGCCCTCCCAGGGAACAGGAGACAGTCAGGCACGAGCTGTCCCGCTTTCTTCTCAGTTTCATACCCCCTGCTGTGAAATGGACAAGCATGCCAACGCCCACGCAAGGGACAGTGTCTACAGAGATACTGCATCAACCTAATTATAATGACATAAGCTTTACACCTCTTGTCGGAGTGGAGTTCTGTTGTTGTAGTGGGGCACTTACATCGGTGGAGGCTGTAATAAGGACACTGACATAATTACCGTATATACTCGTGTATAAGCCGATCCGGGCACAAGCCAACCCCCCAATTCTGAGCCCAAAAAAGAAGCTAAAATTGGTGATCCAGGTATAAGCCAAGGCCCCTTTTTGGCCTTGGCCCCTAACCCCCCACCCACTGCTGCTGGCTTCCTCTGGAGTTTCTAACAGCTTCCCTACCCCAAAATCTTGGCTGCTGCTTTTCCCTTGCCCCCCTGCTATCCATTCTTCACTCCTGCCCTCCTGCTCTGCCCTTTCCTCACTTGTCACCCCTGCTGCCCCCCTGCTCTGCCCTTTCCTCACTGCTACACCCCTGCTCACTTCAGTTTCCTGATGCTGCCCCCTGATCCTCCTCCTGTCCCCTGCTCTGACCTTCCCTCATTGCTGCCCCCTGCTCCTCCTACTGCCCCCTCCTCACTGCCACCCCCTACTCTGCCCTTCCCTCACTGCTACCTGCTGCTGCCCCCTGCTCTGCCTCTTCCCTCGCTGCTGCCCCCCAACTCCCTTCTCAGTGCCCTGCTGTTGCTCCCCTGTTTCCCAACATCCCTTTCCACCCCTTTCCCCATTACCCTCCCATCCCTGCTGCTGCTCTTCCAGGCCTCTCTCCCCCCCCCC
>ML682033.1:1338398-1368697 GCA_007922195.1 Podocnemis expansa
CCCTTCCTTCCTCCAGCCCCAGCCCCCGCCGACTGCCCAAGATGGCCGCCCAGCAACACTGGGGCTCTGGCCTGCCGCATGGTCAGGGAAACTGCTGGCTGGGGCTGTCTACCGTATTCTCTCGAGTATAAGCTGAGAGCCTGTTTTGAAGCCAGTTTTCAGGCACAAAACTCTCGGCTTATATGCAATGATATACGGTAGGTCAATGTAAGCTTTCTTATGTCAACCTAATTGTACAGCGTTGACCAGTCCTAACCGTGCTTTCATCCCTTACTCTCAATACAGCTGCTAACTCCAACAACCCCTTTTCCCACAAGTGCAAGAAGCTGCCAGACTAGCACTACTCCATCTTTTAATACTATGCCTCAACCTGCATGCTACCTAACAAAATCTCTCTAAGCTTTCCTTTTTCAGAAGAGAATTTAGCAACCTCCTCCCATCACCTGCTACACAACAATGAACTGGTCAGACCTCCTATGTAAGAGAACTTGCATATTTTATGTCCATGCTTTACAGTCATTTTTCAAGTCACTATCAGTCTGTATGAAAGTCTGTACTTCTCACATGAAGTGTAAATCCAGGGCAATGTAACCAGATCTCAAACCAACATGACTTTGAGCAAAATATTCAAAGGTATTCATGTTGCTCAGAAATCTAAATTACACTTAAAATTTCTTCCTCAAATCCCATCCACAATTGCCTCTATTTACCTATGTTACATTTCATCATCTGGACCCATGGGGAAGAGTCCCTAGAGGAATTTCACCAGGACCTCAACAAATTTCTACCCCACCATCAACCTCAGCCTGGACCAGTCCACTTAAGAAATCCCCTTCTTGGACACTACTATACGTATAAGGGTTGGATGAACTATCACTACCCAATACTGAAAATCCACTGACCACGAAGCTTACCTACATGCCTCCAGCTTCCACCACGGGCCGGTTAAACAATCCACCATCTACAGTGTAGCCTTAAGGTACAACCGGATCTTCTCTGATCCCTCAGACAGACACAAACACCTAAAAGATCTCTATCAAGCATTCCTAAAACTACAGTACCCACTTGGAGAAGTGAAACAAACAAACTGACAGAGCCAGACGGGTACCCAGGAGCCACCTACTACAGGTCAGACCTGACAAAGAAAACAACTAAACACCACTGGCCATCAACTACAGTCCACAGCTAAAATCTCTCCAATACAAAGATCTCCAAGCTAACCTAGATGATGATCCCACATGCTCTCAAGCCCTGGGAGGCAGGCCTATCCTTGCTTACAAACAGCCCCCCGCTGATGATACTCATCAGCAACTGAACACCAAACACCACCATTAATCCAGGAACCTATCCTTGCAATAAACCCTGTTGCCAACCCTGCTCACCATCGACTCCAGAGACACCATCACAGGTCCCAACCATACTAGCCACACCATCAGGGGCTCATTCACCTGCACATCCACTAATGTGATATATGTCATCACGTGCCAGCAATGCCCCCTGTCATGTACACTGGCCAAACCAGACTGTCCTTTCTCAAAAGGATAAATGGATACAAATTGGACATCAAAAATGGCATCCATTAACCAGTAGGAGAACACTTCAACCTCCAGGGACACCAAGTAACAGACTTGAAAGTTGCCATACTTCTACAAAAAAAAAAAACCAACTTCAAAAACAGACTTCAGCATGAAACCACAGAGTTGTAGCTAATTTTCAAACGTGATACAAGCAGACTGGGTCTGAACAGGTACTTGGAATGGTTAACACATTACCAGAAGTGATTGTCTCTGTTCAAACATTCCCTCTCTTCGATCAACTGGTGTGAATGGGACCCATCTACCCTGTGAACTGACTTCATTAACACTTGCCCTCCTCCATCCTTGCATGTGCATATATACCTCTCAACTGCAGCTTCCACTTCATGAATCTGATGAACTGGGTCAAAACGCAGGAAAGCTTATGCCTGAAGAAATCTATCAATCTTTAAGGTGCCACAGGACTCTTGTTGTTTTAGCTGTACACAAACTAACATGGCTACCCCTCTGTAAACTATACTGAGGCAACAAGATTTAGGCACTTTTCAAAATGTTGCCTTTTTTATTTATTATAATATGTTACTGTGCATTTAATAGCACTGGTACTTATGAAGCACAGATCAAATTAAAACCAAACTAGACTTGTCAAAACAAACATTGTAATGAGTTACCCTTCCTCTTTCATTAAGTTTGTCACTTGCTAATTTGCAGGAGTTATAATATGGTTCCCTGAGACAGCTTGAATTAGCTAGACTCTATTGTATTGAAAAGTAAATCACTAGTTCATCTATGCATCATAATATATCAGCAAAGTGATTTTTCCCCACCCCAATTTTCAACATGCTCACCAATTCTTCATAGACCTGTACACTCTAAGGTCAGAAGGAACCAATATGATCATCTAGTCAGATCTGCACAATGCCAGCCACAGATCCTCACCCATTCACTCCTGTAATAAACCTCTACCCCATGAGTAAGTTATTAGAGCAGGGTGGGGGGAAGGGGAGGGGATTCCTTCCCAAACCCATTATGGTAATCAGTTAAACCCTGAGCATGTGGGCAAGATTTATCAATCAGACAATAGTTTTCAATAATGTGTAGGGTATCATAAGCTAACCAGTGTAAACACTTCAAGAACAGACAATTGGGGAGATGGAAAGATTAATGTTTAGTCACATTAATTGTGTTACAATAACGGAACCAAACGAACAGTGTTTCTCCCAACACCTTTGAGGACACGTTCTGCTCCCCTCAATAAACTCCAGTCACATCTTATTTTCAGCGTTTAGGTAACCATCTTGAGACAGAAGCATTCTTCTTATTTGAGTAAAAGTCTCCCTCCATCAACTTAAGCTTCCCATCTGTCTCCACTATCCATCCCCCTCTTCCTTAGTGTTGTCTTTTGCTACTTTTCCCATAAGTCTTGTGTCTGAATCTGACTCTCATATCTCTGGAGCATTTCCCATGCATACCTTTACCCAGGACCGTCCCTATGGGAGTGTGGGGTCCTGGGCAAACAGCCCTCTGCCCCCCCCCCCCCCACCCACACATACCCCCGCCCGGGCGGGGGGGGGGGGGGGCTGGCCGGCCGGGGGGGGGGGTAGACTCCTGCACTGCCCCCCCCCCCGCATGCTGGGGACTGGGCAGGTGGCCAAAAGGGCAGCCCAAAGCAGTGCTGCCAATCTGCCGTGTCCCCCGCCCCTCCTTGCTGCTCTGGCACAGAGCAGAGCCTGGGCAGGGGGGTGATGATATCAGCTCTGTGCAGCCTCCCACCCCATCCCTGCTGCTCTGGACCAGAGCCCAGAGCAGTGCGCATGGCAAGGGAGGGAGGTGGAGGGAGACTGGCAGTGCTGAACCCAGCCGCCCTTTTGGCCAGCTTGCCCAGTCCCCAGCATAGGGGGCGGGGGCAGGGGGGAACAGTGGTGCAGCCGCACAAGGCCTCGGACAGCTGCCCTGCTCACCCTACACTAGGGACGGCCCTGCCTTACCTTGACTCCACCTCTACTGAAACCATTAACCAGACTAGTAGAGGGCTGCATGAGGACTACTACATTAACCCGAGGGCTGCACCACTGAAACCTTTTCATACAACAATACTGCAAATATCAGTAACAACAGCGCCATTGCAGGTCACAGGAAATAGGGTTATGGGCTGTATGTGGCCCATGGACCATGTGTTTGAGACCCCTGAACTACACCTTCATCTGTGGTCTATTGACTACTGTAGCTCCTTTTTCATTGATCTTCACATTGCTTAGGTATCTAGAAACTGCATCCCTTGCCCCATATAAAATGGTGAACCTTCTGAAGGACAGCTTGGCTTCCCTCCCACAAGTAAAGGAAACAAGAGAGATAGTAGGGTTCATTTTCAGGGCAGTTCTATGAAGGAGACTACAGAGTGGAACAAATTCCAACGAGGTAGGCATGTTAGCCTCATTCAGCAAAACAAGCAAGGAGTCCTGTGGCACTTAGAGACTAAAAAACTTATTTAATCACATGAACTTTTGTGGGAGAAAAGTGTCTGACGAAGTGAGATTTTCTCCCGCAAAAGCTCATGCAATAAATACATTTGTAAGTCTTTAAGTGCTGCGGGACTCCTTGTTTGTTTTCTCTTTTTATAGAGAAGCACATGAACTAAGAAGATTTCACTCAATGTTGGGGAAAAAATTAACATTAATCTTAATGTAGCCTACACACCTGAGATGTCATGGAGTCTCATCTATGCTATATTTGAAGGGTCTATTTTATTTATTGAGATCATTAGGGAAAAACGTGCAGCCACACAGCCTACTCCATTTCACAGAGGGCCTTTTAAAATCTATTTCAACTTCTAACCTTGTTGCAGCGATGAGGCATGGCCCTCCTTAAAGGCAGGTAAGGGGGAGGGGTCAGAGCCAGCTGGGAGGAATCAGGTTTGACCTGTCCGTCAGGCCGCAATCCAAGGGGCAGGGCAGAGAGTACAAAAGGAGGGCCAGCAGGCTCATTTCAGGCCAAGCTCCCAGAAGGACAGGACATCTCTTCCCTTCCTCAGGAGCTGCCCTGACCCTGGGACAAATACCCTACAGAGGAGCTGACTCTGGGCTGGTTCCTTCATACTACCAGGCGCCCAGCCCATGCCATGGGGAAGGACCAAACATCAGCCGTTGGGACAAGCTCCCCACAGACCAGTGACCTGGAGGCGCTACCAGCTCCCTGGGGTCCAGGAGCACATCCAGAATCAGCCTGCCTAAGAGACCTGACAGCACCGCCCGAGACCACTGACTTAGAAGTGCTACCTGCCGCTGCCAACCAAGAAAAGACGCCAACTGACTGCAACCTGGAGGAACTGCCATTGCCGGACAGCCATAATAAGCTACCCAACCTACTGCCCCCATATGCATGAAGGGGTTCTGCAATCTACCCCTGAGGGACAACCCCATCGAGGCCAAAAAAGGTACCACTGGGAGAGAGGGAAGGGGCCAGCTCAGGGCAGCGGCATCACAGGTGCTCCGACCTGAGGCTGACAACAGGGTCAGCGTGTTGAAGTTGGGACCCCGCTAACACCCGGCCGACCCTGCAGCTGTGACTAGGGCCCTGGGCTGGGACACAATGGAGACAGGCAGGCCTGAGTCCTCCCCCTTCTCTCCCCTCCAGGACACCACTGCACGTGGTTGTTTGAACCCCAAAAAAGCCTATTTACTTGAGGCCCAAGAGAGCTTCTCACGCTAACCCCAGGACGCTGGTGGCCCTGCCCAAGGGGCCAGAGACTCTTGTGTTTGGTGGTTCCTCATACAAGAAGTCTTGTGGCAGTTTTAAAGACTAACAAATTTATCACATTTAATGAAAGTCAGAGAGAAATCTGTTAGTGTTTAGAAGTGCTATAAGACTTCTTGTTTTAGTAAACTAGACTGACATGGCTATCCCTTTGGAACTTTTAAGCCATCAGAACATATATTCTATACTCAAGAAGCATATATTGGAATTTTAGGGACAATACAATTTATGTTTCAAAAATAAAATCACTGAATTTCTGCTTTTAGTGCAGAACTCAACTCAACCGTAACTATGCAACAGCAAGGAGCACTTCCATGAATGAAGTATGCTCTGTATACCAGTCAAAGTCAAACCGGTATTCCTTAAAACCTATGTTTGGCACCCTGACGTGAAGTGCACACTTGTTCCTTTTTAAATGTTGTTGCTATACAGAATCTGCTTAAAGCATGCTTAAGGTCATTTGGAGAAAGGTACCAATGGCAGATATCTGAATCCTCTTAACGCATCAATGTGATGACTTGCAGTTCTGTTCAGCTTGGAATGCCACACTGAAACCAAACTTTGCCAGAATCTACATAAGGAGGTAATGAAGTCCTGTTCCTTACCTCTAAAATTGTTAGGTATTTATCCTTGTTCCTTATACTAGAGCTTCTCAAACGCCGCCCTGACTTTCTTTCCTGAAAGGTACCAAAAACTTTCCTGTGTCCCATATAAAGAGTTATTTAAAAACTGGCTCATTGTGAAGAGAAAGAAATGGCACACACTGTATTGAGTTTTAAACGGTATGTGCATGTGGGTGTATCAAGTTATTGTTCCTGTTCTAAGTCAAGGATAACATGGTTAATGAATATGCTTCTATACAGCTCTATTAAGAATGACCGCTGTGGTGTTCTGTATTTGACTAACATACTGTCTGATCCTGATAAGCTCTCTTACTTACATGCTATAGTTATCTCTGTCAGGAAGGGCATTATGGGTTATAGCACAAGCATCATACCTTTTTGCACCACACATAACATCCTTGGATAGAGGACTGAGGTGCCTATCCAATCCACTGCCCTCCTGTGTGTATAAAAATCCCAAAAAACAGAGAATGCATCCCTACACCAAAAGAATAAAGTCATTTTAGCCTCCAGCTTCACTGAGAATGTAGCATTACACCTTTGTAACTTTTAGATACCTAGTAGTTTTTAAAAACATTTTTAGTATCACCTGATTACCTTAAAAGAGAGGTAACCTAGTAACTAATTAACACATTAACATATTTATCACCTTCACTACCACACATAAAGAGGGAATCTATTTCCAGAAATACTTGTAAGAGGGCAGTTTTGATGTTGGCTTGTCCAGTACAACTGCATTGGTAGAAACAACACATCAACAACATACTTGTCCCAACAGGGTAATGTAAGCTTTGGCATTCTGTGTTAAGCCTGTGGATAGTGAAATCTTTGCCAGCTCATTTTTATTGGAGACTAAGCAAGAGCAGAACTGTATAGAAAGAACACGAATTAGGTCCGGGCATCAAGGAATTGGGGCTTGTTCCTGACACTGACCGACTTGGAGACACAGAGCAAGCCATTTAACCTTTCCCTACATCAGTTTTAGGGATTAAGGATAATGTCAATCTTCGAAAAGCAGTTGGATCCCATGATGAAAAGTGCTAAACACAAATTATTATCCCATCTTGTTCTCAGGATCTGTGAGAAAACAATTGTGCAAGCATGCATGGTGTGCCCCACTTTCTTCCTTTTTCCATTAACATCAGCCATGCAAGAGGCTGCTCAGAGACTAGCTTTAGTTGGTAAAACACATCCTTAAGCCATGCCTCACCTAATTCCCATAGCCTCTATAAATCCTGCCCAAGCACAAAAGGAAGTCTGAGTAGCCATTAGGAGAATCAGCAAGTTTTTAACCAGGAACCTACCTGGTCTTCTCATGAGTCAAATTAAATACTAGAAACACCCAGAGCTGCTTCATGAGCAAAACAAACACATAAAACATGTAGACTCTGCAGGCCCAGAAGCAAAACTGAGTACAGCCCCCCCCAAGAATTCTCCTACAGAGACTCGTCTCCAAAGCTGCAAGAACAAATCGAAAGTTACCCTCTGCAACTAGAAGGTATAAAACTTTGGGGGAGGATGGAGGGGTGACTAAAACAATGAGAAGAATCCAGTTCTCCAAGAAAACAAAGTATGTGTGTTTGATTTAGTCAGCTACTCACTAGCCAGTTTAAGAACTGGAAGACTGATCTCATTTCACTGCCTTATTTAATATCAGAATGATCACATAGGCGAGAGCCTGAGCAAGTCAGCTTGCTCTGGGTTCCTGAGTGCTGAAAGAGTAAGGAAAAGTCACACCTACCAGTGAATTCAATCCTAAAAGGCTTAATACATTGCATGTCAAAATGCATACAGCCCTCCTATTTGTATCAACATCACTCCCGCGGCTTTGAAATAATCATTCGATCTTAGCAGCTATATTCTACAGCCACTAGAGTGCGCTTCACAACTTTCACTTCCCACGGTAGTACTTCTCTCAGCAAAAATTTCTTAACAAGACAAATTCATCCTCTGATCTTCCTCAGTCTTTTACCTTTCTCCAAGAAAAAAAGTATTTACTAGCCTCATCTAAACAGAGTATTTTCTCTCTAAGGCAATGACTGTATTTTTGGTGTCAAAGGGCAAGAACTTTATCAAACCAGGAAACCATAACAAAAGTTAATGGTGAAGAAACAGGTATTCTGAAATGTATTCACCTCTCACACTATGCATCTCAAGCTGCTACCATGTTTTGTTCCCCATCTATACACCTACAGTGAACATGGCCACCTTCAGCTCCCTGAATTTTCAGTAATAATCCGAGATTCCTCCTTGCCCCTCAAAGGGGATATCACACTGCAGCTGGGGGTATGAGCTGCAGCTTGCACAGATGTATCCAGTGCCTTTAATCTAGCCAGCTTGCTAAAAACAGCAAATGAGGAGTGGCAGGCAACATAAACGAGTACCTACCCAGAGGGGTAAAACAGGCTTATGCAGTCTGCATTGCCATCTCCTCACTGCTATTTTTAGCCAGATAGCTAGGCTAAAGCTGGTGCCCATACATCCACACAAAGCACCAAATTGCACCCCCAGCCACAGTATGAATGTGCCAAAAGGCATGGTACTCCTACCGCTCTCCCCCTGCTAAGTCACCTTATTATTGCATTTTGTTAATCATTTAAGTTAGGTGGGGAAAGGATTGGGAACCCTGCTTGTTAGGAGTATTTGAATAAAGAAGTTGAAGGCACCAAAGTCTGCTGACTGATAACAGTAAGGTTAAACAGCAAGTGAACACACATAATAAAATACGCTATCGAACTACTCAGGGACCATTGATCAGAACCCTGTCCCTGACCATCCTGTATGTACCTTCCTTTTCTCTACCTTTTGACAGACTATATGTTCTTTGGATCAAGGACAGTACTTAGAGCCCTGCAAATCCATGGATATCCACATTATATCCATATCTGTGGATGCAATGCGGATATCCCTGGACCATTTCTCCTGGGATGCAAATCCACGTATTCGTATCCGTGTAGGGCTCTAACTGTACTGTTCTTGTACATTTACATGGAATGTAGCACTCTTTCTCCATAGCAGAGCAGACAAAGTACCCATGGGTTAAAGATTTAAAATTTTATTACAATTAGACAGCCCCAGTGAAAATTAGAAGCCCTCTGACAAATGAAGGAATGGTATAAATAAGAAATATTAATTTAGAGGGTCAATAGTTACAAAACGTCCCTGGAATTGCCTCACTCGGGCCGAACGGAACTCTTGAGCTAGTGAGTATTAACAGAAACACATGCCCAAAACAATCAAAATAGTCTAAAGGGCAGAAGTTTGCTATTAACTGAAATATTTTGGCAGAACAAGTGCCGATAAAACTCAGAGAATCAAAGTAAACAGGGACCAAATTAAAGAGAAAGCACCATATAAAATCTACTGGCCCACTGAACCACTGATGCAGAGGAAAAATTTGTTAAAAGGCTGGTAGCTATAAGAACAATATTATTTATTCATCAGTCTGTGCGACTCTGAAAAGCAAGCCCGAGTATTTGCCTGTCTCTGTGCATATGATACAAGAATGACTGATCTACAGAACTCACATAAATGAAATTCCAATTGTTGTAAAGTATTCAAGTTGAAAAGCAAGATGGGAGATCAAAGCATGGGGCAATTACTACATACTGTGCATTTAAGTCTGAAATTTTATTCTATTTTACTGTCTGGATTTTTAGTTTGCATTTCGTAACAAGCTACGTTTTATTAGTATGAGTTCTTGCAGTAAGACCGGCATCAGCAACTTCACTTTATTTTAAGATTCCTAACTCTGTTTTCAGGATAAAAGCCATGGATCTAAATTCATAGATTCCTAGGTTAACAGTGAGAGTTTGGGATCATCAACACTTGCACAGCAAAACTGATATTGTTGTCTGTCCTCTGATCTGCAGCAGGGAGGGGAGAAAGGGCATCTATAAACCAGTGCAAACAAACATCAGACCCCAAGCACAATTCATTCCTGCATCACCAAACAAGCAGACTGAAATCTAGGAAGGTGGAGTAGGGCTCCATGCAAGGAAAGCAGAATGACAGTCTAAATGCACCAAACTGAACAGTTTTGATTCCAACATTTTAACAGATATAATAAAATATATTTGCCTATTTGCAGCTGAACCAGTATCAACTGAACATAATTAAGTCCCATATTTAAAAAAAAAAAAAAAAAAAAAGACAAAAAACTTTCTTCTTGAAATAAATAAATGATCATTCACCTGTCTGTACATCAATAACCATCTGATGGCCTCCTCTCATTCCTGGTCTGCTGTCCTCTCCATCACCTCATTTAAAACAAAGGAAAGATATTTTTGTTATACATGATTTTAAAATAAATGCATTCATGCCATGAAGCAGAGTAGAAGCAACCCAATTTAAGCAGCCCACAGTTCTTTGAACAATCAAAACATACACAGCAATTATCTGGAGAACAGCATGTTTTTATGCAAGGAAACCCAATTTTCTTTTTCTACTGTCCAATTGCTTTTCACACCTTCCTTTGGGAGGGGAAAAAAACCAACCACAGGGTCAAAGATAAACAAACAAAGTGAATACAATGCTATTAGTATAGAGAGTGTCTTGAAAGAGGAGAACTTAAAAGTCCCTGGATATGAAAACATCTTCAGGTCCTTAAAAGCTGTTGCACATAAGCCAGCCTTTGCAGCATGCAACATTTGGGGCAACCAAGGATTGCTACACAACCTTCGAGTTGCTTGAAGCCAAGTCAACTGGAATGGCTCCTTAAGTGCTACTCTTTCACCCCAGAAAACCCACGATCCCCCTTCTACCACAATCATCCTGATGACTCATGGCCATGCCATGGGAGCCAATGGAAGGTGGTGTAGAGCCAATTTTTCTGGTTTTACACCACGTGGCTATTCTTACACACATGCACAAGAAATCTCCAGCTGCCCATTTAAGTCAGCTTTTCAGTCACTGAATGGCCTGAGCACTACAGAGCAGCAGGAGAGGAGGCTGGGGGTCTAGCTCACCATCTGACTGAACAGTCATTAAAGATCCCAATATTACATATATTTGTAGAAACAGAGGTTTCACCAAATTCTTGGCTAAGATATTCCCAGAAACAGTAGGGCAGAGTGCTGGGTACTAGTTAATTATGCACCCTGAACATGGCTATATGTACAGCACAGATTGTGAAAAACTATCCCTCAAGACACATGTGTTGCAAATCTATTCCTAGTTTTGTATGGTACCTTCTAAAGGTTCACACGGCTCACCTGCATTTGGGATTTCTCCCATTTTCCCCCCCCCCCCCCACTGTGTTCATATATTCACAAAATGTTATGATTTCTTGCCACTTCTTAGAGTTTAACTTGTTACATTTTAATATGCTTTATGTCTACCAATTATCTGGATAACAGCTGCAATTCCTTAGGTTTAAACCTACAATTGTGTGTGACTGGCTTTAAGTTGACTTTTATAACGTTAGGTTTAAAGCTATTGTTTTATGAAGGGTTCCTTACTGAACTGTACATTCACTTATATTATTTAAATATCTGACAATAAACGCATTTTGTCCAAGTGAAAAATAAATCTCTTCAGCTGCCCCTGTAAAAAAACAACAGGATTAACCTATCCTATAACCTCTCTTTTATAACCGCTCATGTGCTGTATCCACAAAGTGCTATGGTGGCAATTACTAATGCACGGGTAATTTTAATAGGCATTTCCATTTAGATTCTTACCTTTGGTGCTTTTGGGGATAATCTGACCCCAACGTGGTTTGTACTCCTGCTGACTGATGTACTGATTGAACAAGCCATCTGTAAACACAAAAAACCCCAAAATATTGCTGCACATTTGCACTTCTATTATGTTATAGATTTTCAGATTAAACTCAGATGTTTTAACTAAAACCTATCTCCTAAGATAGAGCTCTTTACAGTCATATGAATGTCTGTTTCCGAATGTCAAATTTTTGTAAATCATACCTTATTCAACTTGTTTACTGACAAAATAAAAAGAGTCAACATTAATCACTATATTAATCAAGAATCATCAGACTTGATTGGCATTTCATTCAAGTTACCTATAAATCTCTAGTGTGACATGCTTTAACGAAGGACTGCTTCCCACTTCCATTATTTAAGCAAGAAAGAAGTTGTCAGTGCTTAGAAACGCAGTCATTCTAGCTCACATTGAACTGAAACTGGGCTAGGTGGTTTCTCCAAGAGTTTCATTGAAGAAATAAAAAGCAAAACCAAATCATTTAAGTGCTGAGATGAAAGAAAGTCATAGAGAATGTCACTGGATCAAAAGAAAAAAGTAAATTAATTTTATTTTATTTTTTTTAAAAGACACAGTAAGGAAGTGAGAAAGGGTTAAGGTGCAACAATGCATCCTTGACCAACTATCCTCGGTAATGTTGTTATAGTACAAGGAGGGGTGTCAACCTCAGCTTTCCAGACAAATTCTAACATATCTACCACCACTTCTTCCTTCCTAAAAATCTACCCTACACTTTCAACCAGATACATGGTTCTCCAAATTGCTGATATAAAAAGATAAAGTAGTACTGCTGCATATTGTTAAATAGTGGTTGCATCCTGTAGCCTTTGGCTACACTTATACTGAGCTTGTGTGCAAAATAATATTCTGTTTTTCCTTTTTTATAAAACCTAGAAATTATGGTTCTATAGTATTTCATTTAGTATAAGTAAGTAGCTTGATATTAGTTTTTTCTGGAAGCTAAAAATGCATGTATCCTGCAGATCTTTGCAAAAGGAGTAACTAAGCCTGCAAAGTCTGTAATTAACTCTGTTGTACAATAGGATGAGATCCTGCAAACTTTGTAAAACCAAGGTTTGCATCTATCTATGCAATAGAAGAAAGCTAACTAGGTAAGAGGTGAGCGTGGGCCTCGCAGATTTTAAGGGAAAATACCAGATAAGTTATTTTGATCATGTTCTGCAGACAAATAGGTGGAAAACATTTTTGCAGACCCACCACAAAACCCACAGGCTGCTAAATAGGAAAACAGGAGAAAGGTGAAGGGGAACATTCTAGAGAAAGATATGTCAATCACCCTGAACCAATAACCTGAAGGCACCCCAACAGTTTTTAGGCCAAGACTCATATTTGGGCCAGGAAAAATGAGATAATTCAAACTATTTTTGGAAGGGTATAAAAGGTAAACCCCCTGTATTTTGCAGAAAAGGGTACTTAAGGTCCTGAAATCAGGAGAGGATTTGAAGCTTCCACTTTCCTAAACCTGAGCTCAGCTACCTCAAAAGAAGATCTTCAAGATTCACAACTCTACTCTACTTTACCTTCTTTAGATAAATTCTTGTTTTATTTTAGCTAAGTAATGTCAGAGCTAACCACTCTACTCTTCAATTGAACACCTCTATTTTGAGTGTCAGTATAAGCAAATTGTAACCTTATAATCTGTAAGCTATCATCATTTTAATAGAAATCAACTGGTTATTGCTTGTTCTCAACTATATAGGATTTGCTAAATGCATTAATGTTTACTCTGCTATTTCCTTCTACATTTATCAGTTAGTGTTCTTATCAACTATATGATGAAGTGGGATATTCTCCCATGAAAGCTCATGCGATAAGTAAATCTGTTAGTCCCTTCCAGCCCTATGATTTGACTTGACTTGACTTGACAATTAAGCGCCACAAGACTCCTTGCTTTTTTTTGCTTTACTAGACTAACATGGCTGCCTCTTTGGAACTTGACTCAAAAAAAGCATATTATTGATCTCAGACACTGCTAAGAGGAAAGTTAAAAACACAACTGTATAAAAACTCTGTAGCACAAGACAAACTTTCTCCACTGCTTATTTTTAATTTTTTTTTTCAGGTCTTTATTTCTAAGGACTGAGAGCCAGGTTTAATAAAAAGCTTAATTCCAAAAGTCAAAGACTGAGTGCTTCCTGCAAGAGGCTGATTGCTTTGGGTTCTGCAGTCTGGCCTCTTAAAATGCTACACAGTATTTACAAACTCAAACAAGAGTTACATTGGGTAATTCTACTTATAAAACTCTCAAAAGTTTTTAGGCACTTTGATTCTCTTCAGAGATACATGCATTATATTTGTTCCATTATTTAATAATAGTAAAAATTTCCACATAAGCAGAATCAGGTAAGTTTTACTAGCCACAAACAGGAAGAAAAAAATGTCAACTGTTTATGGAACTCTGGAATGGTTCAGCCTTCAGGAAAAGAGCTAAACAGAAGCATCAATCACTATGGCAGCCAACAGCCAGTTGCACACAAAGAACAAGAGGATGAATTGCACCATATGACCTGAAAAGCATGGTTTAACTTCTCTCTCTCGTACTCTACTTACAAGCTGCACTTGTCAAGACAAAATTTCTCCTTCACTGTGCCTTCGGCTTCTTTTAATAGTGTGGCTTCTCTTCCATGGGACACTGGTTTGGAGATATTCCAGGTCTCTTCCCAGAAATGCTTCTTTCATCTGGAAGCAGTTCCACATTCATTCAACTTGCTCTATAAATCAGCAGCAGTACTTTGGATGCTGAATCACTAGTGGTTTGGCACATGGGCAGAAGGGAACCTAGGTGAACTTAGTACTAGGTGCCTGATCTCTTCTAGCATATTGCTTGTGGTTCCTGCCAGGTCAGCTGAGCTGATAAAAGCATATTTTAAAAAGACAATACACTGCACGGTCCCCTAGAGAAGCAGATCTAGGCCAGACTGGATTTCTGATCAGCCGTTCCCAGTGAGACAGTGTAGTTCCAAACAACTATCAACTCCATTACAGAAACAATTCCAAGAGTACTTATTAGTTGTAAAGAAAAAATCAGTTCGCAGTGTTCAGGCGGCCTTATAAGACGGGTTAATGTTCCTGTTCACATGTGTGCCTGAAGTGGGAACTCTCATTATGTACCCTTACACTCTGATGCATTTCACATGTAGTAACATCCAGTTCAATCACCACTGAGGTACAGTTTACTAATCTTAGAGGCTTTGTTAGTCATTTGAAGGTTACATAGCAAGAGATTTTACAGAGTAACTGAAGGAAGAAAGCATGCATGGCTTAGCATTACCCTCTAAAGGACAGTGTGTCTGGACCTTCTAGGAAGTTTCAGCCATTTCCTTCCTGTACACTGTAAGCTAAGCACCATCAACAAATATGGTAAGACTTCTTGCTGTCAGCCTAGTGGATGATTTGTCAATAGATAACCAGACTTCGGAAACTGATATGTAACCTGGACAGATGGATCACCTCCTTGAAAGGAAGTGCAACCAGAACACTGCTTGTAGCTCGCAAAGAGAACTGTAATCTGTATGTATGTTTTGCATGCTATTCCACCAAGTAATTTGGATTCTGCATTTGTTGTACAGGAATATTAACCAGGCTTCTCTATCAGAGCACAGACTGCCTGGAAGCTGAAGGAATGAGTCCAAATGTGAGGTATCTGTGCTATGTCTGAGGCCCAGCTGAGATTTTGGTAACCTTTTATTTTTGAGAGGATGTCAGACAGCTGCCAGAGTCTCAATATGCCCATTTTCTGAACATAATGCACATTAGGAAGTCTTAAGAATCTCTTGGAAAAAAGCATGGTTGCCTGCCAAAAAGTTCTCAAAGAAGTTATCTAGTGAGATGGCAGAAGGCATTGGTGTCCCTCACCAATAATGCAAAAATAATTTACTTCTGCTTTCACTAACATTCATTCTCATCCCCTCAGACCTTTTTCTCTGACTAATACATGGTGGCAGCCTGTCAGACACACATACCAAATTTTAAATTTATCATTGCAAATATTAATCCCTCCCCTTCTTAATTTGTGCTAGCTCAGCCGCATCCCTGCTTAAAAAATAAATAAAATAAATAAAAAGGCAATGGTGAAATGAAGTTAATGCCATGAACCTCCAGATCAATGCAAGGCCAAAATTTACATGCCCAGGTTTAAGCTACCTACTTGACAGGAAGTTCAGAAATCCTGAAGGGCTTCAAAAGTTAACTGGGCATTTGTATATATTTCTCTTTAAATGTGTATACTTACTATGACATATAAATGCACAGCACTATACTGATCAAAATATATTATTTGAAGTGCTGTTATAAAACAAGCTGATACATAGGACAAGAGCTCAGGCATGAAAAACCCCAAACTCTTCATGTGAAGAAGTTATTTTGAAACTTTCCCTACATTAGTTCCAACAAGGAACATGAAGACAGGGGGGTGCATGAGAAGTCATTTCGAACAGTGACAACAGCATGAGAAAGGCATAAAAAGAACAGCAGAGGAGAGGAGGAGCAGTTAAGAGCATTAAAGAGCACAGTGAGTAAGTGCTGGTAAAAGTACATGATGAAACACAGGAAGAGTCAGGAGGTCAGAATGAAGATATTTGGCTTTGAAAGCCAATGAAAGAAGGACAGTCCAGTAAACACCAGAAGTCTGGAAATATTGGTTCAGTTCTCCACTCTGTCAGATTCCTGTGTGACCTCAGGTAAGTCAACGTTTGTGCATTACAATAAAAGTACTTCCCTACCTTACAAGGCTGTGGCGAGGATGACCACACACAGGCAAGGGGGCCACACAAAGAAGGGAAGTTAGATGGAAGAATGAGTCAAAAGTGGTATTAAGGACTTTCAACTATAAAGGCCAGGCAAAGATTCAGGGGTAAAGGGGTCGAAGCAGAAGACAACAAGCAAGGAGTAACACAAGCTTATACATTGCTGTTTGACAATACCAGCAAGCTTTCAGTTAACTGGGAGCTTCAGTTAGCCAGGTGGTGGATAATAAGAGTTATACCATAACAGTATCCACGTCACAATCATAATCCCCCTTCAAAAATCCATAGCATGGCATGTGGAAATCAAAATTCACGCTAAATCATCCTGACAAATTAAAAGGAATAGTTTTCTCTACAATTACAACAGACTGGAACAAGAGCAAAAGGATGCAGTACCACACAACAGACTTCAAGCTGCAGATGTGATATTAACTAAGGATACATCTACACTGCTGGCTCTGCGGTGATCAATGCTGCAGGATTGACTGAACAGGTCATGGGGCTTATCTCCAGTCAACCGCTAGTGTACCGCAGGCCTAAGACTACGGCTACATTACCACTTTTGTCAATATATTTTATGTCACACAGTGGTGGACAAAGCACCCCACGTCACAGCTATCCTACCCTAAGAGCCAGTATGGACAGCACTATGCTGGCAGGAGAGCTCCCTTTCACCCCCACAGAGCAGCTACACTGAAGAGCTTACAGAGATGCGCTGTTATCAGGGCAAAAGCCCTAATGTAGACACAGTCGTACCAAATGTTTTTGCCAAGTTACCTTATTTTCCTCAGGGGTCCAGTATAAACTACGTCTAACACTAGGAGCGTTTGCCTGCATTGCTATACCAGCAAGCCTTTTCTATTGTACAGGTAGCCTGGAGTTGGAAGGCCAGAAATTGCTGCACATTGCTTACTTCAGTAAAATGTTATGTAGTTTATTGTTCAAGGACAATTCTGTGTGCCAAGAGATGTCAGCAACCAATGCAAATATGGCATTTAAATTGTGTCAGGAGTTGGGCAGCTTAACTGTTCACCACAAAAAAATTAAAATAGAAAGCCACAGTGATGTGTTAACCAGGGAAAAATACAAGATCTAAGACTTTGCCATAGCCGTACCTGTCCTTTGCCAATACCTCTACTCTTGGCTAAGTGGGCACTGCAGCAGTTATGAATCATTTGTTCAAGCAGGAGAAAGCACTCAAGCTCTTCCCAGAAAAAACATAATCTAGAAAGCTGGAGAAAAGGAAAGTGGTACCACAAAATCCCAAACAGTAACCAGGACATGCTAGTCAATGTACTTGATTTCTAAAGAACGCACACGCTATGAGGCTATCTTTAGTTATGTTTATTTTCACTCTCAGGAACCAGCCACTATTTTGATAAAAACTGCACTATTCATGTTGCCATCAGATACATAAAAGATAACTTCCAGTGGGGTGTATTTGCCATTCCTACAAAGCAGGCAAGTTTAGCTCACAAGGAAGAAAACTCTGGCCAGATTTGCCATTATGATGTACTCCTGTTACGCCACTGTATTGCGACTGAAGTCAAAAGAACTACCCAAAGATTTTCCTGTATCATGCCAGTATACATTTCACCTAAGCGGAGCAAATGGACAAAGTCACAGCACAATACCACAAACCAGAAACTGCTGAGTTCTATTCCCAGCTCTGCTCCCATTTTTGCTGTGTTGGGCAGGGGTTGGCAAACCAAACGATGAGAAAAGCCATTTTTTAAAAGTCCTTAAATAACCAAGTGTTTTGAGAGCCACAACAGGTGTATCCTCCTGATCTGTGTGAGGAGGGGGGCAACGACAGAACCAGAAGTGAATCCCCCAGAGGGTTGCTGGTGGCGGGGGGGGGGGGGGGGGGCCCGGGAGCCAGAAGCGAACCACCCCTAGGATTCCCTGGTGGCAGGGGGACGGACCTTTAGCCCAGAGCCTCAAGGGGGGCAGCCAAAAAGCCACATGTGGCTCCAGAGCCGCAGGTTGCGGACCCCCAGTATAGGGCAAAGGAACTTCAGCTCTGCTATTCAAGCTCCACCTGCACTCTAAATAAGGGTTAATGTTAATTTATGACAAAATCAGCCCTGGTGCCTCTGCTCGAAAAAAGTTCATCTTTTCCTCCCCCTCTCATCTCATGTCGCCTTACTTCTTATAAACTGCATCATATTAAAAGGCATGGTGTCCCTTCACAAAGTTGCTGCTCTCATTCAAATCCTTCCTAAAATATTATGTGTGGGCTCCCAGCTAGGTGGACCTAAAACAAAAAAACCCACTAAATTTAACAAAATCCACCCTGAAGCATCACACTTCCGATTCCAAATAGCTCCCCTCTTACAAAGCAAAACAAAAGCCACCACCTACACTGCAATGTACAATATGGGAAAAGTTTATACTTCAATAGACTTTCCAGCCAAGATGTCTCCTTGGATTCACTTACCATTTACTGCTTTTTCTATCAATTCTTCACAAGCATCAAAGTCTCCTTTCAGCACCAGTTTGTCATGCAGATCTGTCAACATTGGGTGCTCTAACGCAATCTTGGTTTTCTTCTGCAGTGACTCAAAAGCCTCAGTGTAGTTGTGTTGGCGAAAGTGCTTTAAACATAGACGAATGGCTTCCTGTTCACGGTACTACTGGAACACAAGAAAACCTATGAGAAGGGTAGATTTCCCTGGCTGGTCCTGGTAGGAATGTCTATGAATTTGTTGGGATGTCAG
Source organism: Podocnemis expansa (assembly GCA_007922195.1). Taxonomy (NCBI): domain Eukaryota; kingdom Metazoa; phylum Chordata; order Testudines; family Podocnemididae; genus Podocnemis; species Podocnemis expansa. The sequence continues at coordinate 1,357,520 of ML682033.1, forward strand.
GGAAGTGGAAGCATTCATACATGTTGCACACATGAACTATTCAAAATCTACAAAACTAGACTCAATGTAATAAACTTCCCATGGCATCTGCCTCCCAACTAGAGCAGTCAAAACACTGTACTATTTCTTTAAAATGATTTAATTTTTTGATACGGTTACAGGATATGATTCACACTTCGTCATGGTACCCAATCCCTAAAATTGCTGCCATTCCTTTTTTACCTCCTTGGTCTTGCTGCACCTGAATTTTACATGAAAATTGAAGTAGTGGGGGAAATATCCTTCACTTTGAAATTATGCAAGTATCAAAAACAATCAAATTATATGACAAAACAGTCTAGAACAGTAAGTAGGTCACAGCTTCTCTAAGAGAAAGACTAAGGAAAAAGCATTAAGCAGGGATACATATTATATATACACAATGACTATCAATCATCACTACTTGAAAAGCAAAGAGTGCTCATGAAAACCAGCAGACTCAAAAGCCCAGTACCATGCATGTGCACAATGAAGGTTATTCCCTCACATTTATGCACCTGCCATTCAGCTGTGCAGGAATGTCACACTAAGGCAGGGATGAGCAACATTTTTGGTCAGCGGCCCACATGGTATGTATGGCCACTCATAGTGGGCCCCGGGAGGTGCGGAGAGGAGTAGCCACTCCACCCATATGGTGGAGGGAGAGTTTTGGGGAGAAAGCTTGGAGCTGGGAGGGTGAGCAGCAGAACTCTGTGGCACTAGAGGGCCCTGGATGCAGGCAACAAAAGCTGATCAGCTGCTGTTGTGCTCTGTCCGAGGCCATCTAGTGTCACAAGAAAAGGGTGAAACAGAGTGGAAACAAGACAGCGCTGACCAGCTGAGCTCCAAATTTTGCATTCACTATTACAATTTCAGTTTGTCTCCTAAAACTCAGACATAAAATATTGATAATTTTATTTTAAACATACTCTTAACGGATGAAGTTAGTTTCTATATTTTAATGTATGTTCAAAATACCTAAAGCCAGATGAATTTTGATGAATGTTCTGAAAAAGTTTTATCGAAGTTTGTCATAAATTCAGTGTCTATTAATCTTAATCTGAAACTATTTACGAATGTCATCTGTGAACTGGTAGTTACCTGAAAATATTGGGAGCAAATGCTATTTGACTTCAAAAGTCAACTCCCCACATACATGTGAAAGAGATTAAGTTGTGCTAACAAAACACAGAAAACTGATAGGAATATGTAAATAAAGCAAAGGAGCATAGCTTCACAATCTAGTTGGATGCATGAAAACACATATCACTGTAGTTTAAGAATTATGATAGTGTTGAACTTCAGTGTTAACTTACACATCAGTAAAAATCTACCTACTTCTAAGGTAAAACCTACATATAAAAATCCTCTATTATTCAAATGATAGCATGCATGAAAGGATGGCTAATAAATAATTTAAAAGAGCAGAGCACATTCTATTCCCTAACTTAGTCATAAGGCCAAATCCCCCCCAAGAGAATATTAATAAGTTTGATATATTTAGCTCATGAAGTTTGAAATTAATGTGGGATGCTAATTTTTATGGTCTGCCTTACAATGAGACACCTCTGTGATCATAAATGGCTATTCAAAACACCAAGCCAAGACCCAACAAACCTTTTACCGCAAAACCTGAACTGATTACACTGTATATATTTCATTATCTCACACCCTTTATATGAGGGTCATCTTCTTAGACTGCAAAATCTTTTATACAAGGATGTGGAAGACAACTTCACTGGTACACCATCTCGCACAACTCCAGGTTGGGGCTATCACTATTAAGGCCCTGCTCATTTTGCAATATTACAGAAACTGCAGATTCCACAATAAGATTCTAGCGCTATTTTGACACTAGGAGCTCAGGGCTCCCTGCTCTCAGCCCTGGGCAGCCAACCACAAAAAAAAAAAAAAAAGTTATGGAAAAGTAATAAAGGAGTTTATTACCAAAATAAGGTCCATTATTACTTTTCCACAATTTTTCATAGTTCGTCTGCAACTCAGATGCAGGGTTTTATTTTTATTTATTGTTATTTTTAAATCCTCCACAATTCAAGGAGGGCTTTAAACAATAAAGATTCATTTTTTACACAAACTGTCAAAGTTCAAATAGATGACAGATTATAGTTGTAGATTTGGTCTTAAACTTTTTGTTATTAATAGATCAGGATGGAGAGGCAGAAAAATCACGTTAAACACTTCAGCTCTTAAAGTTAAAGCAGTTATGAAAAAACAACCTGCTGTTCAGTAGCAAATGCAGGAATAAGAACAGTTAAGTATTGTCAAAAGCAAACTAGAAAAATATTCTGATGTTGAGGAGTACGACTAAATGAACCAGGAATTTTGGAGAAGAGTTTCACCTGTTGATAAAACTACATTTATAGTCTATAAAAGCAACAGAATTTGAGGCTGATGTATCAATGTAAAGTATTATGAAGATTTAACGAGAACACATAATTGAAGAGCCTAAGGACAGGTGGAAGGGGAGGTGAAATTCCAGACACTGATTGGTACACAATAAATCATACAAATTAAAGCATAAGATATTTTCAAGAAGTTTAAATTTAAAGTTTTCATGATTGATTTGTTTAAAAGAAAAAGAAAAATGCTTGTTGAAACAGCTGACATATGTAGGACAGAACAGAAATAGCACATTTCTTTAAGAGTAAGCCTTACTGTGTTTTGAGATTGCACTACTCTCAAAGCAAACACAGTCATTCAAAATGCAGGCCTACCTTACTGTACCAGTTGAGACAGGGCTGAACCACATCAGGATCATCAATTCCATTAAGTTCAACATACCAGATACTAAAATTGAAGCTCGGTCCCCATGATAACAGTGGAACTGGAGGGGGAGAAATGGGGGAAAAAGAAAGAAAGGATCATTAATGTCAAAAACTTGTTAGATTGTTGATCAGACACACTTACACCACTATTTCAAAAGAATGCATTTATCCAAGAATGACATGCCATAAAAAATAAAAATTTTCTTCTTTTACACAGAAGCTTTGGTTATTGATTCTCTGTAAGGTTAGAAAATTACCAACCATACATCAAATTAAGCTGTCATTCAAACAGCCTACAGAAGCAAAAAGATCACGACAGCAACTAATTTACAGACTAAAAGCTTGCACACAGGTGGACCAAAGTAGGGTCAGAATGATGAAATCTAGCTATAAACAGCCCAAATGATCAATGAGTTTTTGACACTGATGGCAGTGCATGATACTTAAAACTTCAGGTTTATTTCATTTCAGCCAGCAGTGCAAACACTTCCTATTTAAGGGGAAGGATATCAAGTTTAATTTTTTTTTTAATTATTAATTTTACACAATTTGCAACATTTTCTTGAAAGTTTGGGTGGAAAAAACTTTGTGCTTTTCCAGGCTCACAACTTTTACCCACACAGCATTTCCATCTAGTTACAGCTGAAACCAATTTGGCTTTTTGGTTTAGTTTCTGGCACACAGTTGCGGAAGTGAAGTTCTTTGTCCCTATAGCTCCCCCTACCAAATATGGTTATGCTCTCCCTCACTCAATTTTTTACATCAGGGGTGTCAAGTTAGCTGCTGTCCTATTCAAGGCTCCTCTTCTGCCCTCATCCCAAGTTTCAGCAAGCATTCAGTGACATTTTCCTTCCACAGCAGGCAGCACTAATAATGACCACTACCGCAAGTCTGTACCATGACGCTCTGCCCACATCCACAGCAATAGAGACCTCCTCCTTAAGGTTAAGGAATAAACAGTACTTGTCTTTAGACTATATGAAGCACTATACAAATAGTTACAGAACATGGAGACTGTTCACCTCAGTTTTAGAGGTACGATAACTATCTGACAATATCCCTTTAAAAGCGAAAAACACTATTAAAATGTTACACCTCATAAGCAAAAATGACACTCTTGCTTAGGAATAGCAAAGGATGCCAAAATCGGGAGCAAAATCTGAACAGCAGGTCTGTAGGCAGATCTGATACGAATAAAGTGTAATGCTGTACATATGTAGCATTTAGTTGTGTTAAGTATATAACACAAGCCAAGACAGAGGATCCTATACAGAAGTTTCAGCATAAATCTGGAACTATGGCAGTAGGGATTTATGTTTTTATATTATCTCAGTAGCTAGCCACTGGACTTAGAAATCAAACCTGTTTTTGCGGGCTGAGACACTAAAACCACTCCGCTGGAAAGCACTGAATAAAGCTAACAAAGGAAAGTTAAGAGGAAACAGTTTCTGTTAAGAGACAACAGTTTACTGTGATGACATTACAAAAAAACAGTAATAAAAAAGGCCTTGCTCTGGTAAACAGGATGAAGACGACAAGATATGGTCAAAACACATTTGGTAACCAAATAACGCAAACAGCAACAAGGGTGTGCTAACTGCACGCTGTATATTAAGTACAATCTAATCATGTAACTTCCACATTAAGGATAGTAAAACCATGTAAGGATTTAGGCATGGCCATATTAGTAAGTAAGGTATCATTTCATCAGTTTTATCTTTAGTTACATTCCTGATATCCTAGTTACGCTTGCACAACTAAATATCTATCTGTACAGTTTACACTGAGATTTCTTAATAGTTTAGCTTTTAAGACGTGCTTATTGGTAGATATTGGAGCCCCATACAGGAAGCCAAGAAGTGCCAAGTCAACACAATACGTTTTGACCTTGCTGGGAATTTTCCTTTCCAAATCCTTCCTTCCTTTATGGTGCTTTTCGTGGTGGGGGTCATCGTGGTAGCAAGGAGAATATGGAGAACCAGACATCCCTTTATTCTGTGGCTATTCCTGGAGGGATTCCCAGTCCAGCAAGGGGACATAATCCCTCCACTGTGTTCTGCGTCAGCCCTGGATTTCCCCAGTCCTTCCTAATACAGTTCCAAAGGAAGCTTACCAGAGGACATCCTTATCAAGTTCCCAAACCAACTAAACTGATGCCTCTTGATTCAGAGGATTAGTGGCTCTACTTCAAGGTTCTTCCAAAGAGCTGAGCCCCTCACTCTGTCTTGGAGAGTCAGCTCAGCTGCCCTGCAGAGAAATCTCACTTGTGCCACTCGTATCTGCAGTCAGGATGTGGACTGCCATGTAAACTGAAAGCTTCATCTAGAAATTTAGCTCCTGCTTGACCATCATTGGCACACTAATACACCTGTTGATCTCCCGCTCACCATGAGTCATGAACAAGACAGTAGATACTTAAACTCTTTCACTAAGAACAGCTGCTCCTCCTTCACCTGGAGGACACACTCCACTTCTTCCAGGAAAGAACTATGACCTCCGATTTGGAGGGGCTGAGTCTCATGTCAGCCACTTCAATGAAAACTTGAACGCTTTGCTGCTGAGTGTGGCGATCATGATATGAAGAAGCAAGAAGCCCATCATCATGGGCAAACAGCAGAGAGTCCACTGCCAAGACCCCATACCAGATACGCTTCAATACAAGGCTGCACTTGGATATCCTGTCCCTGAAGATCACAAACAGAAGCAGGGAGGGAACACACTCTTGAGCAGTCCAAATATAAACAAACTCTACTTAAGGCCAATAATGGAGACAACTCTCATTCCAGAAAGAGAGAGACCAGATACCATAGAGCAGTGGCCCAATACCTCATACTCCACAGGAATCTTAGGCAACACAGTCAGAAGTCTTCTCCAGGACTACAAAAACAAGGTATACCATGCTAACAAAATCCAACCACCTCTCAAGTATCAGAGAGCAAAGGGATGGTGCACTGTTCCACATCCAGGATGGAAATCACATTGTACTTCCTGAACCTGAGGTTCAACTAACAAGTATAAACTCTTATTACCAGCAGATCAAGGGATGTGATCATTCCCCTCTGTTCTGCACTGGTGAGGCCACATCTAGAATACTGTGTTCAGTTTTGGGCTCCCTGCTACAAAAAGGACAGGGACATGCTAGAGAGAGTTCAGAGGAGGGCAACCAAAATGATTAAAGGGCTGGAGCACAAGCCCTATGAGGAAAGACTGAAAGCATTAGGCTTATTTATTCTGCAGAAGAGAAGATTGAGGGAGGATTTGATAGCAACCTTCAACTACTTGAAGGGATGCTCTAAGGAAGGTGGAGCTCGACTATTCTCAGTAGTAAAGGAGGACAGAACGAGGAGCAATTGTCTCAGGTTACAGTTAGGGAGGTCAAGGCTGGATATTAGAAAAAAAATTTTTTTTACTAGGTGAGTGGTGAAGCATTGAAATGAGCTGCCGAGGGAGGTAGTGGAATCTCCATTTTTGGAGGTGTTTAAGGCCCGGCTGGACAAAACCATGACTGGGATGGTTTAGTGGGAGTGGTCCTGCCTCTGGCAGGGGGTTCGACTAGATGACCTGTGAGGTCCCTTCCAATTCTATGATTCTCCAACAGTCTGACACAGGCTTTGCTTGGAGACTGAGAAGTGTGAGCCCCCAGTAGTTTGAACATATCCTCCAGTTGCAACACAGAAGCAGAGTATTAACCATAACACCTCTACTTTGTTCAGTAATTTCTACACATCTGGGGAATCTCATCCACCTCTTCTGCCCTACTGCTGCAGAGGCACTTCATAACAGCTCCAACTTCTTCAACAGAAATAGATCTGATCCCACCAGAGTCCTTGCATGGCCTCTTGAAAGAGCAGAGGATGTCTTTAAAGTGCTCTTTCAACCTCTCCAATAATCTCAGTCACAGTCCATGTTTCATCACCCTTTCTGACAATAGGCTGGGCAACATCCTGCTGACTTCTCCTAACGCAACCAATGGTTTGCCAGAACACATCTGAGGTCATCTGGGAGTCATTCCCCATAGTCCTTCCAAACTCCTCCTAGACCCAGGCTTTTGCTTGATCTGCCACAGCTGCAACCCTCCCAGTTCACCAGCACTTCTCAGTCATATCAGGATCAATGATAGAATCACTGACTGAAAATTTGTTTTCTAGAAATTTTTACTATCATATATCGTCACACTGCCTCAAGGAGTTTGTAATTCAGATGCCTTGTGCCCCTGGCCTCCCTATGAAGCAGGCTCCCTAGACAGACTACATCTCTTGATGCAACATGATCTCCCCTGACTACAATGTGTGGTGAAACACATATGCATAACAGAAACTTTAATCTGTGGAAAGAGGGTACCGATACCTGCACTTCAGTTCTTATGATGCAATTCAATAATACAGGGACACGAGATTAAATGGTGAACTGACTCAAAGTCACACATTTTGGCTCAGTTAAACAAACTGAAATTAAACATTCCAATTCAAGAACAGCAAAATGTTTGGTTTCAGTTTGAAATATAAAAACTAAAACACTGCCATTTCCAAATCAAGACTTTTCTGAACATTTTAGTCCATAAAAAATTTAAAACTTTGTCTCAGTTAGGGGTGGATAGGAAATCACCCTGTAATCAAAATAAAAGCTAATAAGAAATTTAGCCTAGCTAATCCTTATGGCTTGTTTTATTATTTAACTAGGTTCAGAATCTATATATGATATAGAAAGCAGCAGTAAGAGAAATCATGTCAAATTTCCAAAGTGATAGCTGTGTTAGTCTAGTTCAGCAAAAAAAAACACAAACCCGAAAAACCAAGGAGTCTTGTGACATTTAAAGACTAACAGATTTATTTTTCACATGAGCTTTCATGGGAGAAAACTAGTTGCCCCTTATTTTGGAACATCATGGACACAGACCCTAATGATGATGCCATGAATCTATTCCCTATTTTGCTTCAGTATAACTCAGCTTTCCCAGGGGAATCCCATCCTAGGCTTGTTTTCTAAAAAAACAGAAGTGCCAGTCAGTTGAAGCGGTTTACTCCAAACTTAAGTGCAGCTTTTCCAGTAATTTGGAATCAGATCTGCATTCTTGCTCAAAACAAGAAAACTCTTCTAGATCATTTCTGAATTTATTTTCAGGGTCCCATTTCAGCATAAGAGCCTTCGACTGCATCTGCAAAAAACTTTGTCATCCACTGGTACTTTTAGCAACCATGCTGCAACTCTACGTATTTCAGACAACAAAGCGCTGGTAGCAAGAAAAAAAGATTTCAATGACCAAGTAAAACCACTGCCATGGACAGATTTTTAGTAAGGATAAGCAAATATTACAAGACACCAGAGATGAAAAGATTGCTTGGTTAATTTATGCCAACCTCTATTTTTTTGCACTGTTAACAATAAGCACTTCACTGACATGGATCTGTCCTTAGGATTAAGCTATGCTCCATCTGATAGAGCAAAAATTAATAGAAGTTTGCTAGATACAGTGTATGAGAAGGAACTTGAACAGTGTGCAAGAAATACTGCGGGGAAATTTACCAAGTTAAGTCTTGATAACTAAGTGGAGCAATGTACACAATGATCCAGTAATATATGCCTGTGTGACAACAGAAGATGTGGCTGTATGTTTTTCAGAAATAGATACAATCAAGAAATGCCCACACAGGAGAATATTTAAAAGAAGTGTCAGTGAAAGCTCTAATAAACAATGAAAAAAAATTCAACTGTCACATGCACATTTTTGTCCCAGACAATGCTGCAACTGTGACAAAGATGAGAAGATACTTAGAGGAAATAGAAGGTGCTCCTTAATAATGTCTGGCTGCAATGCCTGTTTAATGCAACGTTAGCCAGAGACTTAAGTACATCTTTTCCAGGAATAATAATTTTAAAAATGTTGAAATTGCAAAATATTTCTATAACAACCATTTTGCCTCAACTTCACTGAACAGAGCAGAACGACGCAAATTAATTCTCCCCCAAAATGTTTGATGGAATTCTGCAGTCGATTGTTTTGAACAATTTATTAAGAACTGGTCTATTCTCATAAAACATAATGGGAAAAAAATGATAAATAGATGGAAGTACCTCATCCAAAGTATCCAACACTGGATTAAAGAGGAATAGAGAGGACATACTCAGTATACTGAAGCCTGTATCATATCTGTAACCTTAAATTTCAGAGAAATTGTTGCTGTACTGCTGATGCTATTGAAATTTGGAAGGCACTTCAATAGACACTGAAGAAATACCTCACCAGAAAATTAAACTGCAGGCAATAAAGAAGTGAATAAATCAAGCACTAATTCCACCTCATTTCTGTGTGAGCATTCTTGACCCCAAACATTAAGTGAGATGCCTAACTTCTGAAGATGATGCTGCCGCCATGGCATGGGCATCTCAGAATCATTCCTCAGTTATACCAGTCATATTAAGTTTCAGGGCTGGAGGGTAGCAATTTAAATTGTACACATTTACTATCTGAACAAAATCACTCCGTGAATTGGTGGAAATCATTAGCCAGGCACCTTGAAACAGAGTTCCTTCAGCTAATAAGCCAACTTTTCATAGCTGTAGCTTCTTCTGCAGGAACAGTGAGAATATTTTCATCATCTCGTATTATTCGTTCAAAGCTTAGAATTTAAGCTGTGAGTTGAGAGATCAAGAAAACTCATATTTCTGTTTGTCTAGGAATAAAAATGAGTAGGCGTGGGTAAGATGAAAGGTAGTTGTAAATGTTTTAAGGACTGCATACATTCTGTGATGTGATATCTTGGCTGTTAGACTTGATAAAATTTTTAAAAAATGGTTAAGGACAGTCGTTAGTTGGAAACTCAGGAGACTGCTGCAATAGCAAATGTGACACATTTCTATAAGACGTAAGATTCAGTTTAATAAAACAGAAGTGCTGCTGTGTTTGCATGGGTAATTCAGTTCTTACTATTCCTAACATACTACTGCTGAACTTACAGCTTGACACAGGTAATGGGTATTATGACCTATTTTGGAAATTAATAAAAATCAAGTTATCTAAAAAATTACTCAAAGTACACTTTTTTAGATGCTTTAAAGGTGGCACCAAGTTGTAAATTAATAAGATTTGCACCATTGTTTAAGATGTGTGTGACGAAGAATCAGTGGAAAACTATTTAAATCGATGCAAAGGAAAAAATGGCTCAATATTTGCATATGATGTTCAAGGGCTAACGCAAGACAGCACAGGTATGGAAAGTGCTATAGAAAGCCAAATTCTACAACACAATTCCAAATTGTGTGTCGTCCCCCCCCCCCCACTGACTATTTTTATTACCAAAATGCATTATTAAAAACTATTCCCACCACATTTTATGGCTCAAACTTTCATTTGCCAAATGCTGTACGTGGAGGATATGTATTATGCCTACTTTAATTTTTCAAAATTAACATTGCTATAAAGAACAATTTGTTTTTTTTAGGTCTTCTAAGCTTTTACAATCAAAATGATTGAGATGGGATTCCTCTACTCCAGGGGTCTCAAACTCGTGGCCCATGGGCCACATGCGACTCCTAAAGTTATTTCCTGCGGCCCGCAACAATGCTATTGTTACCGATATTTGCAATATCATTGTATGAAAAGGTTTCAGTGGTGTGGCCCTCAGGTAGCATATTAGTCCTCATGCGGCCCTCAAGGTGATCTGAGTTTGAGACCCCTGCTCTACTCTTCATTAAACATACAAATAAACCCTCTCTCACTTCCTAACACATTCTCCCTACCTCAATACTAAGACATTTTAAAAGTTAAAAATCTGTAACAAAAATCTAAATAGACTATATTACACAATAGTTCTTCCCTAATACCTGCCCCCCACTCCGAATCTGGGTGGGGCTTACTATACCAGTAACAAAAAAAATACTGTTGGACCAGCTATTTAATGGAATTTGTATCATGTCTGACATAAACCTTCAGGTCATATGTTCAAATTCATTAGTTTGGGTCACCCATCATTTGGTGACTGTTCCAAGAGAGCTGCTATATCAGTTCAGTTTCCAGTAGATAGGTGTCACACCACAGAAAACCAACACCAAGCAGTATCCTTTATTGGTATCAATGAAGCAATAAAAAAGACTGAAGAGGCCGTGGACACCAAAAGCCATCTCTTGATATTTTCAAGTTAGGACCACTGCACAAATTATACTCCTGATGTCTTAACTATTCTTGTACTTTGAACCAGTGTTCCCTCTAAGCTGCGCTGGCGCGCTGTGGCGCAGCCTGCCACAGCCACCAGCGCAGCCAAAGCTGCCGGCAGCGCACTGCCGGCAGCCTCCACAGAACTCCTCTGGGGCTGGGAGTTTTGAAAACTCCCGCCCAGAGAAGCTCCACCGGAGCATGCCCAGAAAATCTGGGCATGCT
>ML682033.1:1369097-1379662 GCA_007922195.1 Podocnemis expansa
AGGGGGGAGCGCAGTGAGCAACCGGAGTTGCTCAGCTGCCCTCTCCCCTTAGAGGGAACATTGCTTTGAACAGAGGGCTTTAGTAACCAGTCCTCCTCTTCAACACTCACCATCATTCTTCTCTTGATTAGAAGTGAATTTAATCTGAGAGCATACCCAGAAATTTGCAGATTTTGCATGAGACAATTTGATATTTAAAAGAAAAATTAAGGTTTACAAAATTTTAACATGATTGTTTTCATTTAGTTCATCTCTACAAGAAAAAGCACTGTACCTCCACTACAGTTTGATAGACTTGAAAACAGGGGTCTCAAACTCAAATCACCTCCAGGGCCACATGAGGACTAGGATATTGGCCCGAGGGCCGCACCACTGAAACCTTTTCATACAATGATGCGAAAGTACAGTAAAAAATGAAGAGTAATACAATATGCTAAAAGTCAATTTATTAACTTTTTTGAAACTGTAACATGCAGTCTTTCCTAATTCTGACAGTCTTTCCAAAGCCAAAACACACGTTTCCTTTTAGAATTACTTCCATTCAAGATGGCAAAATCATCAAAAAGACGAAGAGTAAACACACTTAAAATTTTACATTATAAATCAGTGGTTCCCAATCTTTTTTGGCTTGAGGGCAAAAAATATACTTTTTCAAACCCTGAAGGACCACCGGTTAATTTAATTAAAATTAAATTAAAATTAAATTTATTGAATTCAAATTGATGATAATTGAAATAAATTAATTGCAGTTTGATTTATTAAAATTGAATTGAATTTAATTTAATTGAAATTAAATTTTTGTAAAGCTTTTAGTTTTTTAAATAAAATTAAATCATTTTAGAAGATTTTTGGTTTTTTGTTTTAAAAAGAAGGGGCTGCATATATCCCCAAGCTAGGAGGGGAGGAGAGGGATGGGATGCAAACACGTTGGTCATAGCCCTCCGTAGGACCATAAATAAGCAGCCCCCTGCCTGGCCCTGGGGGCAGCGCTGGGACTGGTGGTGGGGGAACACCCTCCCCACCACCTGCTCAAATTTGGCCATGCTGGGGTTGGCAGAGGGGGAAACACCCCTCGTCCACCTGAATTTAGCTGTGCCGGGGTTGGCAGAGGGGGAAACAACCCCTACCGACGTGCCCACTTGAATTTGGCTGAGTGGGGCCGGCAGAGGAGAAAACATCCCCTGCCTCCCAGAATTTAGCAGCACTGGGGTGGGTGGAAGAAAAAACACTACCCCACCCTCCTAGGGGCAGCCCCTCCTGCCTGTGCAGGGACCGGCAGCAGGTAAAGCCCTGGGGGCCATGCTGTGGCTAGTGGTGGGGCATTCTGGTGCTCTCCCAGAATGGAGCCCCCTGTGAACCCTCCCCCCAGGCTCAGGCTGCCCTCCTTTAAGCCCCCCACCCACCTGAGCCTTCTTTGGACAGCTCAGTCTGCTTCAGCTGCAGCATGTGAATAGCGCAATCAATGGCTGCATGTGAATAGTGCTGCTCCCAGGCAGAAGTTCAGTTCCTCCCTATCAGTGGCTGATGACCCAGGGGGCAGGTGAGCCTGCTCGGTCTCTGTCTGCAGAACACTCCGAAGTTGGAAAGGTGGGAGCCCCAGGATTCTTGGGGTTATCAGGGGCTGCAGGAGGCAGCTCTGTGGGCTGCATGCGGCCTGCGTGTTTGAGACCCCTACTTTAAAACGTAATAAAAAGCACCAGCAGCAGCTAATAGACAATCGGTCACCAGTCCATGCACACCAGTGCCCAAAGAGCATGGAAGGAGAGAGAAATGAGTAAAAGCCATGAAGCCTTCCAAATGCTAGAACCAGTGTACCATTCATTATCCTCTCTACTAAGCCAGGCAGTCCCTCAAGGAAGGACACCATGCCCTGAGCATTGTGCTCAGAACTAGTTACCTCCCCAGTTCCCAGGCCAATTTAAGGAGTTAATTACGATTTACTAGATGATGAAGGGGCTTTGGCCCCTTTATCTTCATAGCTGTCATCTGCCCCTCACACTGCAACATCAGCTGATGGTCAGATCACAAGCTACACCTACCTCATATAGACCAGAGCAGAACTATACCATGGATAGTCCAAAACTGTGGAACTGGCTTTTAAGATAGATTAAATAACCCTGGTTTAACACTCAGCTCAGGAAAACAAGAGCAGATGTCTCCTTAAACAAGTGTTTTAATGGAATACCAGGTTCCCTCTTTCACATTGCTTTACTGGAGTCACTCTCTGAGAGGCCATGTAGAGGAAGAAAATGGACAGCTAAAATCCCACTTAAGAATAATTCTCATCATTAATGTTCATGTCCAGACATTAGGAGCAAGCACTCCAGAAATGTAAACCACAACAAGAATATAAGGCCACCAACAGTTCTAATAGCTCTCACCAAACATTCAAAGTCAGTGGCTCCCAACCTGTGGGCTGTGGACCTCTGGGGGGCCACAGTGTGTCTCCAGGGAGTCTGCAGACAGACTGGGAGCTGGGGCCGGACGTTGCCTGGGTCTCCGGTTAGCCAGCAGGGAGCCTCCCCCAGGCTGGGAGTTTTTAAAACTCCCACCCTGATTACGCAAAGCATGCTCAAAGTAGCCTGGGGGTGGCCAGGTGCCCCCAGCTCCAGTGGTCAGGGAAGGGGGGGAGAATGGACCATGGGGGGCCTGGGGAGGAGTACCAGTGGGGAGGGGGGCCAAGGCCACGGAAGCTCCTGGTTTCCCGGGCAAGGGCAGGGGATCACGACTGTAGAGGCTCCTGGCCTGGGGTAAGGGGGCCATGGCCATGGGGAGCAGTGGGCCACATTTCCCATGCGGCAACACCTCATCCACCCAGGGGGGCTGCAGATACCCTTCCCCCTGCAAAGGGGGCCCCCAGCCTTAAAAAGTTTGAGAACCCCTGTTCAAAGTCTCACATTTGCTCAAAAAAGCAGTAGTGTTTCTATTATCAGAGAGTTCCATCATGCAGGATCATTCTGTTTCACAAGTATTTAAAAACCATTGGCATTAAAACAGAAGTTGCATCCCATACGGAAAGGACAGGCCTACAAAGCTAAAGAAAATCTCCTCAGATATATCAAAGTTGTTCTGAAAGATGAAGATGGAGAGAGAAAAGAAAAGCATAAACTGAACAGCAGAGTAACTTGTTTTCTAACCTGAATACTTAGAATGTTTCAAGATTCTTTTTTCATCACTCCAAACTTATCTCCTCAGTCTTGAATCTTTCCACTGCTTTCCATTCCTGAACCTTAAACTCAAGCTTCTCATCCTCACTTTCACAGCTTTTCTGCCCTCTCATTTATACAGATCCTCAACATGCACCCAGCATTTCAGACAAAATACAATATTGCTGGGGCAGCAACCATTTAAATTGGACTTGACGTAAGTAGAGACAGACAGTGGGATGCAGTGTGAAAATAGTAGGATGCACAAAAAAATAATGTCATGAGGGTAAACATCTTTTCATCATGTACTGAACTAGTTTAAAATTTATTTTATGTGTAACTTTGTGCAAGCGGTACAAAGTAGTGAGCTTTGAGGGACCCAGGAAAAGGAGTATGTTACCTCCCCAACTAAGTTCTTCTCCCAAACATTTCCCATTGTCTCCTTCACCCACCCAGACTTTGTATCTTCTGTGTTGTCCTAACAAGCCTTTAATACATCTTCCCAAGAATTTGAGGGGTAGCAGTGTAAAAACTAGGTTCAAGGATTTGTTCTGGAAAAGTAATGGCCACATCCCATTGTGTTTGCTCTGTAATGGATTATGCTAAAACACTTACATGCCTTTTTGGTAGAGTTTTAGGCCTCACCTATACCACCACTTACACTGGCAAGTTTTTGCTGCTTAGGGGTGGGGGTGGGACACTTTAAAAAGTTTTGCCAGTGTTAAGTGCTCAAGTGGACAGTGCTGCGCCTGCAGGATACAATCTTCTCTGGCTGAACTGACTTTATTATGGGGAAGAGACAGAGCTCTTCCATCAACATAATGAAGTCACACAAGTGCTTATGCCAGGAAAACAAAAAACACGCTCACTTTTTTTCTCTACACCCCTGCGCAGCAAGTTTTGTTGACATAAGTACCACTATAAACAGACCTAAGTTACCTTTGGCTCATTCTAGCCACAACAAAAAGCTTCAGTATTTCACAACAGTTCTGCACGTTGTATTGCAAGACTTCCAACAATCAGTACTGCACATTGAAAAGACATTTCAGAACAGCTGAATCACTGCTACATAGTAACAGAAAAAGGGACAGAGCAGAAATGGATACACTTAACATCAAAAAGCACTGAAGATATTTACAGTACTTACAAAATATACAGGATATTTTAACTGGCTCTAAGATGCTTTTATTTTCATCAAATGAAAAAAAGGCCTACTGACCAAGCCTGTGATAGAGCTCAGAAATAAAACCACTATCCACGGTATCATGACTAGGGAAAGCGAACAAAGCCTGAGTTCATCTATTTCAAGTATGTGCCTTAAATAATCTACGATTCCTACAGCAATCTTGCCTCTCTTTCCTAGCACGCAGACATTATGGTGCTTGGCCACACAATATACGTTTCTCGAAATGCATGTGAGAAGGTATAATTCAGAAGTTATAGTCACCTATTTAGAAAGGTTTACCAGAGAAACAACAGCAAAGAAAGCATGGCTCTATTTCGTTATACCAAAACATATGAGAACTAATTAATTCATCCCAGTCCATCTTCCTGATTAAGCTTCCACTATAACCACACACTTCACACCAGCCTATCACACCCTCATTGAAGAGTTTTCCCCAAGCAGAACTTCCAGAAGCCAAGGAAGGGAGAATGGTCAGAAATGAAAGACATTAATATACAAGCTTTCTATTTGTATACGTCGTGCCAAAGTAAGTTGCTTCCCTAACCCATTGCCAGTCTTTCAACAAACCACCAGGCAAAATAATATTATCAGAGTCAAACATGCCCCTCTGCCCTGCTGCTCAGCCTATGAAATCCCAACATCATCAAGCAGTCAGAATGACACAGGTGTGGCTTGACTCAAAGATTTTTTTTTTTTTAAAGTTATCTTCTTACTCAAGAGGTCTACTCCCAGCAAGTTAGGAGTCACGCTTGAACACAAATGACACAAGGCACTGGAGTTTGGTTGGGCCCCCGTCCACCCACACACATTTTTTCCTTCTAGCTCTGCACAGCTCATCCCCCTCCAGAGTGGAAGTCTGATTCTACCATGGCATAGTTACCAATATATTTATTGGCCAAATTCCACCCAGACCCAAATTACGTCTTTATTTACAGCTCTGCAGCCTGACTGATGACAATGAGTGACCTCACTGGAGTCAGGATTTCACCATGGAGGTTCTACAAGAGTATATTTTAGCTTACAGAATCCTGATTACTGGCAATGTCACCAGGAATTTAGCACAGGTTCTTAACTCGTTTCCTGGAACCCCTTTGAAAAAAAATATTTCAAGCTGTGGCAACACCCCCAGCCCCCCCCCCCCCAAAATGACACCACCCCCCATAACATGCCATCCACCCCCCTCATGCCATGCCATGCCACTTCACACTTACTTCTGTGCTGCTGATGAGGGCTGCAAGCCTTCAGAGCAACCAGCTAGAAACCATTGCTTGCCAGACACCCAGCTTGGAAGAGCTACCACGCACGAGGCTGACAGCCTTAGCATGCATGGAGTCTGATTGCTCATATCCCCCTTGAGGGGTCCCGTCCCCCAGTTTGTGCACCCCTGGAATACAGCATAGCACTCCTATCCCAAGCTGAGTTAGCATGGATGGCAATTATGAAGATGTTTACTGTAAACTAAGCAAATTTTATCTGTGAAAGATAATGGAATTTCACACCACCATTTTTATAGGCATTTCATAATAGAAACTTTCATGTCACATTATTACATGAATAACGATGCATAAAACTAAACAAAGTATTTCAGTTTGAAAGCCTCTTTTAGTTTTTAAATGCCTAATCCTTCCCATGGGACTAGGGCTACACAGACTTCCTTCAATTTTCCAAAACTAAAAAAGTTTCCTTCCGGGCATGCAGTAAGCATAAAAGCTTCATCTCAAAAGACAAAGGGATCAAAAAATTAAAGTACTAAACCTAGGCATTTGAAATGAGAGTCCCGTCTCGGTCAGTGTGGCAAGGTAACCAATGAAGAAGATCCTCTATTTGTACAGGATCAGTGTCAGTAATAAACTGATGCAGGGACCTTGGTATTCAGCAGCTTTATAGGAAAAGATAGCTATCATGCTAAGATGCTTAGTTATGCTTTTCCTGTCACTAGTAGTTCAGTAAGTAACAGTCCAGTGCACAAAACAAATGGGACTCTTTTCTTCTCTTTGATATCATCTTCTATCCCAAGACTGACCAGATTTAACCCTACTTTGCTTTTGAATATGACATGTTTACAAATCCAGAACAGCACCAACCCATTCTTCTAAATTACCCTTCTACTCTTTCTTTAGTAGTTATTTCTGACACTCCACAGTTCATTCACTCCCAAGTCTATGTACACATCTGTTATCCCATAGTTACATATCACTAAACTAGTGAAGAGTAGGAAAGCAGAGGATTGTTGTTGCAAGAGTAAAATGTTGAGTGTAAAGCCAAGTAAGAGATCATACTCTTTAGAAAGCATAAACAAACTAGCTGGCATCAAGGCAGATCTCAAAGCTCTGACTGGCATGTTCAACTAATCTCACACCTCGTCTATAAAAAAAATGCTGGGAATAAACAACCACTTTTGGGCATTTCAAACTCCTTCCTCTGGTGCATGTGAAAAATCAATAAAGTAAACACATTTCACACAATTATTAGACATTTTTAACTTATCAAATCGATTTCCTTCAACCACAGCAAAGCACATTCAGAATTAGCCAACAATTGCATATGTCAAGCATAAATTTTTTAGAACAACAGTGTATAAATCCGAGTGCAAAAATTGCATCTGAAACATTTTCTGAATGGTAAAGCAGCTCGTGTTTAATGCTTACTAGCAGCTCAAGAATGACCAAGACTGTTTCATTTTGCATCACAGCATATGACAAGTAATATCAGAATGTAAAATTTTTATCCTGTGACAAAACAGATAAACCTAAATATATTTAAGGACAATATGACTTTACCAATACACTCAAATGTTCCATACTTAATGCAGCATTTGCGTCACTAAGTTTCTAAGGTCTAAATTTTGGGGACTGTGTGGTCAAGATGTTGGAGGGGGGAGGGTGATAAACAAAAAAGACAACTTTTATGGGTGTTCGGACTCCTAGTTATTCAAACAACAGACTAAATCTCTGTGCCTGTGCTTAGTTCCCTGGGTGCTGAGATGCGATGGAGACATTTTCACAAATCTCTAAGGCAGAGATATGTGTGATAGAGATGGCCTCCAAGAAGAGCCCAATCCAGTGAGCCTCAGCCAAGTCTGGCTAAATGAGGTAAACTAATCCAACTATGCAAGATATTAAGACTACATAATTCATGTGGAAGTAAATGGCATCATTTCTCCACTTTTCTACAAATATGACCTTACTGCTTTCCTTTTGAAAAATACTCAAATCAAACATTTCTGGACCTGTCTGAGGGTATGTGCACAGCACAACGTAAGACCGGCAACACAGCAATGGCTGGCCCCAGCTCAGCAGACAAGCTCACAGGGCTGTAAAATTGCCATGCAGACATCTGGACTCAGACCGGAGCCCGACCTCACCAGAGGCAAGAGTCTCAGAGCACTGACTCCAGCCCGTGCCATGTGAACTTAAAATCAACTGACCTAGACTCAGACTTGGTGCCCTGGGTTTCTGTTTTTTTTTTTTTAATTCTCAGTGTTGGCATACACTGATGGGTTACATGGTTCAGGTAGTTCATAAATTGAAATCGGTCATCTTTAGCTGATTCACTGAAGTGCAGAAAAGAACAACAGTGAGAAAGTATTATCCTGTTTGGTGGCTCATGTGAAGTGACTCAATTCAGACCTCAGCAGACAAATGCTCACAAGAGGCCTTAACTGATAAACCTCCCCAGAGATAACCATGATTTACTGAATCACTGAGAGTGAGCTTCTTTCTCCCCCTGATATTGTCTCTGTAGGTAGGATGGGTCTAGTCAGGGGTCTCCAACCTTTCACCAGCAGATGGTGCAGCTGTCACAGGTTTAACTGCAACTGCCATTCATAAGCAGACTGCAATCGACAGGCTGGAGACCACTGGTGTAGTCGTATGGAAGGAGCAAGGGAGGCTGCTGTTCCTGTTAAGCATGCTGTATTACTGGGGCGTCAAATTCATGCAATTTGGAGAGCCACACTAGAGTTCAGGACACAGGTCCGCATGGGCTCCCCAACCCTTTCCACTGCCACATTCAGAGAGGCATGGGTTCCCCTCCCCCTCCCCAACCCTCCAGGCTCTGCAACAATTTCCCTTTTCCCTGCCCTGTGGGCTCCCCTTGCCATGCTGGCTCCCCAAACCCCTCTTCTCCTACTGTGCAAGCCCTAAGCCCCCCCATACCTCTGCTTGACTTGGCAGCTCCCCGAGCCCCCCTTTCCCTTCCCTTCCCACTTCCCCTACCATGTGCTGGCAGTCTCAGTCACAGCCATAGGCAGACTGGGTTCCTGCCTCCCTTCCTTCCCATCCACTCACTGTCAGTCATTCAGCATGGTGGCTTTTGGCTGGCTCAGTGCCAGCTGGTCTTTGATTGACTCATTCCCCCATAGGCCCTAGCCACTTTTTTCTTTTCTTATTTGTGGTTCATTCAATGTGCAGTCAAACAGGAATGCCCCAGCCCTGAAAAAGATCCAGGGCTCGGGCGCAGACATTCGGGACTCGTGTGCTTTAAGCACACCACCTCTGCAGCTGTCGCCACAGCAGACCTGGGGTTCTGGCGCCAGCATTCAGGGCTCAAGCCCCGCAGGCCCAGCACCAGCGATGCCCCTTAAGTCAAATCAGATCAGCACGCCAACTAACTGACAGTGAACAGGTCGGATGAAGGACAGGGCGGTGGCTCTTCAGGCGCCTGGTCCAGCCCGCTGTGACTGCAACTGATTGGTTGGCAGACCACAGCAAAGCTGAGCTGTGACTGGCTGAAGCACTTCCTTTATTCCCCTGAGCTCTGAGTCATTCACATGATCCAATCACAAGCACGCTTAGGCCTGCTCTGCTACGGCAGCCTGTCTTTACAGCTCGCTTTTGCTGCAGAGAGCTCCTACACACAGCCCAGGCAGCAGCTCTGCGGTGCAGATCAGACCATAAGTTTGACACCGCTGCTGTATTCACTTGGGAATAGAAGAATTTAACTCTCTTCAACCTTGAAGGCAAAGAGTACTGTACTCACAACTAACAGTTACTTGAAAAGGTTTTCAAAAGCTTTGTATTGTAACTGATAGACAAACAATAAACTCCTTCCCTAGTGATATTATTTGGCTATGTAATTGCATTTCTTTATGTTGGTACTCTCCTTTGCTTGCAGGCCACATGATTTAAAATATAAGCTATTGATCCGCTGTTACAGAGCTTCATTGTGTTCTAGTCTAACAGCCTAGAAGACCATGAGCTGGAGCAATTATTTTGGATACTTGGCCTAAGTACAGCATAGTCACAAGTGCCAAAATTGGCACAAAATATAGGAGGAGATTATTTTCTACTTAAAATGCTGAAAAAATGCATTTACCTATCTTAACGAATCGACAGGGGAACATCTGTTCATCAATTTTATGCTTCAAGGTGAATGTTTCTTTGTTATAATCATTCTTTAAGCCACTGTGGAAAAAATAAATAAAGTTACTAAATCTTACCTTGTATTTTAAAACTAGCTATTATATGCAATCTAGGTCATGTCTGAAACGTGATGATATCATTTTACTATTGATTCAGAAGTACACATGCTGCACCAGTGTCTGGATTGCAACCAGCCACTTTACCTCCCAAAGAGGCAACACATCTAATGGTATGAGAAGGGAACCGGAGTCAAAGAAACATGGTTTCAGTTCCTGTCTATGCCTGACAAAGTGTAACTTCAGGCAAGTCGCTTCTCTGCAACTCAGCTTTCCTATCTGTAAGCTGTTGAAAATCTTTGCCTACATCACAGACGCACTGGAGAATGAACTGATCAGAAAATGTTGTGACTTCAAAATTAAAAAGGACTGCGTAAAAGTGAAAGGCATCAAGAGTCATAATAAAACAACAAGGAGTCCTGTGGCACTTTTAAAAGGTCAGCAATTGTATTTGTCCCATAAGCTTTCATGGGCACAATCTCACTTCATCAGATGCAGGAAGTGGGACTGTGCTAACAAAAGCTTACCCAATAAAGAAATTCGTTAGCCTTTCAAAGTGCCATGGGACTCCTTTTTGTTTTGCTGAAAGAGAGAGCAACACAGCTACTCCTTCTATAAAAAAGGATACATGAACCAATAATGCCTCACAAATTGAGAAGTCAAATGTTTTCATTATGCTGACACTGAAAGATTGGCAATTTGCTGGTATAGTAGACCAATACACTATTTCAATCCTTCCCTCTTCCCATCAAGTTGCCCCACAACTAAAGCACTGAGCAGAGGCAATTTAGTAACTTTAAATTGGGGTATCTCA
>ML682033.1:1379672-1413235 GCA_007922195.1 Podocnemis expansa
AAGCACTGAGCAGAGGCAATTTAGTAACTTTAAATTGGGGTATCTCAAATTTGAAGATGCTTTTGAAACACTATTACATGGTCCTGCAGGATATCTATCCTAGGTTCTTCATACCACATGGCTTCAGCTGGTCATGCAGCACTAGTCTGACTCCAGCAAAGGAAGTGCAGCCAAACAAGCACTGACTACTTCAAAAGATTAGCAACACACTGTCTCCTAGGGCTGGGCTTCAATCAAGATTGACTCTTGTTGTATGGCTCCTCTGCACTTGAAGTACAACTAGAGATCCAAAATTTATGTCCCTTTCACCTGAGAGGCAGGAGACTGCTTAGGCAGCCTTCTCATAATTTACTTTACTCATGATTCAAAGATCTTTGATAACTCTAAAACAGGAAGTAGGCTGCCTTCCATATCTAACCCAGGACTGCCAAATCAAGTGACTTCTGACAAAAGAAAAACAAGTTTTGTACTCTGTTCTTTGACAGATCAATATGCAGGACGGTAAAGCAGCCGAGTAGTTCAGACTTTATGGTTATAAGTTTCCACAAATATGCAAGTGAGAACACTTACTACTCAACTCCTAAAGATCTTTTGTAAGTTTTCTACAATCGTGGCTCAAACCTTAGGTGCAAGTTCTAAGTACATAGACGAAAATAATCACAGTCCACAAGTGTTGCACCTTGGCTCTTCAAAACCTTCAGGATTTCACTTTCCAACAAATCCTCGATGGCTACAACAGGGTTGGGAAGGCTTCCTGGAGCTAAATTTTGGAAGGTATGCTCCCAGATCTCACCATATCACATCAGTTTTCTGCCATAGGGCTACCTATGTGGACCACAGGAGTCAATAGCAGGCTTATACCAATAGCCTTTTTGCACCGTAAACTGACTGCTATTTGGGAGAAAAGAGGAGAGGGAAGAACACTTTGGTCTAGTCTTTAATTTAAGATAATCTACAAGTTGTAGAAATCATTTCTCACCTGGACAGTAGATCTGTCATGTTTTCTTCATTCATCCCACCAAATACTTTAAATTTCTTTAAATTGCAGACATGAGTCTTCTCATATTTGCCAAAAGTGATACTTTGGACTATGGCAGGTCTTTCAAGTTTCAGAATCAAATACTGTGAAAAGAGAAAATGAGAATGAATTTGAGTGTTAAAACAGACACTACAGAATGCACCTAGGAGGATGAAAATTACAGCCTTCAAATCTTCCTAGGTAACACCAAGGCTGAAGGATGACCATTAAAGTTAGTAGTCCAAATTATATTGCCCTGGCTGTAAATGAGATTAAAGAAATGAAGATGTGGAGCTCATATCAATAAGCACTGCTTGACAGACTTCTTTTAAGGCAGAAAATAAGTCAGACCCAGCATGCTCTTCAAAGCCTCGTGTGTTCCTCCTGGGAGCTGGATATAAGACTTTGGAAGGCACTGCAAGGTATGGCCAGGCTCTGGATAACTGCAACTCCGCTATGTCCGAATATACGAACTGAACCTTAAATCTGGAGTACATTGTGTTGATTTAATCTCTTATAGATTCTATACAACTTCTATTAGCTATGCTATTTCAGTGATTACCTGGACGCAAAGAACAAAGTGAGCCACTAAAAGCTCGGCTCATGGGTAACAACTGAATCAACTGCCCATAAACCATACCAAATTAGATTTGGCCATTTCATTTGCTACACAGAACTTCTCCTAGCCCATAAGAAAACTGATCAGAAGAGGATCATGAGGATCTCCTTTTAGCTGCCTCCCTTGCACAGAGGAGCAAGTGTGTAAAGCTTGAGAGGGGTTGGCGTACTGCACATTTCTGGTCCCAATCAATCACCTTAACCAGCACTGCTTGAGGGAAAGAATCCTACTTTTTAAATGCATCGGAAGGGAGATAACTCTTGCTGAACAGCCTGGCTGGACACCAGGAATGAAGATGCTTTAGTTTTGCTTAAGAGTGAATAAAACCTCCTTCACTCTGGAACAGTTTTCTCAACGGGGTCAAGAGAAGAGAGTTTTCCAACAAAAGCAGAAACAACTGAGAACTTACTCCTGAGTGATAGATCATCTGCTCCCTAGGTTCACAACAGAGAGATCTACAATAGTACTGTCACACCCACACAACAGACCAAGTGAGAAGTTGAAAAATGTACAATAAGCTCTACCATCCTCAACCCTGAGACACTACTTTTGCATTGATTTTTGTCACAGAAAAACCCTAGTAGAAGCTGCTGTATGAATAGATGTACACTATTTTAGAAGCTTTTGTTCTGCAAACTACATGGAGGGCTCATTCCAATCACAAAACACTGCTACAGGATTAACCAAACGTGATCGGCATTTTAAGTCTTTATTTTGATACCAAGTCAGACTGCACAGAATGTCAACAGAAGGGACTGCTTTCACAAAGGTCTCCTCAGATAGGAGACTGAAGTCTTAGCTACCCACAAGACCGCTACAGCGAGGAAAGCAGCAATGCGAACTCTGCTGAAGCTGCTCTGCCATCACACTTCAACATTGAACTAGATTAGTATTACAGTTTCCAGTGTGATAGGGGGATCCATTCTCCACAATAAGTCAGATGGATCACTGTGATGTCACCTTTAACTGTCCCCAGAAACTGGAGTGAGATCAATACCACACTATACCTAGGGCAGTAAAACTGAATTTAGACTTGAGTTCTTGAGGGCAGGAACAAGCCCTCACTATGCATCTATACAGCATCTAGCACAATGTGGAGTTCAGTGGGAGACTAAACGCTGCGTTGTAAGATATACAAGGCTTGGAAAGATCAGATGAACTAACGAAAAGCTATTTTCATCAACAATAGAGATCTGCACATAGGCGAAGAAAGAAAAAACAGTTTGATTTAAGGATATTTTACTTTGTATATTTTAACATGCAAAACTGGCAACCATGCATGTGATTATAAAAAAATACGTTTTTGAATCTCATCTACTGGCATTAAACAATTGTCTGACCCACCAATCTCCCACAACATAAAATTTAAATAGCTAAAATTAAGAAAAATGTTTTAAACCCATAATTCTGCAGTAGTTATAAAAACAGAATGGAATATCAACAAGCCTAAATACACATCACTGCAGCTATTAGTATTTTTTAAAGTATTACACATCCATGCAAAGTCACATTATTAAGAACTCAGAAAGACACACACACTAAGACACTACTATAACCCATTTGCTCAATACATAGAGGGATTCTTTAAAAACATTATTGGGCTTTTTTTTTTTTTTTAAGTTACATACTATTATTAAGACACAAAAACTTAGGAAATTCAACCTGAAAAGTGTATTCACAATTTAGAACACAAAGACAACCACTTTGCCAATAGCTAGTTACAATGAGAGCAGAGGACATGGTGCTTTTCTAGTAGCTCTCTGCAAAGTCCCATATCTCAATGCCAAATCTCAACACAAGTCTCCCTATAGCCAACAGCACAATTTTTAATTACACTTGCCTCTTTTCACCCCAAAGCATTTTAAAGAACTTCAGAAGCCGTATAAATTAAGCTGCATTGAACTCCAATTTCTGGAATGGACAATGGTCAGCAAGCAAAGAGATTTGAAGTGTGGTATGCTGAAGAACAAAGGAGTAGATCGGAAGGAACTTTTGGCCAAGGACACTAGCACAACTCCAATGTGATCTTTTAGTGCCCAAACAGCATGGAAGAATTTAGGCTTTTTATAATGTTCTTTTCCAGAAACCTCATACCATAAATTATGTATTACACAGTTTTACCTCAAAAAGCTGAAGAAGAACTGGAGTTGACCTTATCAGGATTTGAATCTGTGGTTCCAAGGAGTATATTTTTGTAACCTAAGGTTGGAATTATTAAACTCTGGCAAATATTAAATGCCAGATTTGCAAAGACTGCCCAGTTTGCATGTATTCCACATGCTTATTAAATGCTGCACTTTTCAGTTCAAAGGAAAGGAAAGAAACAGTGGGAAGGAGACATGGATTTTAGTCAAAACCCTTGTCTCTCTACATCTGCAGAGCACCTTAGTATTTAGAAAGGCAAAGACTACTAGAAATCATATGTGATAGTCACTAGACAAGTTCATTAGGGGTTTTAAAAGCTATACAGAGGGTTTCAATTGAGAATGAGCAGTTCCACACATTCACATGAGAGCTGAAGGCTCGCTCACAGGATTAATGTTGTAAAGACGGGAGCTGGAGACAGCCCTATAGAGTCAGCGGTTGATTGACGAAGGACCAAGAAAAGCATCTGCTGTGAAGGCTGTGTTTCAATACCTCCCTGTTGGATAGAAGCTGCATATTCCCAATTGTGTTGGAAAAAATAGCATCAGCTATTGCCTCAGGGACTGAAACTGCTGCTGATCGTGAAGATCTGACTGTTTTGCTGAGGAGTGTTTTAGGCATCCTCAGAGGAACAGAGCTCCATTTTCCTTAGGCTCTAGAGCAGGGATGTAAACTCATTTGCTATGGCAGGCCACTTTTGACTTAAAAGTGCTTCAAGCAGACCATATGCACCATAAATCAAAATACTATGGCAGTCTTGCAGCATCATGGAGTGCTATGTATGCAAAACTGCATGCCGCGATAACTTTCTCTCTCGCTCTTCCTCTGTTACGGACATAGTGTAGACCTGCCAAGTGAAGTCCCAGGCTGGACGGAAGATGCTCATAGGCTGCATTCGGCCTGTGAGCTGCATGATTGACTCCCCTCCTCTAGAAGGTCCAGACAACGCACATGCATCCACTTTGATACCACATTACAGAATGTTAAAAAGCCGTGAAAAGCTCAGAGCAGAAAGTTAAAAAGGTATATATTTTTTGATGAAATGTTGGATTAACACATGTGAAGGCAACAAAGTGCAGATGTCTGTATAAGGAGCAACCACAGGGTTCAGCGCTTAACATTTTTATTAAACCAGTTATTCCAAAGCAATGTAAATACGTGTACAACAATTAAATGCACACTGAGAAAACCATATAGTACTCTCTGAGGCTGACTAGCAGCTGCTACTAACACCAACATTCAGGGGTTTGCGCTATAATTCTGAAATTAAACACTGTTTATAGTTTTTCTGAGAAGTCCTAAAGCTGCAGAACTTTGGCCTGTGCTTCAGCAGAGAGAAAACTGAGGTACATGGTGAAAGGGAGCAGAGTTACACAAATTAGCTTGGCAACTGCTATCCAGGTGCATTTTGGCAGCAGTCAAAGGTAAAATACGCAAGCTATGTAAAATAACTTTTATTATCTCCCTTTCACTACTCACCACTGCTTCTCCACTGCACTGACACAAGGTGGAATGCTCTCCTATTGACTGAGTGCCACTCTTCTTGAGGTGTGGACTTAATGCAATGACTTCCAGATCAACTGAGTAGATCTTCACTGACCACTCAACTGATCTGGAAAGACTGAACTGATGACAGTGAGTTAGACTTGGCCAAAATTAAATAAGCATAAAAAAAAAAAAATCAGGCCCTAAGTATGAGAATCTGAACTAAGTTCTTTTGAAGATCTTGCATGTGGCATGTGTTGAAAGTACACAAGTGTTTAATGCATGCAGTTGAACAAGTTTATCAATATATTTTAAAATTGGTACCTGATACAATCTACACACAGAATCCAGAGGTAAACTCGGGATTAGGCAGAACAAAATCTTTCTTTACGGGCTAGAAAAATCTTTTGAAACAGACCAATATTTATGTACTTGGCAAATAGAAGATGCCACTTAGGAAGTTTTGGGTTTAGGTTTTTTGTTTTGGTTTATTTTTTTCTTTTTTTAAGGACAGAATACTTCTGTTTTGTATTAATTCAAATTGCAATTTCTCCAGAGCCAGTAAGCCCTGAATCAGACATTTACAATCTCACCTGACATCATCCCTGCAATTGAATTCACAACATTCTGCTAGTTTTCTCAATGTCGATTTCGGTTAACTAACAACCAGTTGCATCATTTCATCTTGGAGATGAATACTTTTCATTAATGTGAGGTACTGTGAGAAGGTCATCTTCTATTTTTTATGTAAAGTCAATCATAGTGGTTATGAACATCATTCACTTCATTAAAGGCCTACTCAATATTTTTATAACAAAAATTATATTTAAAAACCTGTGCTTTTATATACTTTAACTGTCCTAACTGACCACAGGAACTCCTATTGTTGTACATACACCGTACAAAGACTATAATCATAGTTGCCAAGACACTTTCATAAAATTAACGTCTAGTATCCAATGTTATCAATATTATTACTTGCATTTCTTTTGCAAATATAGAATTAGGATAAAAATAAAGAATATACCAGCTTTTTCTTGAATAGGTTACATCACAGGCTTCAATAACTTCTGGGTTATTCTATTTCAAGAGTGGATCCAGAAAGTATCTAGTTCAACAAACAGCTGTCATATATGCTTTCACTGGAATTCATTCATAATCAACTCGTGGCCAAGGCCACAAGAGTTATTTAACTCTACCATAACCACATCGCTAGAAAAGCCCCTTATTAAATACAACCCAAGGGGCAATATTTCAGATATATGTTGAAATTGTAGACTTCCACTTTCAATTACTGTTTAAATGAACCATCTGAGAAACGCTCTGTTGTACCCATAAAATTACATTTCATTTCTCTCAGCTACTCTGCATATCACTGAATTTTCTCCTATTCTACTCAGATTCTTTATCATGCCCATCACACGTGCTTTCAATGCAAGAGGTTTCTTATGGACAATTCCTCGTTCCCAGCAACAAAAAGTGAGAAAGAAGAGACAGCAATGCGTAATTGTTCTTTAACTGAAGAAGCAGTGAAGATTAAGTGAGCAGATTTTCTAGCTTGCAAATCAGCACAGCACCAGTGCCCCAGTATGGCATTAGGAAACACAGATTTTGAAGATGCAGCTCATCTGAAGACACAGATTCTAGCAGTCAAGACTAGAGCTAGACAAATACTTTTTCAAAACTGTCCTGTGATCTGAAAAATAAAAACAATTTGGTGGCAAAAGCAAAAGAACATGTTTGAAAATGTTCAAGTTAAAAAAAAAAGTTATCAAAATGAAAAATTGAGTTGAAATGCTTCCACGATGCTGAGACTTTCAGGTACTTTGACAGCAGAAAGACAGGGAAGCGGTGCCTGTGAGACATAATATGCATGACATGAGGGCAGGACTTGAACTCAGATCTCCCGCTCACGGCAGAAGGCCACACGCACCACTGGGCTATTCTGCAGTGAGGCTCTCAAGCTCTGATCTTGAAGCCGTGTCACTTTCAATAAATAAATACACAGTGTAGTTGTAGTCATGTTAGTCCCAGGATATTAGTGAGACAAGGGGCATGAAGTAGTATCTTTTATTGACCCAATTTCCATTCACACTCAATGAGTATTTTTCAGTCCGGGGAAAGAATTTGCAAATGACTATAGTTTGCTGGTTAGAACACTCATTTAGGATGTAAGGAACCCATGTCACGGTTCCAATGACTTATTTACTGAAAGTGGAGCAGCTTCAAGAGCAGGCAGTGGGGAACGGTGGGTTACTTACCAATAACCATTCTTTTTCAAGATGGGCTGCTTGGATTGGTCAGAAAAACTTTTGTCCTAGCCTGTCGGTAGAGGGCAGGTGGCCACCGCCCCCCACATCACCCAGTGGCTATATATACGGCTGTCTCCCGACTCCTCCCCAATTCCTAGGAGTCGTCAACTCCAGATGCGGGGAAGGAGGGGAGGGACCTGAATGGATCCGACCAGCCCATCTCGAAGGAGGACGGTTACTGGTAAGTAACTCACCGTTCTGCTTCGAGCACTGCTCGGATGCATTTAGTAATAGGTGACTACAAGCCATGCTGATGGACGGCGGGTGGAGTTGGCTCTTCCACCTTCAGCACAGCAACACCCCAGAAGGGTATAGGCCCAGCGAGCAAGGTCCTTGCAAGAACTAAGAGACCAGTTAGGGCTCCCATCCTGGCCCTGGAGTCCTCAATGTAGAGCCAACCCAAGTAAGGGGTAGGTCCAATGCACCCAAGCCAATTAGCATACATGGGTCGGACAGACTAAGTCACCTTACACCAGGGATTTGCAACAGTGCAACACGACTAAACTGTAGGGAGTCATGTTCAAACGCTGTACCTGAGGGTCTAGCCCGAGGCGTGAAGGCCAGAGGGTAGATCTTCTGGCCAAAGGACACTTCGGCATAAACCTTTTGAAGAATCTGGGAACCTTAAGGCTACCGGGCTGGTCATGATAGTCCCTGCCCATGGAGAGAGCAAAAAGAGGGGATAAAATATCATCCCTCCAATCAGCCATGCAAAGACCCATAAGTCACATGCCCAAAGGGGTGTGTGTATTTGGTATACCGTTGAACCTGCAAGGGAAAGGGCTAGCAGGATTAAGCAAGAAGATTCTAGAGGCAGAAACTTTGAGCTGATTCAGGGAAAGGAAATTGGCAGCGGCGGTGCAATTAGCACCACATAGTATCTCAGCCCTATAGTCCCTGGGCCGGCTGGGGGGGGGGGGGGTGAGAGGGGGGAAATGCGACACCAGACCTTCAACACTGTTATAGAGCCCTGACCCAGGAGAATTCTCACGTTTCAGAAGAAATACTCCAGACCCATGAGGCGCTTGCAAACCAGCAAGGTGGGCTTTAGGAAGTACTGTTGGCCTTGGCTGTCTTATGAAGACTCAAGGAGACAAACACCCCTGTTGTGCCATCAAGCCCTTCCTAGGGTTCCACTACCAGGAAGATGACGTGGAGAACCTGGAGGGAGAAATTAACGCAATGCCTCTGACTAGACGCCTAGTTGTGATGACCCAGAGGCCTACAGAATTAGAAGATACATTGATTTATCCGACCCTGCATGCCCAAGGCACCGGCAGGTATGATATGGGCCCCTAGCTATGACGCACCAAAATGCGAGTCAGGGATGCAAGCTCGTATGAGGGAAACTGACCCCTCCGAGTGACAAGGCCTAACCAAGGAGGCAGTGGTCTTCTGCAGAAACCGTCTGGCGGGGATACGATGCTCAAAAGGTACAGTCAGTGATTCCGCAGGTGTACCTTGGATATTTGGGGAATCCGAGAAGGGTGACCTATGTTATCTGATCTTACCCAGGATAGAATTCCGGCATGGGAAAACGACTATTTCCCGAGCAAGCTGGAAATCAGGATTGGTAGATTATGCTTCCTGAAGTAAACAGACGGAGAAGCCTAACAATCTCTTATGGCAGGAGTATCATACAAATTCTACCAATGGTTTCCGGACCCGAGGGAGGTCCTCCGGAGGAAGACAGATCTTGCCCACCAGGCACCCGGGCAACAGTGCCCTGGGCTAGCCTTGGGTGACCAAGGATCTCTGGTCGTCCCCGGGGGAGTGGACAAGTTAGGATATAGCCCAGTTGAGTGATGGCTATGTGTGGAGCCCCATGGTGCGCAGCAAGTCTGTCAGCGAGCCATCACTGCTGGATTGGCTAAGGGATAACAGAGGTATAAGGTGGGTTTCCCCCAACTCTGTCACAAAGGATGTGGGGGGGTAGATTTGCCTCTTCTCCCGTGAATCCCACTGACCTAGTTGAATCTAGGTCGAGTATACTGGGCTGCTGCATCAGGAACGGGGAGAGGGAAGGAACCCCACTTTGCGATGGGGGATACTCTGCTCAGGGAACCCAAGCTCCTAGTGACTGTGACAACGGATGCCTCAGGCTCAGGTTAGGGAGGGTGGGGAGCTGACGCAACCTTCCTGGGAGAGTGGAGCCTAATAAGGACTCCCGATCAAAGACATTCTGGAAAGATATAAATCAGTCCTGGACAAATAGGACAAGTTCTAGACCATTACAGGTTGATTTCGCCATAGGGACAGAAGGAGGGAAAACGAGGAGCAAGGTAGAGATTCAGGAACAACTCTGCCTTAGTAACCCCCTCCAGGCCCAGAGCAACAAGCAGTAGACGATACCGTGCATCATGCTCCCGTCTAACAGGCAGGATAATTAAATAGGATTCATAGTCCTGGGTTGGTCACAGAGGCCTACTGGGACTGACTTAGATGCATGCACCTACTGGTTTTGTCAGGAGTGTGAAAGGTGCCTGGAGGGTCCCTCCCAAGTTCAAGGTGCAGCCACAGGTCCTACCAGTTGCGGGGCAGGCGACAGACTGACAGAGGGGTTTCCAGTAGTCCGGAGGGCACACGCGTCTCCGCAACCAGAGGTATCTGTAGCTTGACTAGAGCTACTAGGCGGTCCGCCCTTGGCTTAGTGAAGGTCTCCCTAATGCCTTAGGAGTGGGAGGGATTGCCTGCCGAAGCAATATGCAGGGGGCAGATAGAGGGAGCTTTTTTCCCCTTGTCGTATTCTTTACTTGTTTCCTTCCTCCGATGATAGCCCTAAGGCAGCAAGAATTAAGGATTGTCTGCGGGAGAGAAGCCAGTCTTGGTTGAGTCACGCTGCTTGAGGCGGGCTTGGGTCACAGGGTTATTGCCCTCTTAAAATCAGGGGAGCAAGGTTAAGACCTGGCTCCCCCCGTCCATGCTGTAGAAGTGGGGGGCGGGGTGTGTGTGACGGCACTAAGAAATCCTTCTCTAGTTAGAGGAAGGGAGGGAAAGAAATGTTGCCTAACTTCTCAAGAGGTGGGCTGGGGCCACGGGAATATCCAGTCTGTTGAGAGCCCACGGTGAGGCAGTCACAGATTAGTTAGAATAGACTCCTCTTACTCGCAGAAAAAAGGAAGGAGGAAGGGTCTTCTGAGCAGGCCCCCAAGTTGCTAACTGAAAGGGTGGGGGGGACTAAGTCCCTACCCAACTGTCTTTGGGGAGAGTGCGGGCAGGGTAGGTCCTGAGCCTGTAGTCCTGACGTGGCCGGGGGGGGGGCATGGGAGGGGCCCTGATGGGAGAAGTCCAAGGTATTTTACCACTGCCCTCGGATCGCGCGCAGTACCCACCTACCGCCAGGGTCTCAGGTGGGAACAAGGCATCTCCGCCGAAGGGCTTGTCAAGTTCCACCTGTTGTGAAGCAGGGGCCACCTTAGCTTCCCTGAGCCAGGCTGCTCGATGGATGGTTACAGTTGAGGCCATAGTGTGGGCTGCTGTATCTACTGCTGACAGGAGGTGGTCCTGTATGTACTGGGCTGACAGGAGGTGGTCCTGGGAGGTTGTTCTTCCCTCCTCTAGGACAGTGGTTCCCAGTGTGCCACGGCACACTGGTGTGCCACAGCAACACCCAAAGCATGCCACGAGCATCCCCAAGAGCTGGAGTTAAAGTTCCCTCCCTGCTCAGCCCAGCCACATGGACTGTGCAGGGCTGGGAAAAGGCAGGGGTTAAAGTAAGGGGGAAGGCACCGAACACAGTTCCAGGACCCCCTATTTTTAGGCAGGCAGCCTTCTGGCCCTCCTAAAAATAGAGGAAGGCACTGGAACGTGGCGTTCCAGGGGTCCCCCTAAAAATAGCAGGAGCAGCCCAAACACAGTGTTTTGGTGGCTCCACTTTAGGCTCAGCTGGCAGAGAGGGGCAGGAGGCTGGGAGTGTGTCAGTCTCCTCCTGCAGGGCAGAGCAACTTGAGTCAGGCAGCCTGAAAACAGCCCAGGTAAAGGCTTTGGGAGGGAAGGCTGCTGGGGGTTGTGTATGGCAGGTCTGTGTGTGTGTAGCAGAGGTGGGTGGGAGTGGCTGTGTAGCAGAGGGTGTGTAGCTGGGGTTGTGGGGTGGCTATTTGGTTGGGGGGGGTGTAACTGGAGGATGGGGTGGCTGTCGGGGGGTGTAGATGGGGGCTGGAGGCCTAGTTATGGGGGCTGGAGGCCTAGTTCTGGGCCCTGCAGTGATGGGAGGATCCATCACAGGCAGCAGGGGGCTGTGGGAGGGGAGGACGGGACTCACTATGGTAGGAGGGACCAGCAGTGTGGTGAGGATTTGCCCTGGGTGGCAGGGAGCCACTGTGGAGAAGGGGGAAGTGAGTGTTGTGCCTTGCTCCCCTGCCGTACCTTCCCACTCCCCAAGTTCCCCTCTGTCCCCCACAAAGTCATTCTTGTTCTCCCTCCCTCTCTCTCGCGCGCCACCCTTGTGCTGTTCCCCACATGCCTGCCCTTGTCCTCTTTTGCCGCCCCTGCCCTGCTCTGCTCCCCACACTCACTCCTGCCACTGCACACGACTCCTGACCTCCCATGTTTTGCCACCCCTGCTCTGCTACCCCACATAGGAGCATTTCTGAAACACTGTGGCATGGCTCATGAATATTCATAAGTAATTTAAGTTAATATGAATATTTGTGAGCTTTTAAATGGTGGTGTGCCTTGAAAAATTTGAAGGTATTCAAGGTCTGCCACCGCAGAGAAAAGGTTGAAAACCACTGCTCTAGAAATGCATCATATTCTTCCTTGGCCTCTAGTGGAAGCAGATGTCTGACCTTTGAGAAGGAATCCAGCAAGTATCTGCTGGTTAGGGCCTGGTTGTTTGCAACCTGTAGTTGGAAGGCCGAGGAGGAGCAGACCTTACGCCCTAGAAGTTCTAACTCCCTTGTGTCCCTCGATGCCGAGAGGGTGTCACTGGGGAGTTCACCTGGGCCTAACGCCATTCATACCACATCCCAGGGTGGGATTGGGTGGTCGATGAGGGAGGGGAACTCTAATCCCAGGACTCTATACTTGAGGCCAGCCATGTCTGACACCGGGGAAATGGAACTCTGGTTTTGCCATCGGGAGGAGGTGAGGTCCCAGACACTAGGTGCAGGAGAACTGTAACCAGTTCCGCTGAGGAAAACACCGGCCCAAACAGGGTATCCAAGGGGGGGGCTCGGAGGATTGTACCTCCACATGGGCTGCAGCCCAACGCAAGAGGTTGAAGTGCACCAATAGATCACCTGTATATGAGCCCAGTACTGGGGAGAGAGTGGTACCAGGTGCCCTCAGCAGGACTGATGGCACTGACATCTCATGTGGGGACCATTCATTGGGGCTGAAGTGGAATGGAGACGGTGCCAAGGTGTGGCGCCAAGGCAGCTTGGAGCCCCTTGACAGACCTTCCTCGAGACTTGAGGAAGGGGAAGCACCTCAGGATCCCTGAGGTGGTACCAGAGATGGCAAAGTTATATGTTGCCGTGCGGAAGGTTCTATCGTGCCCGGACCCAAAGGAGTAATGGGCAGCGGTGCTTGAGTGCCTGGGGTCAGAGAGGGAGATTGAGAGCGGTACCATTTGTGATGTACCCACGCCTTTGATATGAAGGCCAGCTTGCCCCTCCTAACCAATACCGGGGAAGGAGGTGTGGGCAACAAAAGGAGTGCCCGTGAAGCCTCCACCACCTCCGATGTTGTTGGGATCAGAAGCGACAGGGCTGCCTTTGCGAAGGAGCACCAGGGAAGAAGGTGAAAGTCGACCCTGCAGTGCTGAGGATGGCTGGTGCTGAGGCAAGCCCGGTACTGTCAGTACGGGGCTGAAATGAACCTGAGGTACTGGAGGTGACTCAGGAGCGGCAACTGGGTTGGCCCTGTACTGTTGGTATGGGGCTGTGGTGAGCCTGCGGTGCCAGCGGTGACCTAGAGCCGTGCCGGGGCAAGCCTGGTGCCGGTGGACTGTGTCAGCGCTGGGGTTCTGAAGTCAGTACTAAGCTCGTCCTCCTGCAGCCTCTGTCATCACGGTGCCGAGCAGGCTTGATGCACCGGATGGGCTCCCGAAGCCTCGGGAGGGGAGTGCCGAGCCTGTTCAGAGGCTAGGGCATGGTGCCTTTGCTCCCTATCCTTGGTTGTCCTAGGTTTGAAGGACAGGCATATGGAGCAGGCAGTGACCAGACAGTCTTTGCCTAGGCACTGGAGGCTCTTCCCAGGGGGGTCATCCCAGGGGAAGGCCTTGCCACACTCAGTGCAGGGTTTAAACCCCAGCATGGTGAGAGGTGGATTTCTATGTTCCGGCCCGATCGCTGGAGTCCTCTTTGGTGGAACTATGTCCACAAAAAGGTGCTCCCAGTCGGGCGTGAAGCTCATACAAACGCAGACAGGCTGCTTGCTTTCACAAGGAATGAACGTTCCAGATCCAACACGTAAGGCGGAAGAAATGAAAATGGGAGGGGTCAGGAAGCGGCCATATATATAGCTACTGGGTGGCATGGGGGGCGGTGGCCACCTGCCCTCTCCTGACAGGCCAGGACAAAAGTTTTTCCGACTAATCCGGTGCTCCGGCATGGAGACATCTATTACTGAATGCATCTGAGCAGCGCTCGAAGAAGCAGCCCCATTCCAGAACAGCCCAGTGGCAAGGGCCTGCTTTTAGCTGATTATAACTTTGACTAACTTAAACCACATCTGGTCTGAAGTTTTCCATTCCAGCTGTCTGCCTCAAGTTGAATACTTAGGAAAACATCCAAAACATTTTGGTTATTTCTCAGATTGAGGCTAGCAAAAAAGTTTGCAAAATCTTTCCAAACTTTTCTTTGAAAAGCTACTGTGCTCCCCGTGTTGTGGAGTCAGGACTTTACATTTGACAGGCAGCAGTTTTTATGTCAAGGACGTGCCTTTGCCTTCCCTTTAAAAGTCAGGCCAGAAGTGACACTGATTTTAATAGCTAAATATCTTGAAAATCTGTCTGAGCTCAGACAGAACTTCCCCCGCAATTGCCAGACTACTGCAAATCATACCAGAGGCTTGAACTAAAATCAACAAGCTTATCTTTTTTGTGTACTCAGTGACCATCCTGCAGCCCCAAGCAGTAAACTGCTTGATTCAAATGCATAGCGGACAAAAGTCAGAGTTGAAGCAGGAGCAGACAGGGACAAGCTTATTTGTGGGAGGCACATAAACGGGGGTTAGAGATTAAAATAGGAGAAAAGGGGTAGGAACAAAGTGGATTACAAGCCACAAGGAAAAACTGGAACTCACTGGGCAAAGAGACTGGGACTTAGACCCAAGAACGTAGGGGGGGAAGGAGACAAAGAGGCAAAAGTGGAGAAGTAGAACTGACTGTTAAAAGACCAGGAGAGATGCACCGATCAGATGGGGAGCCCAGGAAAAGAAACTGGGAGTCAGTGGGGATGGGGAACCTGGGCATGGGAGACTCACAGACTATAGTAGTCTTTGGGGGAAGAGAGAAGTGACGCAGAGACAGACTGAGCAAGAAAACAAAGCGAGAGGAGTTGTAACTGGCTGTGCAAGACGACTGACTGGAAGTGGTAAGAACAGCAGGACACAGAATCCTATGGGGCAATACCAGAACTTGCTGCACAATGATAGATGAATGAGAAGCCTGAAGAATAGAGACAAGAACCAGCCAAATGAGGAGAATGAGAAGGGGACAAAGAGCTGGGGTAGGGAAGGGACAAGGCAGAAAGAATCATGCTTGGAAAATTCTGGGTTCACTTGAGCACATCCCTCTCAAGACCCTGCAATGGAACAGATGTGTCCCAAATTTCCCCATTCCTACTGCAAGATACTCCCTCTGAAATCTCTAACAATGTGCTCCATCCCACTCTATGGCAGCTAACGTAGCCACAGTGGGGTGTCATCCATTCAGTTACTCCATTAGCTCAAGCGGTAGACATCTGAGGGATGGAGTCAATGGTTGCAACTCTGCCAATGTCTCACATGCATGTCAATAATGATGCCACAAGAAGGAATTTTTTTGCCAGTTTAAAAAAATATCTAGAAAGTTACACACACAAAGCTATGTCTAAAGAACTTCACAGCCCAAAGCCAAGGACCCCAAAATTAAAAAATGCCAGTATTAGAGTTACCTGGGACTGTCTCATTATAAAACCACATACTACCCCCACACACACACACACACCCAACCCCCACAGGAATACTGCCTCCATCAATGCACAGGAGAGACATGCTCTGGAGATGAGTTGGGACAGTACAGACAAGCCACCTTCCCTGCAACAGTAGCTTTCAACCTTTTTTTTTTTTCAGGACCCAGTTGAAAAAAAAAGATCATTTATGCCTACAACCCAGCAATTACATCTTTCAACCATGCATTCCAGTCTTTTGGTGGCAGCAGTACCTGAGGGTCTGCGAGCCAGTAATGGGTCCTGACCCATGGTTTGAAAACCACTCGTCTACAGGATCCCTGATTCTTTTGTTACAGAAAGTGGAAAGTATGCAATGAATCAATTAGGGAATGCATTAAGAGAAAGGACAGTCTCACTGTAAGGCAGTTAAATGCTGCCATAGATAACTGGATCCCATCCCTACCTCAGTCACAGAATTCATAAACCTTGCTACGCAAGTCACATCAGCCAAACTTTTGAAAAGTGGTCGTTTTTAATTCAACTTTCTGGGTCCCCCACTTGAGACCCTGCAACCTGATACACAGAAGCAGTGAGCATGCACAGCTGTGACTGAAGTCAATGGAATTTGCACTGTGAACACAAAGTGCTATACAATGCTAAATTCTCTGAAATAATCAAGATGTAAGCACTTCAAATTGGACACCCTAAAATCAGTAGATATTTCTGACCTCAGTCTCTGGACCTCAGTCCCCACCCATAAAACGGAACAGGACCCAACTGTGGCAGGTATTTCATAAACATAAACCAACAGGATCCTCCCAAAAGGTTATAGTTAAAAGCATAAGACAAGAAAACAAATTAGTACAGACTGAAAGGCAAAAAAGGACAAGGAAACAATGAAATGACACGATCCAGTGGGGTAGCCGTGTTTGTATAGTTCAGTAAAACAAGGAGTCCCGTGGCACTTAAAAGACTAACAAGTTTATTTTTTGCATGAGTTTTCATGGGAGAAAATCCTACTTCATCAGACACTTTGAAGATGGGGCAACTTGGAAAATGGGCAGAAATAAATGCAGGGAAGTCAGTCATAGGAACAGGTCACACTGTAACAGCAAATCAAAACAGTGGTAAAGATTCAAACACTGGGGAACAACATACAAAGTGAGATGAGGCCAGATCACCTGTTCTAATGAGAGAAAAATCCAACGTCTGGGTTAAGACCTGAATCCATACAACCAAATTTACAAATGCATTCAATTTCAATAGCTTCCCTTCGATGCCTCGATTTAGCATGCATCTGTGTGAACACAGCTATTAATCATTAGTGGAGTGATCACAAAAATTGAAATGCTGGCGCACTGGTTTTAGAGAGTTGAGATTTCTGATGTGAGATTTGTGCCCATTTATTCTGTTGCACGAGACTGTCCCGTTTGTCCTATATACAAGTCAGAGGGGCATCTCTTGCACATGATGGCATAAATCACTTTGATGGATGAGCAAGTGAATGAGCCTTTGATCGAATAGCTGGTATTAGGTCCTATAATGGTGTCTTTTGTGCAGTCACGTAAGCAAAGTTGGCAGTGCGGTTTGCTGCAGAGATGTATGTGC
Source organism: Podocnemis expansa (assembly GCA_007922195.1). Classification (NCBI taxonomy): domain Eukaryota; kingdom Metazoa; phylum Chordata; order Testudines; family Podocnemididae; genus Podocnemis; species Podocnemis expansa. The sequence goes on from ML682033.1 coordinate 1,396,956, forward strand.
CTGTTTTAATTGTATCGTTAGGTCTGTATTTGCTGGTGAGTTATCTGTTTAAGATTGGGGGCTGTCTGTAAGCGAGGAGAGATGTGTCTCCCAAGGCTAGCGAGAGAGAAAGAGAGAGGGATCATCTTGTAGAATACACTGTAGATCCCTGAAGATGTGCTATAGAGGTCTGATTTGGTGGTTGTAAGTGATGACTAGAGGCGTTCTGTTGTTCTTCTTTGAGCGCCTCTCGGATGCATTCAGTAATAAGTGTCTCCGTGCTGGAGCGCCGCATTGGCCGGAAAAACTTTTGTCCCAGCCTGTCAGGAGAGGGCAGGCAGCCTCCACACATTGCGCCACCCCATGGCTACATATACGGCCACCCCCTCACCCCTCCTCAGTTTCATTTCTTCCACTTTGTGCATCGGATCTGGAACGTCCGCTCCTTGCGAATCGCAAGCAGCCTGTCCTCCTTTCTACGAGCTCGTTGCCCGACTGGGAGCATCTCTTCGTGGATTTAATTCCACCACAAGAGTTCCCCACCATCAGGCTGGAACATCCTGCGATCATGGCAGGGTTTAGACCTTGTGCCGAGTGCGGCAAGGCTTTCCCCCAGGACGATCCCCCATGGAAAGTGCCTCAGGTGCCTGGGCAAAGATCTCATGGTCTCAGCCTGTTCCACATGTCTCTCCTTCAAACCTCGAACCATCACGGAGAGGGAACAGCGGCGCTGTACCCTAGCCTCTGAGGAGGCCCAGCACCCTTCATCCGAGGCTTCGGGTTCCTGCCCAGCACCAAGACCCAGCTAGGCACCAGAGCCTACGCAGCACCATACCACTGGTAGTCACCGCTGCACAACCTTGGTGCTGACTCCAGCACCCCGGCACCAGCCCGGTGCCCCGGAATCTCAGCACTGCTCGAGGTCGTCCTCAGGTAGCCTGGTACCGCCGATACCTGGACCGTCCCAGCACCGCTCCCCATCATCTCTGGCGCCAACAGCCCAGTACCATCTGGCCTTGCCGGTGCCAAGCACACCCCAGCACCAGCCATATTCACCCTCGGCACCGCAGGCTTGCCATAGCCCAGTGCCACAGGAGCGGGAGTTCTCCCGCCCAGGCAGTCCTCCTTCCCCGGGTGAAGAGTTGCCACAGAGCCGCATGGAGTCGCTCCTCATGCCGTCCACCCCAGAAGCGGTGGAGGCTGCTCGAGCCCTCCTCTTACTCCCCACACCTCCTGTCCCAATCCCAACCAGAAAGGGCAAACCGGCCTTCATATCAAAGGCCTGGATCCACCTTGGGCGTTCGCCCTCACCACAAAGTCCCCCGTCTTCCACTCCAGTGGGGGCTGGCACCCTCGAACCATCCCCATAACAAACACACCACCCTGCTGTCGCCGGTACCGCCCCAGGAGTCTCGGTCCCCTTCCCCTGCTTCCAGTCCAGAGGAAGGACCTTCAAGGGGCTCTAAGTGGCCTCGGCACCGCACATCGGCCCCGTCGCCTTTCCACTTCAGGGCACAGGAATGGTCCCCTTGAGAGACTCCCTTCCCCACCACGGCGAGCTCCCGGTACCGCCCCCTCTCCGGCACTGGGGTCTTATACGGGAAATCTGTCAGCACATTTCAATTTGTTGTGCCGGGCTCTTGCTCACTTAGGCATGGAGGTACAGCCCTTGAGTTTCCCTCCCAATACCCTCTTCGAACCAGCCTTTGCCTTGATGGAACCCATAACAGTTCTGCCCCGCCCGAGCATCTGGGACCTGGCGTGTTCCCAGTGGCAGAGCCCAAAGTTCTATTTCCCTGGTTTCGGACATGACGGGTGTTAAATGTCGGGTTTCCAAATCAGATTTTCCCTCTCTCGTCGGTCCCCCCGAGGGACATGGTGCAGATGGCACTAGGCCCGGGGGGAGCCCCCCCAGTAACTCCCTCCATCCTCCAGGGCAGCCAGGGAACTGGAACTTTTGGGCCGTAAGGTCTACTCCTCATCGGCCTTTCAACTGCGAGTGGTAAACCACCAAGCCATAACCAGCAGATACTTGCTGGGTGTGTGAGTCAAGCATGAAATTTCAACGCTTGCTCCCACCTGAGGCCAGAGAGGAGTATGATGCCTTTCCTGAGGAATGCAACATAATATCTCAAGACCTCCTCCTTTCGGCACATGATGCAGTGGACACAGCCACTCGCACCATGGCCTGGGCGGTAACCATCTGCTGGGTGGCATGGCTTAGGGAGGCTAGAGCACCCCCTAATGAACAGCAAGCAGTCCTCAACCTGCCCTTTGAAGGGGATGCTTTGTTTCCTCCAGAAACACTATCTATGGTGGGCACCACTCGAGATCCCCAGGGAGAGGCCAAATACTTCACCCTGCTCCCTCCCAGGCCCACCCCTCCCACTTAGTTTTCTGGGGCAACGCCCCATCCCCCAAATTCCCACCCATTTCTACCATAGTGGAAATACAGGAAATTTCCTTCCACGGCCACTGCAAAGGCTGAGACCTCTTCCCCTCTCCCCCGCAGGGAAACGCCCCACCCAACTCACCACGACCCCACTCTCGAACCTCGGGGAGTAAGGCTTCAGAACATCATTGCAGTAGACGATTGACACCCTCTTCTGCCCCTCAAAGGGGAACGGGGTTTGGTGGGAACTACCCCCTCCCCCGCTTTTCTATTTGCTACTGCGCCCACAGGCATACAACCCTGACCAGGGTTTCCTTCCTCTGATCTTCGGCAGCATGGGCCCTGCCAACACAAGGACGCCCCCTGCCTGCACCAACAGTACCTGGATACGATGGTCCAACCCTACACTCCCTCAGCAGCAGCTACCTCGGGCACTCACAGGGAATCTGCCCCCCCCCTTCCCCGGGTATCCTTTCAACTCTGCGTCATTAGCGCCAACACTCTTGCCGAGGACAAGAAGTGCATCTCGTAGTAGCCCCAGCCTTTGCTGCAGAGGCTCTTAGACGTGCATATTCAACACTCACTCAGACGCAGGACCACTCCTGTGACCCTGATGCCTCCATCAGGTAGGCCTTCTCAATTCCTGGTCGGGGGGAGATTCCTTCGTTCACATACCATCGGCATGACAAGCAACCAGCCCTTTGTGGCCCCAACACTCCAACTCAACGAGAACTACCTCCTACTTGTCAAGTGGGACATGTCTGCATAGCCATGGCAGATCTTAGCCTTCGAGGGAGGGCCAAGGCAAACAGCCCACCCCTGCCACCCCACACTTCCCCTTCCTCATGGAAACTAGGGCTCCACACACCCTTACTTCATGAGTAGTCTCAGTGGTTGCCAGGACACCTACCCTAGGAGCCCTCATCCTAGGCCCACCTCACAAATGCAGTGGTCAGTTCTTCTCATACTCCCTTCGCTCGCGAAGCAGGGACCTAGTGTACCCTACTCAAACCTCCAAATAGGGGAACCTAAGGGACGGTGCCAATGTCACATCCCCATGGAAGGGGAACAGCGGCGGGATACCTTGTTGGGACTTTCCCATATCAGTGTTCTCCTCTATAGCACCAGCCCATCATAACCAGGCAGGAGGCCACACTTCAAGCAGAGGGGATCCTTGCCAAGTGACTTGTAGCTGCCTTCTCTGCCTCTCGGTCATATACCCTGGCAGGGGGCGCCCCCTGCCCCCCTCCTTTTTTCGGGGATCTTCCCACTACGTCTGCTTGGGGACCAACAGCTCTACCATGGTATCACCTCCACATGCATTGGTGGTGCCTCAATAGTACTGCTGTTCCTCCTCAATTTCTTGAGGAACCATCAACGTACACTGCCCATCCATTATGTGATGAACACAGGAAAACAATCTAGATCCTGCTTCCCACAATATCCAGGAATTTAGGGGTTGTACCCCCCTCAAATCGCCTTCCGACTTCTCAGCTGGGTATAATACTTCATTTGGTTCTCTAACCCCAAGGCACCCATGAGATACCACGATTGTCACTCTGTGGTGGATTCACTTCCTAGGTGGTAGGAAAATTAACCTTCTCTGGCAACCGTATTTTCGGGGATAACCCTGTATTCAGGAGCTTCCCCTGGTGTTTACACTGGTGCAACATAGCGGTAGCACTATCCCTTCTGGTAATACTATAGGCTTTCGAGACCCTGACCTTATACGGCACCTCTACGAACCTGTTGGCCACCCCAATGAGGGGCCAAGCGATAGCTGGCGCTATTCCCTGTCTCTCTTCTCCCTCCCTCATGTACTCATGATGGCCCTCGTGATGCGAAAACCCCATGAGATTATAGGCCAAAGCGGGCCCTCCCTGCGAGCTCTCACACTACCAAGGCCCTTACAAGGACCAATCCAGTAGCATTACCTCAGGCCACCTTGCCGCCCTGTGGTGCTAGTGTCCCAGAGTTCCCCTCCTGCAAGAACCCAGTTCTTGGTACCTGACTCAGCTGGAAACGTGCACTTGCACACTAATTTGAATGTTATAGCCAGCATATCTTATGCCCCTCCACACTGCTGAGCTTGACCCTCAATATGCTGCTGTGAAGTGTCCCATGAGACCCTTCTCGTTCGTTCTCGGGGCCCTACCCCACAAACTCCCGTAACTTCACCCTCACTCACATTGACCAGACTCCGCTAGGACTGGTCATGGCCAGGCCAAGGGATAAGGTTACTCCCCTTCAGCTACCTGCATACCCCGCAGTAAACCAGAATAGTCCATGACTCTTTGGTTCCCAGTTCGGGCCTTGATGTGCTCAGTACATGGAGTAACATTCACCCCTTTCTTCATTCTCGTGCAGGCCATGATTATTACACCTAACTCTGCACTTGTTGGCATCAAGCGGTTTCCCATGAGGTCACACTGCAAGGCCCTATGGCCAGATACTATCTTCTGGCCATCATACTTCATGTTTTCCACCTATGTGGAGCATCTAAATGCAACCCTCTATGTTCACGTTGCGTCCTTTATTCTTGTTATGGTGACCTTGGTCCGACCTGCCTATGCTCTTATGTCCTGGCAGGCTCGGTCCTGCCCGTCTTGGGTTGGCCCTCAGTTCTCGATTCTCCTATGCCACATCAAAGCCTGTTCACCTCTTGACTCGAGCCAGGATCTTGTTGCTGGGCTTCTCCCATATGGGACATGTTGCTGTGCTGAAGGCGGAAGACCCAACTCCACCCGCCATCCATCAGCATGGCTAGTAATCACCTATTACTGAATGCATCCAAGCAGTGCTCGAAGAAGAATGGTGGTTACTCACCAGTAACTGTCCTTCTTCGAGATGGGCTGCTCGGATCCATTCAGGTCCCTCCCCTCTGTCCCCGCATCTGGAGTTGGCGACTCTAAGGAACTGAGGAGGGGTCGGGAGGCGGCCGTATATGTAGCCACGGGGTGGCGCAAGGGGCAGAGCCCACCTGCCCTCTCCTGATAGGCTAGGACAAAAGTTCTTCCAGCCAATCCAGCACTCCGGCATGGAGACACCTATTAATGAATGCATCCGAGCAGCCCATCTCGAAGGATGGTTACTGGTGAGTAACCCACCATTCTTCTTCGAGCCTACCAAAATACTTGTTTCCTGGAAACAGGGCTTGTGACTCGATCCACCATTCCGGACTGATAATATCTGCCACACACTTTGGGAAGTAAACAGAATTGTGTGCGCTAATCGGCTGGATTCAAATACCAAAATTCATTTCTCTAGAAGACTCTTGAGAGACTCATAGCCTGTCTGCTTAGCACAAGACAAACAGCAAAAATGAACAGCAGGCTGGGAAACATTCAGCTGAGTAGCAGCAGTGTAGAAAAGGACCTGGGGGTCATGGTGGATGGGAAGCTAGATACGAGTCAGCAGTGTGCTCTTGCTGCCAAAAAGGCCAATGGCATACTGGGCTGCATCAAAAGAAGTATTACCAGCAGATCAAGGGATGTGATCACTCCCCTCTATTCTGCACTGGTGAGGCCACATCTAGAATGCTGTGTTCAGTTTTGGGCTCCCCACTACAAAAAGGACAGGAACATGCTAGAGAGAGTTCAGAGGAGGGCAACCAAAATGATTAAAGGGCTGGAGCACAAGCCCTATGAGGAAAGACTGAAAGCATTAGGCTTATTTAGTCTGCAGAAGAGAAGACTGAGGGGCGATTTGATAGCAACCTTCAACTACTTGAAGGGATGCTCTAAGGAAGATGGAACTCGACTGTTCTTGGTAATAACAGAGGACAGAACAAGGAGCAATGGTCTCAAGTTGCGGTTAGGGAGGTCGAGGCTGGATATTAGAAAAAACTTTTTTACTAGGAGAGTGGTAAAGCCTTGGAATGAGCTGCTGAGGGAGGTGGTGGAATCTCCATCTTTGGAGGTGTTTAAGGCCCGGCTGGACAAAACCATGACTGGGATGGTTTAGTGGGAGTGGTCCTGCCTCTGGCAGGGGGTTGGACTAGATGACCTATGAAGTCCCTTCCAACCCTATGATTACCACCCTAATTCCTCCTCTGACCGTGCACAAAGGGATGTCTATACATAAAAGCTATCCTGACCTTATTAGATCTGAAAAAGGACTAAGCAAAAAGAAAAAAAATATTTTAAATTGACTTCATGCCTGAGTTAACAATAAAAATTAAACTAATACACCTTTTTGATAGAACTTAATGAATTAAGGCAAAACATGCTAGAAGGGAAAAAAAAAAAAAAAAAAAAGTCCACTGTTAACTATGCCTTCCTTAAATAAACCACCCCATTGACTAAACTGTTAAAGACTGTCTCTTGAAAACCATTAGCAAAGAAGAAAATGTCCCCACATTCTTGAAAACCATATTAAGTTTAAGAAACAGTTTTTACTCAGCAGGATTCCAATTTAGCCCTGTGGTAAAACTAGATGAGAAATAATACGTAAAGTGACAGTTAGGACGACTCTCAAAAACATTAGGAGCTAAATTTTCAATTTACTGATGTAAGCACTGAATATCAGAGTGAGAGTAAACTCCTAATTACCCTTTCAATCAGAAAAAAAGGTGACCTGATAAGTCAAGAACCCTGAAGGAGCTGAGCTATAGAATCAAAGGGAAAACATTTAGGAGAAAGGAACTCAATGGCAAGCTTATCCCCAAGTTATGACAGACACATCAGTCCTCAGTGAGGCTGAATGCCCGGACTGTTCTACATGACATCTCCTTGCCAATCAAGCCTATGAAGTCACAACCCGCTGCCTGCCACAGAGGCTATAAGGAGGGAGAAAACACAAGGTAATTTGCTACGAACAGAGTTAATTTGCAAGCTCAGTACTCATTACCCTGTAACCACTCTTGAATTGCTTAGAGGCAGGGAACAGTGAATTTCTTCTCTACTTAGCAGACCAACATACATGCGCTACACAAGATACAGAACAAGTAAGTTTAAACTGACTGAGCAGAGGTACTAGAGGATCCAGAAAAAGGTGATATGTGAAATATAAATTATTTAGTTTTTCCCTTGAGTCTTTGGCCTCTTGAAATCAAAACACAACAGAGACCACAAGCAAATACACAAAAACTAGTGTTCCCAAAAACAGAACTGCTGCTCATACTACAGTGACATGACCATGTCTGTACCTAAATAACAATACCAGAACAGAACCCTTTAACCAATTAGTCAGAGATCATACCTATAAGATGCAAAAGGAGACATTCTTCATTACAGCTAGATGACATGGGAGAAAGCAACTTTTAATAACTCCACACATTGTGAAATGTTACCTGAACTTAGAAACCTTATAGTAGGGAAGACTTGTTTGAGATCAGTTTTTGTGCTAATGGAGGTAATTGGAAATACTTTTCCTGAAAGGCTCTGGACTTGCAAACTTGAGGAATAGAACCAGTGTATTTTCACAGCAGACAGTCTCACTGCTGTTCATCCTTTGTGTGTTCATTAGCCTTCAGACTGAAACAGAACATTCATCTTTACAGTCAACCATTTGCCCCACAGGCTTACAGTCTTGCAGCATTTTCTCTTTTGATTAATTTTTTGGTGTTTCTTACCCAGTGAGTAAGTGGAGAGTTACTACTGCTGCCCATTATAAACATTCATACATCTGTTTAATGTGGTAGTAGGGTGCAATATAGGATAAAGAAATAAATTCAAATACAACCCAAAACAAAAAGAGATAGAGAAGCTGTGCTCTAATGAAGTAAAAGTGACAACAAAGTCTGTAAATAGTACCGGGTGGGAGGAGAATCTCTCGTTGCCTGGATCAGGAAAATTTGTTAACTCTGAGTAAGACAACTGGTTGCAAGCAAGGAGCCTTGTGGCACAAAGTTAAAGACTAAAATATATTTATCACATGAGCTTTTGTGGGAGAAAATCCCACTTCATCAGATGCTCTGAAGAAATCTGTTAGTCTAAGTGCCACAGGACTACTAGCTTGTTCTGCAGAACTAGATGAATACAGCTACCCCTTTGGAGTTTAGAAAATAAATGTAGCCAAAAGTACTTTGCTGACACACAAGCAGGACAAAATTAATGAGTTTGAACTAGTCTCAGAAGACCAATAAAAAGGAGTCCTCTCTACCATTAATATTGAACTGTTTAAGAGGTAAGCAGGATCACAGAGTCTGCAGACATGACTATTTGCTTAAGAGAGCCTGCATTTGTTGGAGAAAAAGCCAAATCAAATACATTGAAAGTTAAAAGGCAAGATGAACAGATTTTATTTCTCTCAGAAGGTCTAGAACCCAGAGCACCATGGGGAAAAGATATCACATTTGAGCCTCTAACTTAAGGTAAGTGAAAAAGTAAGTTAGAGTAACTAAGTAATCTAAAAAATGATTAGACAAAAGCAGGAGAAATGAACAATTAACAATTCCTAACAGCTTCTGTGTTTAGAAATCTGGCAGTATAAGCGAAGAACATAAAAAGCATGTGCCCTGTTTCTACAGGACTGAATAGCCCACAAGCACTAGACTGATGAGCATAGGAAATGTGCCACCATGGCTCATAATGCTGAGGCTTACATGGCAGATTCCCATCACAACCCAAATCAGACCTAGTTTGATCCTGAAGGCTGATGTGAAAAATAAAAAGGTAGTTCTCAAATTCACTTTTGACAACATAACATTCTGTCCCAGAAATGAAACTTGCTTAAAAGGGGGGGACCCCCAAACATGCCCTAGCTGGAAATGAAGAAATTCCAGTCAAAAAGTACAAAGACTGAAAATCTGCAAGAGAGGTGAAGTCTAGGGTGTCTGACCACTCAGATCTGTCAGTTTACTCTAGCATGCATAACCCAGCTGGTTAAACAAACAATAGTCCATAGTTAATATAAAATGCAATTTAAAGTTTGGCCCTTTGGAAGCTACAATAGGGCTGAATACTAACACAAAAATTAAAACGCTTACCTGAGGAGGGTAGTTACTTTCTGAAGACCACCTTGAAGACTGATCATTAGGCTTGTCCACTAAAATATTCCTAAGGAAAAAAAAATAGATGTTTACAATATTAATTTTCAAACTTAAAACAGAAAAAAATTAAGCCACGTCAGCCAACAGCTCCAGTAGTCTGAACAAATCCCACACGTCCCTGTCAATGCCATGTTTATGAAATTACTTAAGTTGTCATGTAGTAGTAGTTTTTCAAATTTGCTGGATAGCTGTGTTGCAGAACCTAATTTTTTTAAAAGATAAGTTTGGCCTCTACTGTTTGTGGCTGTGGAAATAATTCCAAATTATGAAATAAAGACCAATGAATTTATGTTTACCCAAGTCCGCAAACAATTTGAAATCATGGTTCAGAGAGGCAGAACTGCTCATTCACCTCAACAGTGTTTAAGTTTTAAAGCCCAATGAGGTACTAATCAGTTTAATACTGATGATTTTAATGTAATCTAGCTTAAAGCAAACTTCTATTTGTTACGCACAAAGTAGTAGACGCTGACATGGAGCTAGTAGCTAGCTTTCCGATTTTGCCAGAGTGGGAAAATGAGGAATTCATCTCTCACCGGGAAATTTAGAGTCAACTTCACCCCATCCACGGGTTTAGATTGACACATAGGACATGTGTCTCATAAAATACTTAACCAGCATTAGACAACCAAGATCATTTTCCTGCTCATTAAGAGACACCACTGTTCCTCTTTGTAATTTAGCTTGCTGAACTACTTTGGCTCAAAAGAAAGATCGATTGATAAATGATAGTAAGCGTGATATATGATAGTAAGAGGCACCAAGACCCTTTTTAAAAAGTTCAAAGCCTGAAGCCAGTGGACAGAAGTCACCATATTCCATTTTCCCTCTGCTCAAGCTAGAGACTAGCTGGGTTCTTTGACCAGGCAAGTCACAGTAGGAAACAGAGAAAGACGTAGAAAGATTTATTACAGACTAGCATAAAAGACTGGAGAAGGGGAAGCATATGTAAAAGCTTCAAGGGAAAAAGGTTTAATGAGATCTTTAATAAACGTATCCAGGAAGAGTAGGTCTCCATCCTAGAAACAGGAATGTACTTTACCGTGTAAGTAATCTCCAGACAGTAGTACAGGAGGATTGTCTAGATCTAGATAGCTGTATGAACTAAAGGCAGGTCAACGAGCTGGCTCCTTGGGGATCAATGCAGTGGGATCAAATGAGCTGGTCATGGAAGCCTGCCCAAATCAATTCTGGAAACACTCTCCCGTCGACACCATTAACCCATCTCCCCCAAAAAAGTAAGACTTCTCCCACCTGAAGATGTCTCTCATTAACACAGGACATTGAAGAAGCCAGGGTACAGCAAAGTCAGTCAGTCAATGGGAGATACACAAGCTACATTATGTTGCTCATATATCTCCCATCGCCTATAGTGTAGACCAGGTAAGATAGCTGCCTGCAGCCCGAGGACAAAGTAATGTAGTCCTAAACCCATTGAACTCCCCAGAATGCAGAGTATCTGGTTGTGACGGACGGACCCTTCAAAAATATCTGAATTTTTTTTTGAGAGAGAGAAACAACACAGGCCTCTGACTCCAAATATAGACATGGCAAGTGAAAAAGAACTAAAGCCAAAGAAAATCAACTGATAACCAAGATGGGCAGTAGGGAGCTGAACTTAGCTTAAGGCCAAGACAAATGATCTGATATCGAAGATTCTACCAGAAGAAGAAGATCTGAGAGGGGAAGGGGCTGCTGAGCTAATCAGGGCCCAGGAAGAAGCAGAAAAGGAGGTTGCAAAGCCTGATATAGGGCAGTCGTCCTGAGACGTTGGAGGGAGAAGGGCCTACCTGCTCAGGAGCTATGGGATCAGCACCTGGGGCACGTTCTTGTGGACAGCAGGGCTCTGAAGAGGATTGGGTCTGGGACTTTGTAAGGCCTGCAGAGATTCCTGAGAAAGGACCTAGATCAACAGGGCTCCAGAGGAGTCAGAGAAGCCTGGCAAGGGTGGAAGAAGATATGGGGCCACAGAGACCTTGATGGACAAGGGGTTGAGGCAACAACAGATGCAAGGCATACAGGCTTCTGTGGGTGGGCCTGGGTCCCTCCCCACCTCCCCCGGAATGCTGCTGAGTGTCCAAAGATCAGACATGGCCACTGCTACCAAGTGGGCTGCCAGGACTGGATCTCTCTCCAGAAAGGGGCCCATCTGAACTGGGGCCCAGCCAGAGGGCTGGGTCAATAGCACTAAACACGCGGGGGGGGGGAGGGGGGGAGAATGACACTTGGGCTTTTCCTCATATACTATCACTAGGGCACCTGCCAGGGGTCTGAGTTGAGGGATCCATAACAATACACTAGAACAGATTTAATGTTACTCTCTAAAGCAGAGGTCTCAAGCATGCGGCCCCTAAACCTATTTCCTGTGGCCTGCAATGATGCTATTGTTACCAATATTTGCAATATCGTTGTATGGAAAGGTTTCAGTGGTACGGCCCTCGGGCTAACATGCTGGTCCTCATGTGGCCCTGTACTAATCCTCATGCGGCCCCTGTCGTGATTTGAGTTTGAGACCTCTGCTCTAAAGCCTTACTGAAGTAGACACGGCCTGTAGAAACTGGTACCATTACCTGATCAGCTCATGCCCCATTGTAAGTAATATACAATGGAAGGAACAGATAGATTGTTTTTATGGGAGATTAACTGTTTACTACTCCAGATAAAAGACCTGGTTGGAGCGATTAAAAAAAGATTATCAACCAGTCTTTTGTGGGTTAAAACTGAGAATGTCTGCCAAATTCAGGACAAATTCAAGTTCAAGGCTGATACAAACAGGGTAAACACACCCCAAACTGGTGGTTATTCTAACCTTAGAGTCACGAAACCAACAACAGAATAAGCTTCTGTAGCACCACAGAAACACAAAGCCAAAACACAGTGCCCTGCAGCAACCAGCTCGTCACCACCCAGACATCTGGTCTTTATAACGAGAGGTTATTGAAGAACCACATTCAAGTTCTTCCAATCCCAAAGAAGCAGCAACTTCACCAGGTCAGTTTAGAACACCGATCTCATCCCAAAATCACACTTGTAGCCAATCCTTTAGTAACTAAAAACTAAAGGTTCTTGAATATAAAACGAAACCAGAGAGTGATTAAATGGTTAGGAATCATTATGCAGAGTCTGCCAGTCAGGATAATAGCAGTTATTTTAATCTGCTAGCTTGTAAAAAGTGTCCCTCTGGTACACCAAAGCAGGTCAGAGATCAGTCAGTCTCTCGTTCAAAGCTTCTCTAGAAAAATCACATTTCAGTAATGAGAAGTGGGAATAAAGACAAAGCTGTGACGTCACCGCTTGCAATTTACAGCTTGGCTCATAAGCAGCTCCAGGCCCTGTGCTGGGGTACGGCCCCCATGCCAGGGCAGCTGGCTGGCCAGAGGACTCCAACCAGCCAGGTGAGGTGGAGGGACTGGGGCAGGAGAGAGAAGATTGGAAATGTGTCGGACAGGAGTGGGACAGCAAGGAGAAGCGGGAGACGTGGGTGAGGGCAAGGGCAGGGGGCTGGGAGGCAGCAGGTGCCAGTGATGCTGGGGCCTGAAGGAGGCAGCAGGGACTGGCAGCAAAACAGAAGGGGGGGGGGGAAGAGGTGATGTGGGGGAGGCCAGCAGTAACAGAGGTGTAGGAGGCGGCAGGGGAAGTGGCAGGGCCTCATGGAGAGGTGCTGGGGGGAGGTCACAGCAAGGCTGAGGGCAAAAGTCAAGGCTGAGACCTCTCACGCACCAGGGATGCCCCCATTCTTGACTTTTGCCCAGTGCCCCAAAAACATTAAGACTGCCCCAGCTCGACTTATAACTCAAAGTTATCAGCCAATATGGAATCCATGGTCATACAAGCTTTGAAAGTTGCCAATAAAAGACAGACTCTTAGAATGATCCCACATCCATACGGGCTTTGTAAAATTATAGGGGTAGCCAACGGCTCAATGCTGCCTGAGCTGCCTTCAGGAAGGGCTCACTGATGAGCTGATTCCCTTCATCGGCCCATAACAACGTTGCCCAAGAACTCTCAAGGTTTAACACTGACATTGCTGTTCTCACCAAGACAAGACACACTAACTAAGGCAACTGGAGTGATGAGGATAGCGGTGACACTTTCTTCTGGAAAGGAAATCTGGCAAGCAACAGGCAAATACGCAGTGTTGCTTTCATAATCAAGAACCTTCTAGTCAACTACCTGACCAAGTTCCCTGTTGGCATTAACAAGCACTTTATGACACTCCACATTCAACTAGTCAGTAAGTACTTTGCCACTATCAGCGCACACGCAACCACCACTTGATAGCAAAAAGGAACAGAAAGAATCTTTCTACAGACCTTGATAAAATTCTGTCATCTATTCAAAAAAACAGATGAGATAATCCTCCTAGAAACTCTGAAGCAAGAGTTGGCACCACTGAAAATGAAGCAGTGGGCAAGACCAATTCTAATGGCATCCTTCTACTGAGCCAACATGCAGAGCACGACCCTGTGATCACAATCACAATCTCCAGACCAAGGAACAAGTACAAAACAGCTTAGCAATACCTCTGTTGTAAACAATAGCACCTCTTGGACTATGTCACTGTAGGAACAAAGGATTTAAGAGAAGTTCAAACTACTCACTCCACACTGACTTCCATGCTGCCTTCCTGTCATGTGGTGCTACCCTTGAGTTTACAGATTCATTAAAAACCTTTGCTAATAGGCTTGTAATTTTACATGCCAGTTCCTTTTATATTTTTTTATATTTGGATAGAGATTAACGGAACTATATTGGGGGCCCAGGTTAAGCTGTTCAAGTTTGGTTATACCTCAGATATGGTTAACTTCTATCTCCATATCCTGATTCCTGTTAGCCATCCTGTCATTATCCCCAAGCTCATCATTAGCATAACTAAAAATGGAGATAAACTATTTGCTTAGATATTGGGCCATGCCTAGATTATCTTTAACCCCCATCCCATCTTTTCTGTTCATATGACTATAGAACTTTTATGATTAGTTTTAATTCCCTTTGCAAAGTCCAACTACACTTCACTTTTGGCATTTCTCACATTATCCCTACAAGTCTGACCACCAAAAGGCAACTTTCCCTACTAACCTCTCCCATCTTCCACTCCTTGTAATGGCTGTCTGCTTTCTCTTAATCACGAGCCTGAGATGCTTGCTCATTCAGCTCTACAACTTTTGTCAATGAATTTTTTCCCTTTCCGTGGGATGCAGGCTTCAAGTCAAAGCTGTAGGAACCAGGTGAAGCAATTCCAAGCTTCCTCTGCCTTTAGATCCATGAGTTCTTCAATCCAGGCCTCTTCCCTAATTCCCTTAATGTATTAAAATTAGCCCTTTTGAAACCAAAAAGCCTAGTCACAGATCTGTTTTTATTTATCTTTCCATTTAGTCTGAACTGAATTAGCCGACAGTAACTCAAACCAATGACTGTCCTCTACAAACCAGTTTTTCTATGAGATCCTCACTACTCACCAATACCAAATCTAAAATTGCATCCCTTCTTATTGCTTCAGTAACTGTTCTGTGAAGGAATCTGTCAGCTGACACATCCAGGTAAAGCTGGGCTCTCCTATTATTACTAGCACTTGCCCTCCAGTCTATATCTGGGAAGCTAAAGTCTCCTATCATCCCATAATTCCCAGTAGTGTTTACTTCATTTAAAACCTTAAAAGGGTCTCTATCTATATCCAGATCAGACCCTGGTGGTCTGTAGCACACCCCAAGTGCTATTCCAGGAGAAGTGCTGATAGCTTTCTTCTCCAATGTCATTTCTGCTTAGACAGATTCTCAGCCATTCCCATCACTACTAATTTCTTTACTGTCTACATCACTGATATATAAATGCTATTTTACCTTTATTTATGGTTTTTCCTAAACTGCACATACCATTCCATGCCTGTACTCCAGTCATAACTACTATTCCACCATGTTTGTTAGCCCTAAAATAGCTGGTTTCACTTCCTGCTCCAATTCCTCCTTTTTGTTACCGAGACACATCACATTGGTATACATAAATATCTTAATTTATGCTTCGCTCACATTCCTTACATGACTCAGCACGGTCATTCTGCATCACCTATTAGACTGATATCTGCATTACTCTTCCCTTCAGTGTCCATTCTCCTACCCCCTACTTTCTCTCTTCTTACTTCATTTTCCTCCCAGTGTTAAAACAGGTATAGACTACCTGGGCATCTCCCAAATATCTCATCCAAATTCCTAGTTTAACTCTCTTCACCAGTTGTGCCCAGCTCCATTCTAGAAGTCTATGTCTCTCCATACTCAGGTGAAGTCCACCTGAGGAGAACGCTCCTCTGTCCATGACTCTATCTCACAGAGGGCAACCACATCAGGATTCAGCACAGAATCTGTGGTGGCAGACTATCCTACCAGGTGTTAATCACAACATCACAACACACACTCAATTTTTAGCTTCTAAAGTAGCAATAATTCCAACTCTCTTCCATGGCTGTTAGACTTTGTGACCTAGAGAAAACACCTGAAAAACCCAGAATGGCAGCACGAGCACCTCCTCTGAAATGTCCTCAGTATAAAGCAGGAGGATCAGTGTAGTAATGTTAACATCCTCATGGAGGCCAACATTTTTAGTACTGCAGTTCTGTTTAATCAGCTCAGGCCAAACAGGCACCTACCAAAACAACTGCTGTATGCCCAACTCAAAGGAGAAAAGAAACAAGGAAGTCAAAAGAAACACTTCAAAAGACACACTTAAGACAAACATCAAGAGATGTGGTATCAACAGCACACACCAGGAAACAGTAACCCAACCCAAGGCTAACTGTGAACACTTGTCAGAGACAGAATGACCACTTTTGAGGAAAATAGCCTTTCCCTAGTTACAGAAAAATGACAGACAAGAAAGGGTAGACAACTGTCGTGTAAAAAAAAAAAAAAAAAAAAAAAAAAAAAA
>ML682033.1:1418235-1435471 GCA_007922195.1 Podocnemis expansa
CTTGGTCTTTATTCAGCCAGAAAACTGTGGTGGTGGTATGTGTTAAGTTACTAGGGTCTAATCTCACACCCACCCACACACACACACACACACACACCCCCTCCATAAAGGAAAAAATGTCCCTCTGTAAAGGATTTGAGACAGAACCAGAGAGGTGGGAAAAAAATCTCCCTGACTAATGATACCCTTGACAAATTACACAGATCTGAATCCAAACTGTAACCATAGTGCTGGGAGAGCCATGGAATACATATGATTGGCCAGATGGTGAAAATTTTTTCATATTTAGATATGAAAATTAACTTCAGTTGGACCACTCTCCCATTGTACCAGCACCATGAAGTTGCATACTTTATAAGACTTATCAGGAATAGCTGTTCTGTACACAAAACTAACACACACAAGCAACGTCCTCTGGTCTATCAGGAAACAGTCAAATCTTCTATCAATCATTGCAGTCTCCTACACAAACCAAAAAGTGTCCATCTACAAACAGTAGAGAGAAAGAATCTAGACAACACATTACCTCATAGGAATGGGACTTGGTCTGGAAAGGAGGTCCACCCACCCAAGTTTATAGCATGATAAAATTTCTTTAAGATACCATTTTAATGATACCTCAACACCAGACAGGTTCAATATATAAAACCTGAAAGGGGATTAAAATGTCAGAGAAATTGTGGTAGAGAGAGATTTTATGCATGGATGATAGCAATGTCCAGCCAGAGTGTTTTGGAATGCTGTTCATAACCAAATATTACAAATTATCAGATTTTATTACCAAATGATCCTTTGATAATCTTCCTCGGACTTCCTTACAGAAATGATCACTCAAAGAAATGAAGCATTAATCTCTCATCCTCTAATAGTCATGGGACTACTAATAGCATCTCCATGAAAATAAAGCCAACAAAAAAACAAAAACAGAAGTGGAAGAATGGTTCCAAACAAGACAGGTTGTTTCAGGAAGTTAACCCAGCAAATTAGACAAAGGAAGTACTGAAGTACAGTACAATCATGGTCATCCACTCCTCTATTATCCAGCTTTACGTATTAGCTAAGCTACTAATTACAGAACTCAGAAGATTCTGCAAAAGGCCTCAGGAGGTCACCTACTCCAACCCCAACAAAATTATCCTAGCAAGGGCTTTATCAAGCTATGCCTTAAAAATCTTCAAAAGATGGAGATTCCACCATCTCTCTAGGTAGCCCAATCCTGTCATTTACCACTCTTCTAGTGACATCGTTTTCCCTAATATTCAACCTAGACTTCCTCAAATGCAACTTGTAACCATTGTTCCTAACTGTCATCTACCGCCACTAACAACAGCCTGCGGCCTTCCTCCCTCTTTCAGGTAGTTAAAGGTCGCTATCAAATTCATCCCTCAGTCTTCTCTTTTCAGAAGAAACAAGCCCAGTTCCCTCAGTTTCTCCTCATAAGTAATGCGCTCCAGTCCTCTGATAATTCTTGTTCCCCTCTACTGGACTCTTTCCAATTTGTCCACATCCCTTCTGGGGATGGGGTGGGGAGGGAGGCGAGGCTGGATAAAGTACTTCAAATATGGCCTCATCAGTGCCAAATAGCAGGGAATAGTCATGCCTTTTATCTGCTGGCAATGTTCCTACTAATGTGAGCAGACAGTAAAAATGTATAGTAGTTATTAGATGTTAAAACAGAGATTAATAAAAGTAGCATCACCACCAGAAACAGTCCTAAGTCACAACACTGGAAACCAAATCAGTGACAGCGCAATAAAAAAAAAAAAAAAAAAAAACAACACACAACTTTTCAACCATAACACTACAAACTGATAAGATTTTTATTTGCCATTATAAAAACAAGTGTTGAGGTACAGAACTATCTTAATTTGAAACTTTTTCCCATATTACATGTTATTGTTGGTCACCACCATTGGTATTCCAGTTGTTACAACTTAAAATGATCATTTCTGCTTTTTTAAAACTGGAACAGTTTCCTAGTAATGATTTCCATATGATGTAGATAAAGAATTGGGGGTGTGTTTTAATGCTTTTCCAGGAGGAGGCAGCTAATTTAAAAGCAACCTGCATCTTAAAATAACTGATAGAAAGCTTTTCATCAATTCGCCTTATTATTCAGTTTTTTGATTATGCAATCTGACCCCAGTCCCATTTATCAGATAAACAAGGTTTTGCTGTATTTGGTTAGTACTTATTCACCACTCAAAATTTATTCTCCTGAAAAAAAGCAGCACACTGAAGTAGATTCAGTAGTTTCACTTAATTTCATAAAATCACCAGAAACATCTCTACTCATCCTGTAATACAGTAACACCCCTTTAAAGGGAGAGCTGATATTACTGCATAATGTTTCACTTTAAAAAAAGTCAATGATTGTTTGATATTCACACAGCAAAGATTTGTTTGGCTTTTAAAATTTCCATAGGTAAGTAATATAAAAAGTAGCAAAGTCACAATTAAAAAGCAAATGTCTTACCTCCCATCTCTAAGAAGGGTAATTTCTACAAATTCCCTTAAACAGCCTTTTCTATGGAGCAGCAAATAAAACCCTGCTGGCAAACTCTGATCTATATATACACTGGACAATGGATGCCTGCTCACCCAAGAAACAGTCAATTTGATTGTAAACAATGGTTAGTAAACGTCCAGGTTTGTTATAACTACCTGAAGGCCCGTCACATGATGGGACAAAAACAAGCTGAAAATCAGTCCTGATTATTCTGCTTAGCAAGTCATAATTCTAAGTTTCAATGTCCAGATTTAGTATTTCAGCCCACTTTTCCATAGTATCACTTCACAACCCGAGCACTGATTTAACAGTTATCTCCCTCAACTTGTAATAAATTGTCTCTGCCAAAACAGGAAAATGAAATGAGAGGGTGTGTGTATGTGCAACATATACTCTGTGAAGTGTAAGTGTAGTCTAAATGTACCCACACAGAGGTGTTAGTCAAAACACATTTAATATCAACAAACAACAAATCAACTCTAACTCAAGAAGGTGCAGAAGTCATAGTACCTGTCTAGTCCCCATACATCAGGAAAGTTATTGGGAAGGGGATAGGATTAACTGAATTCTTGCTGGCTGACTCCTACCCAACAGTGATATAAAATTTGTAAATTTACTGCCAACTCTCAAACCAATTTCAAAATATTACACAGACAGTAAGTAATAAACACTTCAGCATCGGGAATGAGCTGGTAGAAGAATGAGTTGCTTGAATGCCATGCAGGTGATACTGCAGATTTCATCAACTTCAGTTTTTCAAAAAACAGGGGAAGAGGGTTGCTTGGAGGTTTAACACTATATTCCCCTTTACAACATTTTCTAAATCAGATACTTTTCATGGAGTTCATAAATCCCTGGCACAAAGAAAATTAGCTTTAAAATGCTACAATATAACAAATCTACATCCTGCTTTCTCTTAATAATTTCACCAATTTAGTAATTATTTCATTTGTGGTAGCACCCTGTGATTTTAATCAAGGATTACAAACCAGTCCCTACTCCAGAAACCTCAGTTTGTTTTTGACAAAAAAGCAACAAATAAGAAATATAGGTACATGGCATCTGGGTGGAGCATGTTAGTAGGCTCAGACAGTTACCAGTCTATGTTTTCTGTAAAATTTAATAGATTCAAACTCTTACTATTTAAGATTTGTAATTTGAGGCTCATATCCATAAAAGCAGCAGCTCTAGGTTCAGTTGAACATGTTGGTCTCTAATCAATTTTCTAAAGAGTGATAAGCTGCCCCCCCCTCCTTTTTTTAATTGGAAGTGTTTTATTTTTGAAGACAGATTTCCATAAGCTGGCTAAAGGAGAATATACAGAAAACTTGGAGAATTTAGTTGCCATCAGCATCTGACTGATTGAGGATTTACACTATTCAGTAAATGGTAATATCTAGCTTTGAGAATTTGCCGTTTATCTATTTTTTATGTTATATAGCTCCCAAAAATTATTTAATAAGCAAAACTTCTAACAAAGCAGATGTTTTGTAATATGAGTCTGAACTATTCTAACTTGGCTCTTTTTAACTTTTAAAAAAAATCTTTGGATCACAAATCAATCTTAAAGTTTCTCTTAAAAAGCTAGATGAACATAACTTAATGACAAAACAGACTCAGACACTGATTAACCAATGATGGTTCAGTTTGGTAATTTGGGCTCCGTGGTGCTATCCCAAAACACACAATGAATTTAAGACTTTCTGTGACCCAGAACTCAGCTTTTATTTACCATATATTCTTTAGGCAAATCATGTATGCTCATAATGCTATGTACTTTTAGCATTTCTAGTGGGACTGTTCAACTATCAAAAAAACCAATTTCCACTCTGACTAAGTCAATCACTAGTAGCTATTCATTTGGCATCACTTGGGTCAACTTTAAGTTTTAACTCTCTCAATGGAATATGTGACTAGTGTTGCCCATGTCATCTTTAGGGATCCAATGTGGGTCTTACCTGTATGGTACTACAAATTTGGGGACCTGTGTTCTATGGGTCTCTGTGTTTTATTTGTTGGCAGAACTCATTTTGATGCTTCCAGAAATTCTGCTACTTTCAACAATGTGTGATTGCCTCTTTGATAGAGACATTTTCTATGACATCCCAGTTCTTATTTTCTGTTAGACAAAAATTAACAGTTGAAATCTAGCGATTGACATTTAACCCCTTTTGCAATTTCTTTAAGTAGCCATAATGGCACTTCCGTTTCTACCATTCATAACTTCAGGGTTATTTGAAGCTCAGCTTTTTAGCCCATTCACAAAAATGACAATACAAAGGAAGACCTAGGGCCCCATGTACAATGCTTCAGTACTACACAAGAAAAATCAGCTTCTCACTTCCCTCTTCAGGGCAAAAGCTTATCAGCAGGTCTTGCTTCTTGCCCGGCAAGGAAACTTAAACCAGTTAAATGGCTCACCAATATAAGTTTAACAGTTCAAACAGATACCTTTTGTAACCTATATTTACCAGTACACCCCTTAATGGCACAGGTGATTCACTGTGAACACTACCTAAGCTGACAGGAAGGATCTCCCATCAGTGTAGGTCAGTGGATCTCAACCACTGTGTTGGGACACATTACTGTGTCACCACACAGTGGTAAATGTGTCACAGAGAGCCATGGAGATAGCTGGATTTGGCCTGGAGGTGGGGTGGGTTGGTGTCTTATAGGGTCATGATTTGCCAGCAACTATGCTGTGACCTACAAAAGGCTGAAAACCACTAGTGTAGGTAATGCTCCTTCCCCACAAGGCATTACCTAGGTCACTGGAAGAGTTCTTCCATCAACCTAACACTGTTGATATGGGGATTTACATTGATTTAAGGATGCCACTAAGAGGTACGGATTTTTCACACTCCTGCCCAATGCAGTAAAGGAAGCTATTTTTCAAGTGTAGATCAAGCCACAGAAAGCAAGAAGAAAAAAATTCTGTAGCCACCTATCCCTCAGACCAGGAGTCTCAAACTCAAATCACTATGAGGGCCACCTGAGGACTAGTATGGTAGCCCAAGGGCCGCACCACTGAAACCTTTACATACGACATTGCAAATATCAATAATGATGGTGTTACTGTGGGCTGCAGGAAATAGACTTAGGGGCCGTGTGCTTGAGACCCCCTGCCTCAGACAGCTTATCCCATTATATCTCCATAAGTTTAGAAAATTGGACCGATTTCTGCCTAAGTTCACAACCTACATGAGTTTGAACTGTCTTGAGCGTCCCTTTGGGTATGCTGCATGACTTGCAAACATCTTAAAACTGCAGGAATTGGAAATGGCAAAGCAGAATCAAAAATACATCATAGCAGCCACTGCCAGTTTATACCCTGAAGAACCCAGCTGAGAAATCACCTGCAGGTGAAAATGAATAAAACGAAGAGACTAAGTGAATCTGTTACTATATGACAATCTTACAAGATGTCGTCAGACAAAATGTGAGCATTTGTACAACAGGACAGCTGATGTATGCAAAGTATTCTGCTATAAAAATCATAATGGAGACAAGGCACCATAGTTTTTACCATGTGGTAGCCAGATGAACCCCCACCCACAGTTGTCCTCAAAGGAAAAACTACAATGCCTTGACTCTACTAGAATTGTCAATGCTACTTCCCCTGCTCTCAGGAAGATAATTTTCTGAAGAAAATTCATAGCCAAAGACTATTCACCATCAAAAATAGGCTGTATTTGGCTTGCACAGGGATCACTAATTCTATTTTTAAAGGAGATAATTGATAAACTGGAGAGGCTTCAGACGAGAGCAACAAGAATGTTAGAGAACATGCTTTGTAGCCGGGGTCAGCAACCTTCGCCAGCCCCACCCCTGCACTCTCAGCAGATGCCAGGCTGTGACCAACATGAAACAAGAGCCGTGTGCGTGCCAGTTTTGGCACACATGCCAGGGGTTGCCGACCCCTAATTTAGCGATTAAGTTCTTTGAGTTTCACATTCTAGCTCACTGAAGAGATAATATAGGACCTGATCACAGTCTATATCTACATGGAAAACAGAAATTTTGTGACAGAACTCTTCAATCTGGCAGACAAGGTGCATGGTAATATTCAATGACTAGAAGATACAGCCAGATAAAAGTCTGGGCACATTTCTAGTCTGAATTTAACAGTAAAGGGAATGAACTATTGGAACAACTTCCTTAGGGCTCTGGTGGATTCCCTAGCACTGGGGCAATTTTTAAGAACAAGTTTGATGTTTTCACAAAAAGATATGCTTTAGTTAAAGCTCAGCTACTAGACTTGAAGTAGGAATTAAAACAAGGAAACCCTACTGCATGTATTATGCCATAGGTCAGATCAAACTTTCATACTATTTATTCCCTTCTGGCCTTAAAAAGGGAAAAAATACTATTCAATCAATCAGTGAAAACCATCTTTCCCCAAGCCTCAAAATCAGAAAAATCTCTAACAGAAATTCCACTAGAGAAGCAAAGAATTAGCTGATGCCCCAGAAGACTGACACAAAAGAACCATCATCGACAGTCTTTCAGTAACCCACTGCTCCCATTTCTCATCTCTATCAACCCAAAGTCCAGTTGGGATACACCATGTAAATACACCCTGACATTTTCCCCAGCCTCACCCCCAACCAATCTGGACATGTAACAGGGTTGCGGTTTTGTTCATAAATGTTTCCAATATACTAAAAGTTTCTATCATTTCTTCATTAACTAACTGACACAAAAAGGTAAGTTAGGTGAACTCCCAGGTAAAGCATTCAGAGTTTTAATTAAAGGAATTAACTGTGATCAAACTAGAGCACACATTACCTTAATATCAGGGGGTGGGGGGATGAGAGGTTTAAAGAGATCCTACCAGGGGAGAGCTTCCTGCATCATTCAATGTTTAGAAAGGATCACATGCATGTAAAACCACACACACACACACACGGTTTGGTAGCAACAATGAAATAGCATTCTGAGAAACGCTTTGCTGATGGGAAGGATGATCATGAAGTTAGCGTCAATCAGCTAGTGACGGCCCTAAAAGGTGAAATCATCGGCTAGCCACACTGGTCATGAGTTCATACATGTGACAAACCTTATTTTTCAGCAGCACAGTCTGTTCTAAAGGTGTAAAAATTTCTTTCTAAATTTTGAATACTTCATCCTAATCTAAGAAACCAAATCAATATAGACTAGGCAGAAGAGGGGAAAAAAAAAAAGACACTAGTCTTTTGCTGAACAATGAACATAAAACTTTCACTTTGTTAAAAATAAAGGTCTAATAAATAAGAAATAGCACTTGCTAATTTATATTACTCAACAAAGAAGTCTCTGAAGAAGTATAATTTAGTAAAAAGCTATTGATAAAATAAGGTACGTTACCACATAGTTTTATACCAACCTTTAAGCAGTTAGTTTACCCACGCATTACATCAGTTAGATAAAGACTGTTAGATCGGAGCTAAAAATTTGTTTCTAAAATACACGTATTGATTTGACTTAGTTCACCCAAGAAGAAAGTTAACAGAGATACAACCACACAAATAAATTGACCTTCAACTGAGCACTAGATCTGCTAACTCATAAGTATTTGAGTATATTTTCCTAAAAACCCCACTCTATTTCCAGTTTCTTTTTAACATCAGCCCTTCTTTATGTTAATACTATATAAATATGTATTTTGCACCAACACATTATCAGTTCCCAAAGTGTCATTACTTTTTAAAATTTAGGCAAAAATACAGTCTCTCTGATGACCTCCCCTTTCTTCAGGCCATTCCCTTCTCAAGTTCCACCCCTTGCCATCTATGCTGAGATTCACGTTTGTTAAAGCAATGTAAGGTGTCCACTGTAGGATTCCTGAGACAGTGCTGCCATTTTCCTACTTGCAAAAAGAATTTGCCCCTGCCACTGGTCAATTCCCAAGGTCACTGGAGCACATTCCCCACTGGCTCATAGCTACGTGAAGGTATCATGGCTCTGCATCCCTGAGTCCTTTTTCTGATCATTAATTAAAACAAACACCAAAGCATCCATTTCCTTCAAACATCCTGCTTCCAACAGATAAATAGCAGAAGTGTTAACTACCACTGTACATAACTGACCCCTTCTCCTTCTGGCTAGTGAAATATCTTCTGGGACCCAAGAACAGACTGCATCTACTTCCTTCAACAGGTAAATGCCTCACACCCTAAAGACACTTAGTCCAACTAGTCAAATAAATGAGTACTCTGCACAGGTGACCTTGGCTAACCACCACCTTGAGTTAACTCTTCTTCTTATGCTGTTTTCCTGACTAGCTTGCTTGACCTTAGCCCCACTCAGCACCTGCCAAGGCCAGGACTCAGGCCAAGGAACTTCTGGCCCTCGTGCATGATATCCTTCTGTCCACAGAAATACACACATATACCAATATGTAGCACTAAATACATCTGATGACCACATCATTCTTCTATCTCCCTCCAAGAAACTACAGGCATACCTCTTTAAATTGACTGAATCTTCACGCAGACCAGCCCAGAGAAACATGACAGGGAACTATTCCTGTACTCCCACAGCATTCGTCTACCAAGTCCTACAGAGCTCTGCCTTGTCCCCCCAACTGTGTCCCCACTCTGGGGGGGGGAAGGGCGCTGTGGACACAGACAAAAGTAAAAGGAGGCATGGGGTAAAAATTTGGAGACTACTGGTATGAAAGCAAACGAAGGCATTTTCAAATGGCCTTGACACACTGCAATCTGATGACACTACTGTTGCAGTCTCAAGAGAAATCTGGTTTCATGTAATTAATAAGGAACTGGAACTGCTTCAGGAAAGACCAAAAACCAGCATCAGGAGCTTTTCATACTGAGTCATGCCTGATTGCAAATCAAAGGCTAAGTTCAAAACAGGAAGAAAAAGCTGATTTGTGAACAAGAGTGTGAGTGAGTTCCTCCTTTTACCTTCTACCATTAAAATCAAGACATGTATTTCTCCTCTCAATCTATGAAGAAGCTTGTCATATTAGTTGTTTTGAAAATTGTGGAAGGATAATCTCAGAATTCAGATTCATACCAGTTTTCAAAAAAAGAAAATGGCATCACAGCTCCAAGTAAATCAAACATGTGGTTGGCACTTGGACTGTTTTGATCAAATGCCTGTAATGGTTTGAACTGTGAAGTAGCAACATAACCACACTTAAGGGTAAATAAAAGAATGATCAATACCAACTTACTCCAAAGAGAATTCTTCAATGACAAAATTAAAAACTGCTGCATGTTTTGTTAGAACAACAATCATACCCGTTTCAATTATTTAGATAATTTATTTCAAAATACCTGACAGCCAGTATGCCTGTAACACTATAGACAAAAGAAACTGAGGAAATGGTTTTCTGACAATTAGATACCTCACAAGGTGTATTAATACTGAACTTTGACATAATTCACTTAAACTAAAATATAGAAATGAATTTCCAACAGCACTCAAATGGTAGAAAGGTTTGGAGGAGCGAAAACAGAATGGAGTAATTGCTGGGAAGGAGCCTGGGAATGAAGCTGGAGGGTTGTGGGGCAGAGCCCTGCAGATCCACAGGTATGTGCATCTGCGGATCCGGAGAACCGCAGACCCACTGCTGTGGATTGACACATGGACGCAGATTCTACTTTTATCTGCCCAGGGTACGATCCATCACTGCAGCTGCTGCTCTGATGCATCAGCAGCACACGGGAACAAGGAAGTGCTGCAGCCAATCCTAGCTCAGCTCTGATTGTGGTCTGCCAGCCAATCAGAGTCTCAGTCACAGCAGGCTGGGGCTTGGACAGTCACTGCTCCCTGTCAGTCAGCCAGCATGCTGGTCTTTGATTAGCTCATTCCCCATCACTTCCCTGCCCATTTCTTCCTTCTCCTGTCTGCAGTTCGCATGCCATGCTATCAGAAATTTCATTGGTGGGCTAAGAAATCTGATTGACAGCACAGTGTGCAAACTGCAAACAAGAAAAGGAAAAAGTGGGCAGGACCCATGTGGGGAATGAGAGAATCAAAGGCTAAAACGCTGCCTGCGAGCCCAAGCTCGTTGGGGATACGGTTACAGATATAGATAAAACGTAACATGTGGCTCAAAGACTGGATAGATACTATCGCTGAGCAGATGTGGATTCATACTTTTGTATCCACGCAGGGCTTTATTGTTGAGAGTGGATGGTACAGAGCTGAAAACCCTCCCCCATGCAGATTCTGGCTGACTCCTACTCTCTCATTTAGTCAGGCACACTCAATCCCTGTCCCAGCCTCACTCTCCCCTGCACCCCACTCCCAGCTCTTCTGAACCCCAACCTAAGCAACTGCAGTAACCCCAAGTGCCCTGCTGTCTGTCTCCCCCACCCACACCCACACCTATCTTGCCACCTGACCTGGCTCCACGGACAGGGTGCTGTATAGAACGCAGACAGTGGCTGTTGCTGACCCTCTGTTCTAGCACAGAGCAGCAGAAGAGAAAAGAGTAACTGCAGTGGTTCTCCAGCAGAATGTACTTTCCGCCAAGAAAAAAGTTTGTTGCAGACATGACTTCTGTGCATGCTCAGTGATGCAGAATCCCACTGGAAGTAAAACAATTCTGGACAATACATGTCTTTGTGTCTGAGGAACATCATGTACTTATGCAGCAAACCAGTACACCTCTTCTGTTTCACTTAAAATCTGAAGGGAATTTCCCAGTTTTATCACTTTACCAAAAAAAAAAAAAAGTGACCTTTCTCCACCCCTAAAATCCCAACAGAGCTTTCAGCAACATGATACAGTTTTTTTCTTCTCAGGGCCTGCCAGCTCCTTGCCTATCTTAGTGACTCAGAGAGGAAGAGACGGCAGTCCAGTTTTTCTCTTTATCTTGCAGGTATCAAGCTACTCCTGCGCATCACAAAACAAGGACAAAACCAGATATTTTGAGGTTCAGGCTGCCATGTGGAAGAAAGACAGCCAGCCCTCGTGGAATGCAATTATGGGACATTAAAAGATACCAGTCCCCATCCCTTTCTTTCCTCCTACTGCATTTAAACACACACTAAGGTGTAGTCCCTTAAAAACAATTTTCAAACAAACCCAGCTTCGGTCAAGAGTAAACACAGTTATCACAATCAAATGGTTGGAGTCTTGCAAATGTACTCAAATCATTTTTTGTCATCTGGTGGGCTAGATGTGGCTCTCCAACATGGCCCTCTGCAGCCCATGGCCTTTTAGGTTGCTTTCCCATCTTTGAGACCCGTGGACAGGGGCTGACCTCCAGTCAGTTGTCCCACAGGGCTCCCCATCAGCCAAATCACAGAAGAGCTGATTGGCAGCCAGCAGGGGAGCCCCTGTGGAACAGCTCTTGTGGGATTGAGCTGTGTCTCACATTGCCAGTTAAACAGCTGTGCCGCAGGGCTTCCCTCAACACCCATCAGCTTACTGGGTAGCTGCCCAGAGGAGTTTGGGGGGGTCCCCAGAGCTGCAGATGTCTCCGGGTGCAGATCACCACACTGCAGATAGTGGTCCACATTGAGATGATTGGGGCAAATGTGGATCCACATTTGTTTATCGACACGGCTCTACAGATGGCTGCTTCTGTGGTTTATGAAAAGTCAGCTGGTGGTCCTCAGTGCCATTCACGCTTGGCTGACATTTTAGTCCATGCTGTTTTATGCTCTCCCCCAGCAGTTCTAACAGATGAACAAGATGGGAAAGCAGGTGAGAGCCCTGAAAGTGAAGGATTAGGTATTCGTCACAACTCTCCAGGGCAGCTTCACTCAGTTAAGACAGCACTGAAATGACTTCAGTTTATCTTGCTCTGGAAAGGTGCTATGGGACTCCTTGTTTGTTTTGCTGAAAGAGACCAGCGGTTCTCAACTACTGTGTTGGGACACATTAATGTGTTGCCATGCAGTTGTCAGTGTGTCGCAGAGAGCCAGGGAGATGGTTGGATTTGGCCTAGGGGCAGAGGTGCGGTGAGTGCTGTAGGGTTGTGATACCCTGCCAAGCGCGTCACAATTCACAAAAGGTTGAGAACCATTGAAATAGAGTAACATGGCTACCCTTCTGGATTCAAGAAAAACAAGGAGTCTTGTGGCACTTAAAGACCAACAGGTTTATTTATCACATCTGGATTCAGTCCATCTTGCAACTCTCTATCATACCTGAGGCAGGAGAGCAGAACTGCATGACTGACCTTAATCAAAGCTTACAAAGGTAAAGCAATAAGAGTATGAATTTCTTCTAAAATTAAATTTCCTGTCAACAGCTCACTACTTTCACAAAAAGCAACAGAGTCAAAGACGTGATTCACTAATTCTTGACACCCTCTCTGTTGCCTAAGAAGAGTTCTGAATAGCAGCAGCAAAACTGCCCTGAACACCAACTTTATTTGACTACTTGGGAAACTCAAACAGTTTTAAAAGATGCTGGAGTCGTCCTGCAAATTCAAGGAGAGAGTACTTCCTTGAGTGAAATGTCCCTACACACACAGAGACCTTAAAAATAGGTTTAGACTTTAGAATCTAAATTCAGATTCTACAATAGATAGATAGATTCCTAATCACCAACCTCCACAAAAAACACCGATACGCAACCCTGCCCTCTTCCCTCTCAGACAATTTGCCCCTTTTCTCATTGCCAAGCAGCAGAGTGGACTGCCAAGTGCTGGCTCTACTTCCAGACTTTTGGCCCCATCCCCATATTAAAAGAATGCAACCACCAAGCTATCTGAATGCTACCCATAAGTATTTGCGTAATCTGTGATAATACCTAGAATCCTGTTGACTGTTTACAAACTAAATTTCAGTTGCAAGCTGTCTACATTTGATCTGCTTACCAGTTTAAGTTCACAATGGATTCAGGGCCCCACTAGCATTCAAACAGCTGCTGCTGGCAAGGCTCTGGATTGCCAGCAAGGACAAAGATTTTGTATTTAATTTTGTTTTACATTTAAAATCATGCTCTTGTGTATCTTAAGACTTTAACCATGATTTGCTTTGTAGAATCTATTCGCAATGGGCAGAAGAAACCCTGTGCACACTAGTACCTTGTCACCACACCACCACCACAACTAGAGTAAGAATGGCTCTGCTCCCAGTGACAAGGTTAATATTCATTTTGGTGAAATAACATGGTAGTACCCACTCTCCAAACATCCCTCATTATGGTTCAAAATATTCAGACTTGCAGCACAGGCAGGATTGAACCATTTTAACTGTGGGCCCTAGCAACATTTCTGGGCCATGATATGGTCTGGTCCAGTCTACTTTTAAAACAAGCTCAGTTTTAACTGTGCAATGGTGTACATCCCATAAATACATCATCTCCACTCCCGAGAAGTGATAAAATTTTTCAATCCTCTTTCCCGTGGTGTCTGAACTTAACAGTTCTCCATTTAAAGAGTGGCAGAACACACTAGCCAGTAAAAGGACTGCCCACTGCTTTTATACTTCGTATCACACTTAAGTTAGGCCTCGAAACATAGCAGTTAGTGTAAAATCAAGTGAGGAAATTTTAGTACATTTCCACTAGGATCATTCTCAGCCCAACTACTCCAAATTTATCCACGATTAAAAACAAGTATGCAAATTTTAGCAGTAATGGTTTTAAATACCAACAAAATTACTGAAGTGGAGAAGAATCCAGATAGGCACACTGCAACACACATTTAAAGGCAAGTTCATACATCCATAAACATAAGTCATATTTCCAGGATGGATCACTGTATCCAGAAAGTAGAGACTTGATAAAAGACTTAGAACAGCATCACAAAAATCACCTAAAGATGAACACCCAATTTAGATGCTGTAGCAAAGACAGCTAACAGGATGCTGGACTGTATAAGCAGAACTACTGAGTGAGGAGTTTTTATCTTTGTAAATAGTATTTGTGAAACCAATACTGGAATACTATATCTACTTCTTGTATCATCCCTGATG
Source organism: Podocnemis expansa (assembly GCA_007922195.1). Lineage (NCBI taxonomy): Eukaryota > Metazoa > Chordata > Testudines > Podocnemididae > Podocnemis > Podocnemis expansa. The sequence continues at coordinate 1,432,630 of ML682033.1, forward strand.
TTTTTCCAATTTTTTTTTTAAAGCAAACAGCTGGCACCGCCCTGCCCCCCCCCCTTTTTTTTTTAAACAAACAGCTGCAAGAAGGATTTGAGATCTGGAAAGCACACCTTACAAAGAAAGAGGTCAGTCTATGTAGCTTATCACAAGGAAAAACAAAGATATGAGTTGGTCACAGCATAAGCATATATACATAGAGACAATATCTAACCCTAAAGGGATCCAGAGTAGCAGAGGCATAACCAGAGTCAAAGCCTTGAAACTGAAGTTTAAAACAAAAATTTGAACTGTAAATAAATGTTTAAAAAACAGACGAATAAAGGAAACTAACAGAGAGACTAGACAGAAAGGGTGAGTCAACTCCATCACTTAAAGTCTCTAGCCTAGTCTACACTTGCCACCATTCTCAACAGCAGTCAAAGTGAAATAAACTATGTAAAATATCTTAACAAGAAATCCGGTGGCACTTTTGAAGACTAACGGCTACCTCTTTGTAAAATAACTTGTATCTCCCTTTGACCTTCTAATGCCCTTTTACCTTTGGGTCTCCACTGCGCCGACTCCGTTCAAGTCAATACTACTCTTTTTCAGTGGACTTACTGAGTTGAATTCCAGAACAATTGAGTGGGTCTTTGCTGACCACTCAATCAATCAATCCAGACCAAACTGATCGTAGCAACTGAAAATAGAACAGACTTGCCCTAAGTCAAGTCTAGATGTCAGCCTCTAGAAGAAATACTCCAGAGTGGCAAGCAGAAGTTAATAGCTTGTGCTGTGCAGGTGGTCAGATTGCTTACACACAACTGTACCTGAAACTGCCAAACTGGAATTCATGTGCAAATCTGACACCATCCAGGTAGGGCTGAATAGGGGGTTTTGATGTGGCTCTCTCATTACCAAAGGTAATTTTCCCCACTTGTAATATTTTCACCTTCTCATTTATTGCTCTACAGTGTTAAACTCACACAACTTGTCTGGTTTGCTAGAAAAGACTGAACTGATTGTATTGTATTGTATTGCTTCTCCTTCATCCTGTGCAACTGCATGCTCAACTCTCAACTGTCTTTTCCACTTCATGTCCCTGACGGAGCAAGATGGAGTCCACAAAAGCTTATGCCCAAATAAGTTTCTCAGGACACTTTTTTTTGTTTGTTTGTTTGTTTTAAACTGACCTTCTGACATACCCTTTTCTTCATGCATATGGTGCGGTTTCCTTTTCATGCCTCTGATGAAGTGGGATGACACTCACAAAAGCTCATGTGAGAAATCAATCCCTTCATCTTTAAAATCCATTAGTCTTCAAAAGTGCCACAGGACTCCTTCTTTTGGTTGGTGAGGAGTTTTTTTTTGGTTGGCTAGTTGGTCAGTGGATTTTGGTTTTTGGTTGGTTGATGGGGGGGATTGATTGTGGGGGTTGGTTGGTTGATTGTGGGGCTAGTTCGTCAGTAGGTCTTTTTCGGTTGACTGGCTGGCTGGTCGTTAAGGATCTTTGTGGTTGGCTGGGGTTCGGGTTTGGGGTTCTTTTTTGGTCACTTGGCTTTTTGGTTGGTTAGCTAGCTGGTTGGGACTCTTTTGGCTGGTGAGGGCTGGTTGGTTGGCTGGCTGGCGGGGGTTGGTTGTCTGGCAGGGTTTTCTGGGGTTAATGGGGGCTGGCTGGTGGTGGGTTTTGGGGTTGGGGGTTGGGGTTGAGGGAACTGGTTGGCTAATTGATGAGGGTTTTTTTTTTTTTGGTTGGTAGGGTTGCCAGGTTGGAGCTTTTTTGGGTCGTTGGGGCTGGTTGGTTGGCTGGTTGACGGGGTATTCGGGTTGGCTGGCTGGCTGATGGGGTGTTTTGGGTTGGTTGGCTGGCTGGTTGATGGGGTGTTTTGGGTTGGCTGGCTAGTGGGGTTTTGTTTGGGTTGGCTGGCTGGTTGGTTGGTTGATGAGTTTTTTGGTTCATGGGGTCACTTGGCTGGCTCACGGGATTTTGTTTGGGTTGGTGGTGACACTCTTTTTTTTGGTTGATAGGTCTGGCTAGTTGGCCGGCTTGCGTGGGTTTTGGTGGGTTGGAGATTTTGGCTGGTTAAGGGGTTATTTTGGTGGGGGGGGGGGGGCTGTTCACCCAGGAAAGGGCCCCGCCCCCTCAGGCCAGGCCGTCACTCGCCCCCCCCCCCTCAGAGCGGCACCGTCACGGCCCCTGGAGGGCGACCCCGGAGCGGCCACCCCGCGAGCCCCAGCCCCGCCCCCCGTGGAACCCCCGCACGCGGCCCCGCCCTCAACCCCCGCCCGGCGGCCGTTAACCGTCGCCCCGAGGTCAGAGGTCGGCCGGGGGGAGGGGCCGGCGGCGGCCGAGTCACGGGCCCCGCGCAGGCCCAGAGGCGCGCGCGCTGCGGCGGGGGGCGGGTCGCGCTCGGCCCCGGCGGCAGCGGCGGCGGCGGGTCGGTGACTCACTCGGGCAGGTAGGTGGAGGAGAAGCTGCTCCAGCGGTGCAGGGTGTAGGCCAGCACCCGGCTCTCGGGCCCTACCGGACCTGCGGGCCCCGCCGCTGCCGCCATCTTGTGTCAGCAGCAGCAGAGAGGCGAGGGCGGGGCGGGCTGGGGCGGGGCAGCCGCTCTTAAAGGGGCCGCAGCCCTCCTCAGCCCGGGGGGGGGGGGGGCGCGGCCGGCCCGCGGCCCCCCGAGCCCCCAAAGGGGGGGAGACAGATGCAGCCCGACACGGGCACTTCCCTCCGCGTGGAGACCTCAGCCAGACATGGCGGGGACAGACACACAGACAGGCCAGGACTGCGCCAGGGTATCGCTGACACAGGCACCTTGCAGACAGACAGGCAGGCCCTGCAGGCAGCCAGACACACTTTGCACAAACA